>JARQTH010000582.1:646461-1049947 GCA_030142595.1 Trachelus iudaicus
TGTGAGTGTTCCGGAAGTGCAGTGCTGTGTCCTAGTGCAGTGCCCACCTGAGTGTCTCCTGGATGCAGTTCTCGGAATTCACGGATCAGCTGCTCCAGCTCCGGTGAGTACATCTCCACTGCGTTCCATCGTTTACACCTTCACAGTTTTTCTTTAAATTCAAGATAAGTACGTAGCAAGTACAGCGTGTGAACGCCATTTCTTTGAGTTCTTCGAAAATGTATCGTTTGCTAACCTGCCAATTAGTTCCATTCGAAACAGTATAGTCTCTAGTATGCTTCAACAATAGGCTTTTTCAATAGTTCTCGAGGAGTTCTATAATTCCTGGTAGATTTTAACAATAGATATGCTACATGACATCGTTAAAATACGAATTTTCAAAAAATTGAGATACTACGCTGGTTTCAGCTGCAGCACCACATTTTTTGAAATTGGGGTTGGTAAGGATTAGTAGTGGTTGGTAGGGTTGGGTAGGGATTTATAGGGTTTGGTAGGGATTTGTAGGGATTTGAACTTGACCTGACCTTGAAGATAACCCGTCCTCTAACCTTCACAGTTTTTCTTTAAATTCAAGATAAGTACGTAGCAAGTACAGTTCTTCGAAAAAGTATCGTTTGCTAACCTTTTCAATTAGTTCCATTCGAAACCGTATAGTCTCTAGTATGCTTCAGCAATAGGCTTTTTCAATAGTTCTCGAGCAGTTCTATAGTTCGTGATAGGTTTTAACAATAGTTCTGCTACGCAACATCGTTAAATTACGAATTTTCCTAAAATTGAGGTGAATCACGAGTATCAGCTTCAGCACCGCATTTTTTAAAAATCTGTTTAAAATGTTTAAACAATAGGCTTCTTCGATAGTTCTCGAGGAATTCTATAGTTCCTGGTAGCTTTTTACAATAGTTCTATTGCGTAACATTGTGCGCTCGAACTTAGGATTGCAATGAAAAAAAAATATTTAGGCTATAGTCGATGAGCTGGCTGGTTGTAGGTGTTTTAGGATCCAGCTGTAAGTAGTAGCGGAGAGCCTCGCTTTTAAAATTATGCGCCACAAGCAACGCTACTTGCATTCCATTCTGCAGAGGGCAGCGCAACAATTGTATGTAAATATCAGTAAATATGTGGTTCACGTAGATACTTAAAAAGTAGAATGTCGAAAATGTTTTTATTTAGCTCTCTGTGAGATCTCAAGAAATCATATGAACGAGATAGTCAGTCGTATCAATCTTTGAAAACCTGTGAATTATGTGAAAGCAACATGGGATACGATAATTGTAAGGAAAAAAAACCCTAACGAGATCGCTGAAGACGCTGTCAACCTTCAATAAAGCCGCACAGGATGGCTGTCAATGAAATTCTCTATTTCATCTTGGCATACTTGATGTTAATATATGTCGAGGCCAATGATGAGCAAGATTCAGCAATTAAGTGCCAGTTTGGCAAGCCACTACGTAATCAAATTGAGGCAGAACCCCTTGATGGAACGTGTCTACGAGAGATTGTAGTTGAGTTCTCGAGAGCCCTTACCTCTATCAGTGATGAGGAACTTGGAGTGACTGCTTTTCAAGGAATGTTAGACAAGCTGCAATATGTCAATGTTTCGACGGGCTTGGAAGACAAACTTGATACACTAGTCGATAAGCTGAATGCTAAGTTAAGGTCCTATGTTGATCTAATCAGACGTAGTAATGATGTTATTCAACCAATTTTGTTAAGAAAACAAAATGATGTCATTTATCCCAGTCAAAATATTAGACTCGAACTTACACAGAATAGAGTGAGTGATATTTGTTCTCAAATTGTAGCTGGTAAGTGGTTATTCTTCAATGTAAGGTTATTGTAAGAGAACACCAAGTATTGGTATTTCAGTGAAGAATCTGTGATTATATTTCAGCATTAGCTACACATTTGAGAGGACAAGAATGGAAGTATTTGCATGTTTTACCAGTAAACCAGCCAGGAACAATGTGTGGTCCACCAAGTCTGGCTCATAACATTGGTCCATTATTACTTTCCCAGTGTAGTTCTAAGAATGTAATTTTGTTACTGGAACATGGCATATTTATGTCAGAGGGAGATCTCGCCTTAGCTCAAATAACTGCCAAAACAGTGGTAGATATGTTATCAGAAACAGATCATGTTAGTGTTGTTGGTCTTGTGGGCCATGGATCCATACACTGTAAAGAGGGTCTCTTAAGAGCGACAGATATCAATAAGTTACAATTAGCAAGACATATTGAAAGTATAACGCGAACTGGTAAGTGTTTGTTAATACAAAGCGTGGAAATACACAAAATCTAACATTTTTTTTATTTCAGAATCAAATGAAACACTGAGCATAGATTTTAAAAGATTAATGAAAAATATCACAGGAGAAATAGTTGTAATACATCTGACAAACACATTGAACAGTACTTCAAATGTTAAAAACATTATAAATACAATGTTTTCAGATAAACTAATTACACATTTACGCACAATTCTTATCCTCTCTGGTAACTAGCATCTTTATGAAACCTTACTATATCTTACAGAAATATTAAAGCCAATCATGTAATTGACTTCTCAGATATGAAACCTCATTCACGTATCAAGGAAATTTACAAAACCGACAATATCATTACTTTGCCTACACAAAATGTACTGGGATATGAAATAGCAAGACTGTTTTCTGGCCTAAAGTGCATAAATGAACAGCAAAAGGATTATTACCTATCAGATCCATATTTTGAACCTTATAGTAAAACAATGACTTTATCTGTGGGACAGATAACAAATGTCGCCCTTTTGTCACTGGATGTCAAGTTAAGAGACTTTCTGGAAGACATAACTTATTTTCACGCTGGTTCAAACGCCTATGGAATTCTCTTTGATAAGAAGGAGATAGTCTGGATGCATAAGAATTTTCCTAGAATGGAAACAATGATGGAGCAACCATTAAAGGTTTATTTGCACAATATTGAAAATATCGAACCGGCAATGATACAGAAAATGATGAACGAGTTCAAAGGCTCCATTAACGTTAAAACAAATTTAGGAATTGTGGTAAATATTGAATTATCTTTCTGCAAGTTAAATTATTCTTATTTATTAATATCACTGTACTTTATGCGCAGAAACGATTCACGTGGAAACATTTATCCTATGACGACATCATAGTTTGCATAGTGTCTGAAAATTATAAAGATTTACTGGTCACAAGATCCATACCGCCCTTACCACCAAACATTTTGCATCACAGACTTGATCTAATGTCACAGTCTATTGTTAATAAGGATATTCTATGCACATATCAGAACAGAATAGCTTCACTGTGTAAGTAAAAATACAAAGGAAACCGCTAACTCCTTCAAAGTGCTTAATTTAAGGAATTTACAGCGACAGGCGTTGTGTATCTTGCACCATGGTGTTTTCAATCTCCAATGGAGCAATTAAAATTATTGGAGACTGGTTCAGCAGTAACCGTACAAAGTTATATGGCATACATAAAAGATTCCACAAGGCTTCTAGCTAATCCTGGTTTACATCCTTCCGTCAGACCGGACGTAGCTACGTTGTCCCTGATTTTAAATCATTTTAAACAACGCCACATGGATAGCGCCTTAAATAAGTTTATAGTTAGAAGGTAAATCTAACATCTACTCATCTTTTACTTTAAATATTATATATTGGTAAAATATACATTTATCATTGCAGGTACGTAGTTGCCACAGGAAGTGGAGTGCTGGAAGTATATCCAGGTATGGTTTTGGATTCTGGTCTGGATCCAAAAAGAAGGGCTTGGTATGGAAAAGCAATGGAACATCGTGGAAAATTAGTCTTGAGCACACCGTACTTAGACGCTGGTGGAGCAGGATACATAGTGACATTAAGTCACACAGTTTACAAAAGTCAAAATTCAAATGTGCCACATACTAGCAGTGATCCTATCTTAGCCATTTTATCACTGGACGTAACAATGGGATATATTTCACGGCTCTTATCAGAGATGTATCCCTTCTGCGACGATTCGAATGTCAAATGTTTTCTAATGGACGACAAAGGTTACTTGATATCTCATCCGTCCCTTCTGGAACCAACGAGCAAAGTGGAACAGCAACACTTAACTCACAAGGAACTTCTAGTGGCTACCGATATTTTAGATCACAAATACTTTGTCAAGAAGAAACTGTGCGCTAGTTACTTAGATGGCACTTCACAGAGATACTATCAGTTCAATACATCCTTGGAAGAGGTCCTTACAAATATTATTCATGGTGAACATTGCGTAAAGTATCAAATTGCTGCTGTTCCTGGCACCAATATGTTCCTTGGAGTTGTCAACGTGACTTGTAATATCCTCAGGGCTTTCTGCCCCTGCAGTACAATGGATAGATCTTGTCTAAATTGCCAAAGGATGGAACAGACAGAGTGTGAATGTCCTTGCGAATGTGCTCTGTACTCCGCAGGCTGTACCCAGTACAATATCAGTGGACTAGAGCCTTGTCCAGCTCCGTATGAACAAGGAGTAAGTTTACAAACACCCTGGGCACAGTCAGTTTCACTGAAATCATGTCCCTCCTTCAATTGCAAGGCCTATGAGACTATGCAAGAGTGCTTAGGGGTTGTGGGTTGTCAATGGTGTTTTATTGACAGCGACGGTGAAAGTTTACTGCAGACACCATTTTGCTCAGACATGTCTCTTTGCTTCAAAGGGATCTTCGGATCTCTGATACCTTACGGAGATGGGAGTTACAGTACGCTACTACTATCTTATATTTTATTCTTTCATTTTAAAATAGAATTTAAAGTATTCATCGTTCTTTGTCTTTTTCTCCTCTTTAGATTCTCATTCCACAGATGAAATAATGTCTCGTGAGTGGCCTTCAGTGGGTCCAGTCGCCGGTGGAATACTGGCTTTTGTACTTGTTCTTGGCATCACGCTATTTTGCTATAGACTGCGTACCGTCCAATCGGGATTAGAACATCAGTGCTTGCATGTGCACACCGCGCCAGACACATTGCGCATGTCACATTTAGATGGCGATGCTGAACCCATGGAATTGGATCAGACAAAGGGCAATCTGGATTCTCTTCTTAGGGATGCTGTTGCACCCATCTCGCCTTATAGGGTATCTACTAATTATAGAAGACCTCCTGGTGGTGATAGTGATCATGGCTATAGCACAATGACACCACACGATGACTCCGAGCAACAACCATTTGCTGAGCCGTTGCTCATCGTTGGAGGAAGCACCGAGCCTGACCTCGTGAGACAAATTGTCACTCCGCCATCCCCAACAACACATCTTGGTTCTCCACATCATGTTCTGGCACCTGTCACTGTGCATCGTAACATGGAAACAAATTATTGTTAGCGATTAGCTATCGACTTGTCTAAACTTCAGGTAAGCTGTGCACTTTGATGATTTCCAAATTATTTTCTTTCAAAAGGATGAGCACAATCCAATGGAAAGGGAATTAAATTGTAGAACCTCTGACAACTTGATTCCTTGCAGCTATAAGTTGTTTACGTAATTAAAAAAGTTTAAATTAAAGTTTTTCACATTTCACCATCGGATATTTTATAGACAGCATACTATTTTGTACTCTAATATTTTTCTCACAAACCCAGTCGACTTAATTCTTACTATTGCAATGGTCACTTACCAATTATTATTGATAAGCTCTAATTTCCTTATTAATTAGATCATATATGTGTAGCATAATATTATTCCATTTACAAGTGACAGAAATAGGTGCTACAAAGCCATTACTACAGAGTCAAGTGTGATGTTAACTTTTCTAGTAGTATTTATTCAACAATCGATTTATGTTTTAACTCCGTGACCCGGAAAGCGTTTTATTCTTCTTTAGACGAATGGTCAATCGTTAGAATTTAGTTCATTTTTTACCAAGATATATAATATTTATAAATTATTTCCAGATCGTCACACTCCTCATATTATTCTCTTTTTCTCTCCATGATCTTTTAATTTCGTTATTGTTCTTTTTTTTCCCAAGCAGCTTTGACACTCTTTCATTTTTACATATTCTGCCTATGTACATAATTTACTCACAAAATCATGTTTTATCATAGCATTCTGTTTTACACTATCACGCGGCAAATCTGACTTTCAATCGAAACTCGGTGATTACCCATAAAGTTGAGCATTAGAAGCAACGATATTTTCATAGATCACGGAAATCGCGGGCCCAAATCGGAATTAATCCAACAGACTGAATTAATAAAAGCGGTGAAGTAAATTAGTATGTAAGGAATAAATGGAATTTACATACCGTATTTTGCAGAACTTAATCATTAAGTAAATTGGTAACATTTTATCATTGTGCAGCAGCCGCACAAGGATAAGTTGACCTATACGTATATTTTATGTACACATACGTAAGATAATTGTTAAATAATCTAACACGCGAAACGTACAAATTCGATTAATTATAGTACTCAATCAGGCTTCTTATGCATGTGATAAGTGATCGTGTCACGTCATTCACGAAATTACTATTTGCAATGGAATTGTACGAAGACAAATATATCTTCTTACTATTTTTTTAACCCACAGCATTGCGCTACTGTGCGTCAACATAGTATGATAAAAATTATCATTACAATTTATGAGTGCACTGCACATTTCTTTTTTCATACAGTTAACAAAAAACCCAGTGACTCTTGACTTCGCGTGAAACTTTGAGCTCTCACGCCATTCTTAAGTATTTCTGTAAGGTACCAGTTATAAAATAAGTACAATGTAGTCCAGTGCTTAGTCGTATCTTCCAATAGTAATTCTTTAATAGTGTATGGTATTAATATTTCGTATATAGTAATCCCTATATCCAATTACCATGGCAGCTAATGTCTTGCCAGTAATTTACTGCCATTTTATAACTATACTACGCAGGTAACGCGAACAAAGTTATTACAAGTAACACAAAATATCTTTGCTAGAAATCTTACGTACAGGAAGTACGCAGTTTTTATATGTTGTATCTGTATTTTTATTATTAAATGATTTTATATGACATAATTTATTGTCTCGTACACGTACGTCTGTTTTTCCCAAGACTTCTATACTGTATCCTGTGACTGTAAATCTAGGACAATCAAGAGAGCACTGAGGAGACATACATAAATATTTATTTTTGCTCTTATAATTATTCAGTGTATAAGTAGTTTTGTTGTACAAGTGTGTTACGACGTATTTCAAGCTTGACATTTTATTATAGCATTTGTCCCGGTTTAAAATGACAGAGCGTGTCGTTATTTTAAGGAACATATTCAGGAGTACAATTTTTTTTTGTATAGCTTGTAACATACATTGCGTAGAATTGCTTTGTTTGACAATAATTCTTTTTAGTTCTCATTCGTATTAAAGGGGTTATATAAAAAATAAAAGATTTTATTCTCTGTTTTTAGAATAGTGAGTTCAGTACATAAATAGGATATATACTAGTAAAACATTAAATATTTCTGATTCATTCGACTTTTCAAATTGGTACCAATGACACTATCAATCGGTAATATATATTAATAGGTTTTCAAAGATGAATAGTAAAATTTTCAATTGAACTGGATCTCAAGGTCATTCATATATACGTATAAATGCTTTAATCGGTGCTCCGTCTTAACGCAATATAAAGTTCAACTTTCAAACATTTTTTCATCCATGGATGTTGACTAGGTCAAATAATACTAGTTAATATCATTTAATTTAGTAAGATTTACCATAAAAAGAGCACTTTATGGTTGTACACGATAATCTGTATATACTGTGTACACTGACAGTAAAAATTATATTGCACGGCGAGATTTTAAGAATTAGCATTAAAAATGCGAATCTTTGATAAATCAATGACGATTTCGGATTAATGAAGCAGCGTGAGAGAAGCTTTTTGTGTCTTATTTATAAAAGCTATCGTATTTTGAATTTACTGTAGAGTGCAGCCACTGACATTTTTTGGCTCTTTGCTGGTCTGGTGAATTTTCTCTTCGGTTACTGGCGGTAAATCGTATTCTCTGCCAGTTTTGGCTGCTGACATACCAAGAAGCGCACGATAGGTACCCAAATTCCACAGGGAATTACGTGCCGGCATTTGGAAATCTATGGGACTCACTAGGCCATACGTAGCTTTTGTATCAAGAGTTGGTACTTCTCCAGGAACAGTTTCATGGTATCTAAATATTTTGTAAAAGAATATATACTTTTGTATATAGATATCATGAACACATTAAATACATTGATCAATCTAGTAGATGATTCTTACATCAAACCGTTTTCTCGATTGCATTTGTCCAGCATGATCTTTACGGTTGGTGCTAATCGTTTGAAAACGACATGCTGATCTGGTTTTACTCTAGGAGCTGGACCATGTGTCTTGCCATATTCTTGACACAGTATCTTCGCTTTTTTCAGACAAGCTTCACTCTCCTGAAGAGCTTTAATCGCCTCGCCACATTTATCCATAGACAATAAGTTTTCACCGCAATAATTATATGCCTAAAATAATGAGTGAATTGAGAATACTGGAAAATTCATTAAGAGTGAAGATAATTTTTTCTTACGTATGACTGGTAAAATGCAGCTTTCAGTTCCAAATATTTAATCCATTGAGCTGATATTTCTGGTTTAAAAGGACGTAGTGTATTTGCAGCATCCAAGAATAGTTTGCTAGTTTCGTTTGCCAGGGCGGATATTAAATTTGAGTTATGTTTCAGTTCAATAGCTCTGGCGACAGTAACTATAAAAAAAAATGTTAATAACAAGGTGCTCTCATTAATGGAACTGAGATTGAATATAAAGTTTTCTTGGTATTACCTTCTTGTGCCTCTGCAGTACACTGATTCAAGTATGCGTTTATAACACGTGGATCCAGATCACTTCCCAATATAGGAGGATTAGCTAATTGTGGTAAGAACTCTGTCTGTACAAATGTAAATATTCCTGCAGCTCGACGTAACATACTGTGCATCTCCTTGGCCTCGTTCATATTAATACTGTGTAGCAATATATAGCAAAATTATTATGTTTATCATTCATAAAATAATAACTCTGAAAAATGCACTCACTCATCCTTGCCAGCAATCATTGCAGCATGTTTCATGAACCACAATCCTATATTAATGCTCATGTTGGCTGCTTCATAAACTGCATCTGCACTGGAACTATTAGTAGGAAGTAAATTATTTAAAGAATTAAAGCTATTATCAACATATGGATCAAATAATTTGCAATAGATTATAATTGCCTGATCCCCGAAGAAGTATAGTAAACAGATAATTACTGTGTGGTAGGACCAAGCAATGTATGAGTCCATTTAAATGCAAGTAAATTGCGCAGCTTGCTAGGATTTGGCCTTCCGACATTTTGTCCTTGTTCCTCGGAAGGGTCTACCTCCCATATAAATCCATACAGTAAACTGAGATATGATAGAAATGCAGGTTCTATCGTATCACTACTATTATTCGCGTTTCTTATCAAGTCCAAAAGTCGACTCCTTGATAGCTTCAAATCACTGAAAGGTATGTTAGATTACTTATCACAACAAGTAAAATAATAAAAGTAACATTTAACATAAAAAAAAGTTTCATGAATTTCCAAATTTATATTGTTAACCATAGTAGTTTCAACCTAGAAACCAACGCAGTGCATAATGAGTTTAAAGATTTGTTAACAGATGAAATTTGTAACCTGCATAATTTCTTTGTAGCGTCTGTAGGTTGTGAAACTTTGATTTCAAACTTTTCAACTGTAGTTGCCTTTAAAGGATTACGGTGAAACCAGTGAGCCATATTTTCAATATTAATGGACGCAACTCAATAATGAGTTAAAATAATAATACTATATTTTAGGCTATTTGCGTATCAACTTATGTCACTCTTGACAGATGAAGCAGAAGACGCTTATGCCGTAACAACATTAGATATTCCACTGTGTGATTTTGCACAGTGTTGAGCCGTCTATTCTGCGCTGTTCTTAATTGGTGCGTAACTTCCTGTCGGCGTGCGCATTCACACGAACGCCTCGTGGTCCTTTTTTTGTTGCAAATTTTGTTGCTCATAAAAGTTAAAGGCGCCAGATACATTTCGAAATTTACTATCGGTACTGCGAGAATAGTTATTTGTTTCAGATGTATACAGATAAATAAAGATACGACGTTGCTCGCAGTATTTAACAGTATATTGTGGATCGTGGACTCAATACACATCTGTTGTGTTATGATCGAAATAAAATTATGTTAACACTTGTCTAGTGATATTTCAATTGAAAAGCATCCTCACGCGTGTTGTATTTAAGCTCTAGGAACTTTCCCACTTTGTTTATGCAATCCTGAAGAGTGTTTTGCACGACCTCGCCCTGCCTCAACGATTTTATATATTATTTTCTTATCAAGGTAAATTATTTGTATCAATATTTTATACTGTTATTCATATCTGTTCATCATTAGGGAATGCAAGAGGTATCAAAAGTATATTTATTGTGTAGTACAAATTCTTAGGTTATCTGAACATGATTTTCAAGTAAATGCCAGATGTTATTGAAATCGTTCAATAAGCAGGAGATTAAAGTATCGTATTTAAAGTATATGTTCGATAATTTCTTTTAGATGGGGGAGCCTTCAGGATTAACAAACAGCGAAGCTAGAGAGCTTTGCAGTGCTCCAGATCCTGCCACCAGTGAATACATCATGCAGCAAACAATGTACCGTATAAAAGATCCAAGAAAGTCATTGCCATTTTATACCGAAGTACTTGGCATGACTTTATTGCAAAAGCTGGACTTTCCTGAAATGAAATTCTCTTTGTATTTCCTTGGTTATGAAAATGCAAAGGATATACCAACAGATAGAAGAGAGAGTATTGAATGGACATTTTTAAGAAAGGGCACTATTGAGCTTACTCAGTGAGTTATTGCTTTATATATATATAAAGTTGATGAGTAATTCTATAAACCTATTAATTAGTCATCTTTATATATAAGACTTTAAGAAACTTAGAAATTCATTATTAATTCTCTTGATAGCAATTGGGGAAGTGAAAGTAATCCTGATGCTAAATATCATAATGGCAATTCTGATCCCAGAGGCTTTGGTAAATATTTAATATTATCAAAAGAAAATATTTCATCCTATTGCTAATTTCTACAATATATTATTTTCTATTACAGGTCATATTGGAGTTGTAGTACCTGATGTCAATAAAGCATGTGAGAGATTTGAACAATTGGGAGTTGAATTTGTAAAGAAACCTAATGATGGTAAAATGAAGGGAATTGCATTTATCAAGGATCCTGATGGCTATTGGATTGAAATATTGAATGGTTGCAATGTTGCAAATACAGTCCTGTCTCATTAGCAGCTACCGCACAGAATGTGTTAATATCATGACTGCGCAAGATATGAGATTACTTTGAATGTACCTTTAATAACGTAACAGCAGAAATCATGTCGCGAAAAATAACACTGTCGGAGACTCGTGACTAAAAACGAGCGTATATTTAATTGAGCTAAGGCTAAAGTGATTTAGAGTAATATACATCTTGAAGTAAATGAAAATAATTAAATGATTTATATTAATATACAGGTTTTTTGTAACAAAATCAGTGTACCTAATTTTCAAGTATCATATGAAGGAATTAAATCAAAATATTTATTTTCGATTTATGGTTATTGTGTACTATCAGTAAAAACCTTAACTCCCATATTATTCATATAAAAATTGTACATTAGAGGAAGATGAACTTCTCACATATGCAATAAATTTCAACTTCCGTTAGATAACATGTACGGACTATAGCCGGCAGGAGTGTAGGAAACAGTAGGAAGGTCTTAAAGCCCGAAGCTCACAGAATATAAAATAGAGAAATTTGAATTTGGTATTTATGACTTATAATATTGATATAAATATATCAATACAAACGTCTACTTTTCGTGTGAGTGATATTTTTTATGAGAACCCTCTATGAAAATACTTATCTCGTATGTTACGTCTCTCTCGGCTTTACATTATGACATTCAATTCCCAGCTGTCATCCTGAGGTTAGGCTGTCAAAGTTACCGAAAAACATGTTCTGACAGATATTTAAATTGCCATACGATTAAACGTATCGTCCTTTATTTCCTTCTTATTAGATGTTTTTAATAATTGCTTAGTACACAGGTATTACGTTCATTCATTTATGTGATATGCTGCTTACTTTTCATTTATAGTTAACTCTGAATATTTTGTCAGAATGGTAGAAGACAAGAACTATAAAATTGGTAGCCGAATAGAATGCGATGGATATCGTGGCACATTAAAATATTTTGGTCCTGTTGGTGATACCAAAGGTGAATGGCTAGGTGTAGATTGGGATGATCCAACTCGGGGGAAGCACAATGGCACATATGACGGAGTTGAATATTTTAAGACCTGGTAAATATTGGCTTTTATAAATTTAATGTCACATAGACAATACTGTATTATTTTATAATGATTTTTTCTAACAGGCATCCTACATCAGGCTCCTTTATACGGCCTGGTAAAGCAAAGTTGGGAATATCTTGTCCACAAGCTATTAGAAGTCGTTATGGTCTAATCAATGATGAACTCGCAGGCATTGACAAAGATAATTTGAATAGTTTACAAAAAGAGATTAATGCTCCATTCCTAGAAATGGTTGGCTTTTCCAAGGTCAACAAAAAGCAAAGTAAATTTGATCAATTGAAGATAATATGGTTAAGAGAGCAATGTGTCAGTGATGCTGGGAGACCTGGGGAATTGGAGGAATTGTGTCCTAATCTGGATGAACTGGATATTTCAAGAAATCTTATTAATTCCTGGAAAATTGTGTCTGAAATATGTTGCCAACTTCGTATGTTAACACGACTCAATGTTAGGTACATTATCCACTCGAAAATATTGTGCGAATCAAATATTTTCTATTATTATATAAACTATATATATTTTAGTGAAAATCATCTACCAGTTGAACAGAACCTAGAAACACTGAAAGACGCTTTTATAAATGTCAGACATTTGACAATGGCAAAAATGAATTACAATTGGATGGATATACAGAAATGTATAGTAATGTTTCCATCAATTCAAGAACTCTCAGTTTCTTTTAATATCGTGGATACCCTGGAAGTACCATCAAAGAACAGCAATATAATGAAAATTACTGAATTGACGTTAGAAGCAAATCTTATTTCAAGCTGGGACGAAGTACTAAAGTTGGGTCAACTTCCATCGTAAGTATGTCTTCTTCAGAATTGATATTAACAATACTGTCATTTAATTATAACAATTGATATCGTTCCAGCTTAGAATATCTTAATGTAAATCTAAACAAAATAAACGCCATATATTTTCCAACTACAAATCCTATGGAAAAGACAAATCTTTTTCCTGCACTTCGCCAGTTGCATATATCCAAAAACAACATATCCGAAGTGAGTTATATCATCAAATATGAAATAACTGAGAAGCTACAATATACTTTATTCACAGTGGCGTTCAATAAGTGAACTGGAAAAGCTTGTGAACTTAGAGGAATTGAAGTTAAGAGACAATCCTGTGTTGCAAGGCGAGACAATAGAAACAGCGCGGCAATTAATAATAGCTAGAATATCTAAACTGAAGATTCTAAACGGCACTGAAATTTGGTACGGAGAAAGAAGAGGTGCAGAATACGATTATCTTAAATTATTTGGACCCCATTGGATAGAGAGTGAAAATAATTTAGAGAAGAGGAATGAATTCATAGCAAATCACCCACGTTACCCTTCATTGGTGCAGAGTGCGTATGCAAATAACATAATATTGGATAAACAATGTAAAATTAATAATTTTTGCCTGACACCTTTAGAATATGGACTGCCGGATATTCCAGTGTCAAAGAAAAATGGTGGAATGATGTCAAACGTTATATCTGTGGAATTTGTGTGTCCGAAGGATCAGGGTCAGAATAAAGGAATCAAAAGAAAACTTTTAAAAGACATGGAAGTCCAAAAAGTGACTGGTCTCGCGCAAAGGCTTTTTAAGACTGGAGGAAAAATACCGGTTCTCTCATTTTTGCAGCAAAATGTAAGTACAATAAAATACATCTTAATAATAAGTACCATACAAATATAGGATAATCTACACAAAAAAAAAAAACAATTATTTTAGCTCTCAAGAGACGAGATACCTCTTGACAAACCTTTACAAAAGTTAAGCTATTATTCGATTCAAGATGGCGATCAAGTGCTTGTGCGGTGGTGATACTGAATAAATATGATTTATAGAAAAACAAATGTATTTTCCACACTGTTAAATATTCATCATCATAATTTGTTATTAAACTTTTTTAATCGCACTTAGATTTTCTTAAAAAATCCTTGCACGCTGTTCACTTACGACATTCAAAGATATGATTTGAGAGATTAATCAAAAACATTGATATAAATGCACAGTATAAAAGTCTGACAAACATTCCTCCGTCTGCAGTAATGATACTTCAAGTACTGAATATATCGTTTCTGTCATTGAATGGTCGAACTGTCAAGCAGCACCTACAGCTACCATGAGCATAATCACAGAACTCCACATTTTAATTTTGCTGTGCTTGTTCTTCTATTTTGCTAGCTTCCTCCTTCTCTAACTGCTCTCTAGTGAGGAGTGACAGGCCCAATTGATCCTCGCGAGTGAACGGCTGAGCCATTTGTCTTAGCCACCTTTTACTGATCTGTAAAACCATAAATCACATTCCTCAATACTCATTCGCAATCTCATCTCGAATGGGAAAACAAATACCTGTATCGCCTCTTCGGTAGATAAATTGCACAAGTTATCAGTCAGATGTTCCTGAATCCATTTGGGTAATTTGCTGCGTTTGTCGGCTCTTGAAAATCGCTATAAAAACACATTTCATTATTAGGCTTGTAATCACTACAAAAAAAAAGGAACTTTATTCATTACCTTATCTGCAAAAACCATGATACCGTAGTCAGTTTTTCCTCTAATGGCACGTCCTACGCACTGTGCCGCATGCCTCATGGCGTCAAATGTCAAGAAGTCATTTTCTCTTATCTGAAATAAAGACAACAGCATAAGTATCTGGTTACTGAAAAGATTTTATAATAAACTTGATAACTGACTTGAAACTGATCACGAAGGTACTCCAATCTTGCTTTCAAAATTCGTGATTGTGTGTACACGTAAGGTATACCGAACATAAGTACAGCTCTGCCTAGATGATGATCAAAGTCAACACCTTCAGACACTTTTCCACGTGCCACAGAAAGGAAAACAGCTCCTCTTCCATTTTCGCACGCTTTCACGAAATACGTTAGTGCTAAACTTGTCTCCGCCGAATCCTGAGTTTCGATAAACAACAGTTTATATCTTTGAAGTTGATCCACAATACCTTGATCATACCTAGAAATAAATCAGAGAGAATAACCGAAGATCTAATTGTATCATACTTAATTTTGTTTTATCACAAAGTAATTATTTTACCAAGCAGCCACGACAGATTCCATGTACAAGTATGAAGTGAAAAAGCAGACTATACCATCAGGAACATTAGCAGCAAATTCTACCAGTAACTGACCATAATTCCTTATAACAGCGACGTCCTCTCTTGTTTCGTATTTTGATGAAATTGCTACTTGATCGCTTCCTTTCGTTACAATCTTATAAAATAAGAAATATGGTTCTAATATTTCTCATTACAATTTATCAATATAAATAACATACCATTGGTAATAAACACGGTCTGGCCAGTGTCATGGTAAACGATGACATTATAACAGGATGAAAATTTAGAATTTTTGGATACATATCCAATGGTGATAAAGTTCCTGAGGTGATGATTACTGATTGAAACCTATCAAATATTGGCTTCATTGCTATGGATGAATCTAAGCAACTGAAATGTAATACAGGATTCAATACTGTTGGCGTTTTATCATCAAAGGGCTCAACTATTATTGTGAATCCTTTTGTATACGTCGACACCAGTGTCGCAAGATGTGTAATCAGAGTGAGTGGAGAGAAATCAGTGAGATCAGTAATTTCCATGGTGCGCAATAGTGATGCTAATCTCTCAGCACAGAATCTTAATGGTTTACGTTCTATGCAGACTTTCGTTTGTATATCCCGTAGAAATATAGCGGGTGATTCTTGCACCACGTGCTGTACTCGTAGACGAGTTTTTAAATACTCCACGAAGCGCTTGAGAAAACTTACAAAGTGTTCAGCCTTTCTGATATTACCAGGCACTACCTCTGTAAAACATAATGATTTAACAGCGTTTAGATCCTGCGAGATATCAGGGCTGTACCTTTAAAGATGCATACCTTCCAGCACCTCGTCTGGTAATATTGGATTAGCCAAAATAATATCTGTCTCTCGAGCAACCTGCGCATCTTTTAATCCATCAACCAATCTGTTATATTCATCTTTTAATTTATTTACGTCATCTTCCCTCATTCTGAAACATCGATACTTTTTATAGACTGATTCCCAAAGTATCGATTGTAGAATAATTTAGTGAAGAGGGTCACGTACTCTGCTACTGTTTTTTCCAGGAGTTGAATGTTCGCTGAACTCTTCTCCATGAGTCTTCTGTTTATTTTTACACTCATTGCATCTATGCATACGTTATCTATGGAGAAAATTAATCAATGTGAAAAATGTTCAGGTGAGATACGATTTTTCATTCGTACCAATGTTATGAGCTTCGTCAAATACGACTACAGAACTTTTGCTTAATTCTTTGGATACTGTTTCCGCAATTTTTGGATCCAATAAATAGTGATAACTGTATACAACAATTTGTGCATGTAAAATCTGAAAATGTGCAATGTAGTCACAAAGGTATGTTGAAATCATAATAAAGTTTACTGTCAGTTGATGTATACTACTTACAGTAAATCTGGCCAAGAAATAAGGACACCAATTTCTGTCTCTTCCATATTCCTTAAGATCATCTATAGAATAAATACCAGGAGGCATCATCTCCTGACGCCCATCCATATCAAAACCCTCATAATAAGCACAAATAGGTGTTGTCTCATCATAGTTGTGCCTTTCTCTAACATATGAAGCTGTGAGGGCATGACACCGGCCATCTACTACTTTACCATCGCGTTCTCTGCTCACCTATAGTGCAAAAAATTACTTTTAAGTATGACCATTTTAAGTGCTAGTAGTCCTATGAAAAATTATTTTAACGATATACCTCAGGGTGAATGCACATATTTTTCCTAGAGCTCAATACCAAACCAACGATTTTTGGCTTAGCTTTAGTTTCTTTTTCATAATATTCTATGAGCTTTTTTAATTCCTCTAGAACTTTCTCAATCTCAGGAACTGTTCTAGAGCAGTAAATTAACTTTGTAACATCCAGAGGATTCTCTAGCATGTATGCAACAATTAAAGAAAGCAAAGTTATTGTTTTCCCTGTGCCTGAAGGCATCTCCAAAAGACAATGGCCCTGAAACGAAAGTCAAATCTTAGCATGGAGCATAACTCTTATAGAAAAATTTATGCTATATGTAACGTAACAAATAAAAAAATACTTTTGCATCCAAGCCTCGTTTAAGTTCCAGCATATATGCATATTGTTCCGGATAAATATAATCGTACGGAAAATATACAATAAGTCCATCAACACTGATCCTATAAAAACAAAATTAATTTCATATATGATATATGAACATCTTATGAAAAGTATAAATTTTCAATGATCATTCATATAATTACTTCATCTTATGTTGTGCTTTTTGTCATAAGAAAGCAATTAAAATTAATTTCACCGCTTGGCAAGTTCTTTTGGAGCAACAATTCAAACGCTTTTCAAATACTCAGGTTATGTATTATTATGCGCTTCTGTTTTATGAAATTGATTGATAATTCCTTGAAGTCGAACCTTCCCCGAATAGAATATGGAACAATAAATAGGTGTCTGCATATGTAAACTTTAGCGTTACTTTTTATATATTTAATATCCTTAATACAAATGAAATTAAAGAGATATCAAATGTTCCTGCCGGCGCAACTAGTAGATTTGCGTTTGACTTCTGCGTGGCGGACATCATGGACATTCAGTAATGGCGAGTGGAGTGCGCTGTTCTAATAATTGAGAGAAGTGTAATTTTATTAATACATTTATTTAATTGTTGGAATATGAAGTTCTTTTAGTACTATGGCTGATTTATTCGATATCGCAAACTTAATAACCACAGTGGGTGTGGACGCTGTAAAAATTAAACGAGAGCCTGGCTTGCCGCAAAAATCATCAAACGAGATTTTGACAGAACTTTTCAGCACATTTGACGCTGACGAGGGAATAGTATCTCCAGAACATAGCGATACGCAGATTCCAGATAAAGAAATAAAAGTGGAAAAGCAAGATAAAAGTAAAAAAAAGAAGAGTAAAAAGAAGCATAAGCATAAGGATAAAAAACATAAGAAAAAATCAAAAAAAAATTCATCAGACAGTAATAGTGATGCTGAGAATGGAAGTAAGAGTTTTGATTTTCTATCATTGCTAAGCGTATCTGGTTTGAAGAAAAATATGAGAATTTTATGTTGAACAGGTACGAAAAAGAAAAAGAAACATAAGAAGAAGTCAAAACGCAGACATGACTCTGTATCCAGTAAGTCATCAGATTCGGAGGAGCCCAAGGCCAAAATGAAGAAGGTTGGAGATACTCCTAATTCAAGGAATAATGCAGAACAGAAAACAGGGGAATTAAATAATATAGAAAATATCTTGGTCCAAGACACAAAGTTACAAGATCACTCAGTAATTAAAAAAGAACCACAAGACAATGAATCTCATATGAAAAGTAGTAGTCCTCAACTACCCCCTATTTCTAAGAAGATAGATGATGAATCTGATGAAACTATAATTTCAAAAATTTTGGGTGTGTCCTTTGATTTAGTATATTATTTGTCTACCGTATATTATTCTAAACTAACGTTAATTTTCCTATTTAGAAAAACCTAAACAAGGAGCTCAAGGAAAAATTTTAATAAAAGACCTTAAAAATAGTATAGTCTATAACGAAACAGTAAAAGAAGTAGAAAGTAAAGAGCGTGCGAAAGCTGCACGGATGGAAGATGGTGAATTAAGTGATAGCAGTGAAGACAATGGAACCCCAACACTAAGTCCAACACCACCACGAAATGATTCACCAAGAACTGGATCGATAAGTCCAATTTTAGATAAATCTAATAAGACGAGTCTCAGTCCAATAGCGGTACATGATTTGAGGCTCGTTTTAAAGGAGAAGGAAAAGAAGAGGTTGAAGGATGTAAATGGATCAAGATCGCGAAGTAATCGAAAAGAAAAAAGTTATAAAGAATCAAGGGACAAAGATATTAGGCACAGTCGTAGCAGCAGATCTCGTGACAGAAAACGTGCAGAATCTGAAACACATTCGAATTCACGTCACTGCAGGAGTCGAACAAGTGTGGAGAAACGAACTGGACGAAGTAAAGAAAGACGAAATAGAGATAAAAGTATCGATAGATATGATCACGAACGAAGTAAGGATAAGAGGAAGTATGCAAGGGACGAAAAGGAAAGGCATAGGAGTCGCAGTGAAGATAAGAATAGAAATAAATCTTCGAGAGGACGTAGCAGAAGTAGAGAAAGAAAGTTAGTATCTTTGTATTGTAAAAAATTAATCATGCGTGCATGTATATCCAATTATTGGAGAGTAATATTTTTCTTTTTTATCAGAGAACGCATTGAAATTGATAAAAAGAAACTTTTGGAAATTGCAAGGCGGAATGCAATTAACATGATAAAACAAGGGACTCTGCCACTTGCACAACAGGATAAAGCCATAGCTGCTATTCAGGATGGTGGAAAGTCTGTCGATGAACTGACAGGTAATATTACTTTATTCTTGTAAATTATTATATATGAAATGACTGTTTTTTTTTCAAATAGATTTCTGCAAATCCCTGTCAAAATCTGAAGCATTGGGCGAATTGTCGAGTATTTCTTCAGATGATGATGGGAGTAGTTCAGAAAAAGGTTTTCATCACCCATTTCTTGTAAAGGATAGACCCAGTTCTATCATAATGAATATTAAAGTAAGTTTTCTGAATTTACGATCATTATAATTTTTATTCGAATATTTTAGACGTTTTTGTATGTTGAATCATAGGATGCCAAGCAATTGCCTACTAAAACGTTCCAAGAGAAAACAGCTGAATCCTCAAATCAATTACGATTACAATTTCCTGTTTCAAGTGGACAGCATCATCGTAAGACTGGTAATATTAATCTTTGTTAACAACGTGCAATCCTATTTCGTGAATATAATTCTTCTTTTAGAGAGCGAATGGGTACCAGTTATCCCAAAGAAGCCAGAACCAAAGAAAGCATTTGTACCAGCTAGTACACCACTAATATCGGTTCCACCAGCACCTCTTCCTATATTACCACCACCAGTTCCAGCACCTGTGATTCAACCTGCAGTTTTTCCACAAGCTCCACCAATAGAGGTAACAAACAATTATTCCATACCGTTCTTTCACAAAAATATCTACTGTATTATTATGTGTATTGCAGAATGTTGACATAGGTTCAATAGTATCTCAACGACTAGCAGCTATGAGAAAATTAAGAGAAAATCCAAATGATGTACAGGCTCTTGGTGAAATGTATAGAGCTCAAACAGAGGTAATAAAAAATATTAAACTATTATACTAACAATAGACTGATTTATATTTTATCACATAGATGAAAACGTGGGCAGAGAGTAAGCAGATGCCAGGTCAGTTTACTGGTAGTACGGGAGCTAAAGTGCTCTCGGCAGCTGAACTTTCTGCAGGTTATCAAGCCTGGGCTCGTAAGGTAACAACACTGATTTGTAATACTTGCTTAATATGTCCTTCCTTTTTTCTGCCTTTCCATTTCACAATACCTGTTTTAACAGTCATTTATTGAATACAGCAAATCACTTATCAAACTGCATTCGCATTATATATTATATATTGTATAGAATTTTCACCAATTCTATCCCAAAATTGCCATGAACATCACTGTAAATGCGTATGATAAATGAATTTGCGTGAAAGATATTGATTAAGAAAAAAATAGATATTGTTGACATCACTTAAAACTGACATTGTCTGTAACAAGTTTTCAGGTACAGTCTCGGTGAAGACCATTTAGACTCTGTATCTTTGGTCTAATGGAGACTGTGTTGTAGGCACAGACTATTTCTCGCGTAGAGGTGGACTCTGTGCCTGCACGGACACAAGAGTACCATTGTCGCAGTCATATTTATCATTTGTGTAATAAAATTTGTGTATCGGGAGAAGCTCACTGTGGTGGGAGGGAGGGGGGGGGGGGCGAGCCGAGGAATTATTATTTATTGGCGTCAATCTTTTCAATGGCAATGGACCCCTGTGAGATTATTGCTAAATACCATCAGCTTGCTGTCATAAGATTTTTTCAGCGAATGCGTGATGACCTCATGACAATAAAGCTGGGATTTTAGCATTAGTCTGCATCCACCTGAGGATTTGTTACAGGCACGTAGCTACATCAGAGAAGAGTCAGCCTCAGCAGCCTGATGACCAAATTAAACCTTCTTCTTGGTAAGTATAATTATTTTAAGAAAGAAAGCAAGTTCTTATTTAAGGAAAAGCCTTACCCCATCTCTCCCCAATTTGTCACAATCATTGATAATAATTCATCTTCACATTTTACAGAAACATCAATGACATTACATAACATAAAGTTGTCCTTTAATCTTATTATTTAGATTAGATTTACTGAAAACCAGTTCTTTCTCTTCTTTTCATAGTATTCGAGTAATTATTAAAAGAGTGAACGTTATATTTTTTAAATATTTCCAAGCAGTTGGAAAAGAATAAAAATCACCTATATCACATTGAATATATATGTGTAAATATCAAAATCATTCATATTTCATATTCTATTGTTTAAATCTTCTGATCATGTGAATTATTTAGGATCAATTAGTGTCGGCACAACCAGTATCAGGTGGGATGGGTATGGCCCTTCTACAGAAAATGGGTTGGAGGCCTGGGGAGGGTTTAGGGAAAAACAAAGAAGGTACTTTGGAACCATTGCAGCTGGAAGTTAAATTGGATAAACGAGGATTGGTTTCCGAGCAGGATATTACTAAAAAATCAGGAAAGACTTCAAAGCCTGTGATACCAAGAATCAAGACATTGGAAGGTATGTTTAACTATTGCAATAATCTTTAATAATTCGTTAATTATCATTATGACTATTAATTTTTTACAGGAAAACATCCAGTTTCTCTGTTAGGGGAATATTGTTCAAAACGTAAATTTGGTGCACCAGTTTATGAACTGTGCTTCGAATGTGGTCCAGATCATATGAAGAATTTCTTGTTTAAAGTGAGTATATATTTTAATTTAAAAAAATACAACGATGATTAACCAATTTATCACATTTATTTATTACAGGTAAAAGTAAACGGTATTGAGTACAAACCAAGTGTAGCCAGTCCAAATAAAAAGCAGGCAAAAGCAGAAGCAGCTCAAATTTGCCTTCAAACATTAGGGCTGCTTCCATCATAATTATAAAAACTGTGTAAATGATACTTGATTTTATGCCACAAAAAGCAAAAAATGTGTATATTGTATAAATAAAACCGTCTCATGTACAAGTTTTATTATAAAATCGTCTAACAAAATTTTACCGAATATTACAACATGAACATATCATTTTGAATGTTGAACTTCAAATTTCGCGGTATCAACTACCGTTCAAACTAGTCATCGCTCACGTGTGAACGTACCACTGATCGAATTTTGAACAAGCATCACCAATTGGTGAACACGAGACGTTTATTAGCTACAGATAAAATAAAAAATTTCTGCACAGCCAATGGCATTCTCTTACTTACCAACTGTCGTTAGAATGAGAATCAGGCTTAAGGATCGGGTCTGAGTTGGGGCCCTGGAATGACGTCATTCCAGAGGATGCTGTCCTCTTCTTGGGGTGTCTGAAGCTGACGCAGTACATATTTCTGTATAATGCTGTAGCGAAGCCATCGGGATTCTGTTGTACTCGGTTGTACTCGAAGTCGTCGCGATGCACGACGGGACATTGGGTTGTGCTTTGGCCCGATACAAGATGGCTGACACTTGTTAGTAGTGTATTTTTGTTCGATCGAACGTGCAGTTTGTTATAAAAAAAAAAATATTCCGCAGTGCCTTTACTCCGATATACGCTACGTGAGCATTTATATAAATAGTATATGTGCGATTTTTCTCCTTTGTACATGAAGCTCTCTTTTCTACAATGAATCGTCCCGCGACAGAGCGCAATGTGCTGTGAAAGTACGGTAGGCACGATAATTACTCGTCACCAGCCATGTTCATGTGTGTTCTTTTGTTATGACATTGTGATATAATTCTCGTGAAACATAGTGCCAAGGAGAGCGTGATAGTGCGTTTTCTCAGCGGTAAGCCGCTAAGCTGAATTTACTACGGAGTCTAAAGACGCCGACGCTGAATTAAATGAAAGGTAGGCGTTTCTCTGTGCTTTTCCTTCTTCTGTGTTCCTTTATTCCTTGCTGCCACTTCGTATCGCACCATATTCCGCTTAGCAGGATGATGCTACACGTTTATCTTAGAGATTATTGCTTCAAAAAATTCATCTTTCATCTGGCTGACAACCTCAGGAATATATCAGATGACCTCGTAATGCGTAATAATAATTAGCATGATAACGGAACTTCGCGCAGTCTTGTACGGGTTGTCACGGGACCAACGTCCCGTAACTTCTGTCAAACGTTTCGAAAGTCTTTCAAATGTTTGTGTCTTTTCATCGAAGGAATCCCGTAAATCTTTTGTCAGGCGAGAGCCGTTTTCTCTCACGGTGAGTGCTTGCGCGTCCAATCCAAGAGAAATATTCGTATCAACGGACGCAGCTAGCGAGGGTGTTCGGCTTGTTTACGATGGCCGGTTGGGGAAGGAAAAGAAAAAGAGAAAGAGAGAAGGAAAGAAGAAAAAATTTCAAATCCATCTAGGAAGGTGAAGCTGTATTAACCAAACGACGTAACTGATAAGGCGATTTAACGGTAATAAAAAATGTCCAAGCATCGAAACTCATACTGATCTGTTAGCATTAATTTATTTCACTCGTTACAATTTGATTGGTCGAGACTTTATTGTCTGAAATTTATGACGCTATGTGCATTTGTAAGATTTTATTGACAAATTTATCAGTCATATGCTTCTTCGTGATTTTGAATCACACTGCTATCAAGGGGCAGCTGTGACAAATCGCTGTCATATTTTTAGTCATCGCTATGGCTCAACAATAAATGCTGACCTTAATTAATGCTTTTTTTATTAATTGTTTCATTTTTTCATGTCAATTATCTAGCAACGTGTTTTAAAACGTTTTGCATTCCGATTGATATCGTGATAGATAGGACGCGATAAACAAATAAAGAAATTTCTATTTCTTTAACGCAAATACTTCTGGCGCGACCGTTGCAGACGCATCCACAGCACGTCTACAAATGCGTGTTCTAAAATGGGATTAAATAAATCCAGTCCTATTTGGCGTTATCAAAATACAGTAGAGCGTCTTTACTCCGATCGTAGCCTGAAAATAATCTTTTCACTGTGAAATTCAGACTCGTGTCTTTCAGCCGTTACTTTCCTCACGATGCCAAGCAACGTCGATTTCCTCCGCGACCTAGAATTTCGAGGTAAATTATTCCTGAATGTTTTGTCCGCGTTGCAAGGCCGCAACGTGGAAACACGCTTGTCCACTCGTATGTATGAACCACGGGGTGCGTTCTCATAAACTTATTTAGAGCTTGCTTAGATCGCGTTCAAGCGACAACTCATCACAATGATTTCAAACACACAATGGCGACTAACCGCCCAAGTTTAAGCCCGCATCAAGCACTACGCAGATTCTGCCGGCGATATCATTGATCCTGTTTTCAAGCAACTTAAAAACTAGTCAGAAATCAGAAAAAGTAAAGAAAAACAGATTTATCTAATCTTTTATTCGCATCGGCCGCCATCAACATCTGCATATTATGCATCTTAATGCAATATTCACTCACGTAGTGTCTTTTCCAAAATTTGCTATGGCCTCTACGAATCCTGTATCCTTGGTACTCTCTAGAATGAATGTTAAGAATTGTATGGGATGTAAAGAGACAGTGAGAATTATAAAAAAATGTTGTTTTGCCAGTCTGAAAGTTAAATATAATTTTGCTAACCGTCAGGACTACCATGGATTATATTCTACCGAATACAAAATATATTAACTCGAAAGAACGTTCTTACGCCTTTGGTACATTCCTAAGTTACTGCATGTATACATTCGAACGACAAACAAACGCATACTTTTGCTCTGGACGAGCGGTGGTCTCCTCTCTTGGATATCGCAATGCCTATTTAATCTGCACGATTTTAAACAAAATTAATAAGAAATACGTATGAATATCCGCGTCAGTCAACGACTTCGTGACTGCCGTAGAAGTGTATTGTTTTTCAATTTTACTGTAAATCATTCTCATTACGACGTCGTACGACACCGTCGTTCAGTCTTTGGTATTCCAGCTCGCAGCACGTACACGTCGATATCGAGCTTTATTAGTTTTCATTACTCGCGGAATACAGATAAACAATTACAGCAGTGCCGACTGTTGATCGGAACTAATTGCGCTCGGCTTGGTTCGAGTAACGTGACTCCGATGCGGTCATTAAAATTCTTACATGTACGCTCCCTCGGTCATCCACTGGCCGTTTACATTTTCTTCTGCGCCATGAGGTATAACAAAGATAAGAAGGCGGGATTTTCAAACTCAAATTTTGACGCTTCCTCATCCGCGCCATCTTTTTTTTAGTCTCTTCTCATTGGAATTGCACTGCCATTGGATAGATACACTTTTCTGACGTCCCAAAACGCAGACTCTTCGTCCTTTGGGAAACCTTGACGCTCTAGGTCCGTTCCCTCCACTGTACGCAACAGAGTGCAGTTACTTTTGAGATTTGAGGTTCTTCAAATAACGGTGGTCAACCCACGGGAAATATTTTATTTTTTCTCTCATACTTCGAAAATACAAGACTGTAGAAGAAGGAACGAGACAGGTATAATTTACTGTTTGAAGTCTGACATTCTTCAGCCCATTCATATGCACACTTCAACCTTACAGCATGTTCGAGCCAAGGCTCGTTTCACTTTGGAATTTCGCATTTTCTCTTGGATTATCGAAATTCAAGCATTGTCATCCGACTCCTTTGTACGAGCTTTGTATATACAGATATCAATTGTTACTTGAGCGTCTTCAAAATTCATCTGGCAGACGACGCGCCGCCATCTTTAATTATCGAGAATCCCCATGCAAACTAGCAGAAACTTATACCAGTGGGAGAGACTACGTATTCGCGCGGGAAGTTTGATTGAATTTGAAATATGGATAATTGGAAATGGTACGATTCAATCAATTTGAAATAAGCGAGTGAACGAGTAGATATAAAAATTGTTATTTCGTAGATTCAAAAGTGTTAAACTATATAAAACTGTCTGAAAGAGATCCAGTGTCACCGTGCCGTTGTATCCCTCAGTGACTATACAATGTGTTTCTGTATTTAGTATCAGAATGAAGTGAAGGCTTCATGGTTATCGCGGGAAACACCTGCCAGCGATAAGAACCTGGATTCTCGTTTATTATACAAGCGGAAAGAAATTTCGTAATTTATAATTATCGCACCAGGTAAGTCTCGTTTGTCCATAGACACGAAATCTCAAGACCATTCCTGGCATTCCTCGAGAAAGTTTCTCAAGTCCGAAGTTTCGAAGAAACATGTAACCTATAACAGTAGGAGAGCAACGTAAAGACAGAGGCACGGATAAAAACAAGGAGAAACGATGAAACCGTTAATACGCAGCCTTCTGTTTAACGGCAAGAAGATTCTAATCCGTGGCATAAAACTCGTCCCATCCCATTCACTGACTCATCCAAGGAACGGCCCACGCGTATTCCTGAAGGCAATTCATTAAGATTCACACGATGACTTTTATTTTCTCAATTCCAATTGGTTCCCCTCTGCGGAGTTCGCCGACATCCTTCGTCCGAGAGAGGACTCCGTAAGACCATTCCATTGTCAATTATCAAAGCTCCTCGCAAGAAGCCATCCTAATTCGCTTCTAGCGTACGCTCAAAATACACGTACCTGGTACCCGACGGCTTAGCGTTCAAACTTTCTGGAACTCGGTCGCGCAAGGGATTTCCTGGAAGCTCAAAGCCTTTCAACGGTTTCTCACCCCGACGATTACATCTCGGCCCATTTGTAGCGGCGTTACGTTGATTCTTTATTTATTCATATTTTTCATTCCCCGTACAGTTTTTTCCTACATTTCGTGAATTCGCGTATCCACGACATGCTTCCGGTTACACGCTCCCTTAAATCCGAAAGTACCGACCGACGCGCCGCTTCTAACGGGTGACTCGTACGACTATGAGTCTCAAGGTGAATCACTGATCTCGGCGTAATTCTTTGCCGGTTCCGTAGCTTTTTATTTCTTCAGATACTTATTCCTCGTAATTCTCTTGTACTCCGCTCGGAGAACCCCTGATACGTATTTATCGATGTCATTGTTGCAGGACAACCGGTTGGTAGGCATCAGCAGAGGTGAGAGAGAGAGAGAGAGCCGAGGAGGAGGTGACCGTAAGGGATGAATGGAACGACGGCGTTGCGACGCAGCGCCGGTGGTGGTGGTGGCGGCGTCGGGGGTGAACCTGCACCGGTTGCCACCCTGGTCGTCTACAAGGATGATGCCGGATACGGGATGAAGGTTTCCGGCGACAATCCCGTATACGTACAATCTGTCAAGGAAGGTACGTGCATTAACCGTTAACTTCCTAGAGGATGCGTGCAGCTATTGTCGTCATGGTCACCCATGCTCGCACGCACGAGCTTCTTTTCGTCCATTAAGGGTTGATTAATATTTACGATTAATCATAACGATAATAGTATATTCTCCCGTTAATTTCGTTAATTATCACCCAACTGTTTATTCTTTCAGAATCTAACCCATATCCATTCGATCACGAGTTTCCGGGATTTCTGGATCATCCTCCTAGTAAAAAATTAGACTCCCTAAACGCTCATTACTCCTACCTCACTCCTGCCTAACCTCGCTGCATGCCACACGAGGATCCCCATGGAAGCAAGTGTATCGTGCATCACGTATCGGATCTATTGATTCTCTAACATTGAAATCTATGTGTTTTGTAGGTGGTGCTGCCGCGAGGGCTGGCCTGCATGCCGGCGACAAAATAATCAAGGTGCGTTTATTTGATTAGACTGTTTTCACGTATCTACTGGATACTCCAGTGGTGAAGCTCTATACGTCGAATTTTTCCCTTCGTTCGGTTGCACTAAGATTATTGGAGCTCGTGCCACTTTCAGGCTACCGTCACGGCTTTATTCTACGCTCATACACCTTAGTGTAATACGATTACTTCTGACTGGTATATTAACCGTGTAGCTCGTGTAGCATCGTCGGGCTTCTAACAACGTGGCAAACAGGCCACTATCTCAAGAGGAAAGTGCGTTAAAGTACGGATGCATAACGCGATGCTGTTTGCCACAACGTACGCGATAATTAAAGATAATTCTCGCGGAATTCGTATATTCTTGCTGGACGGTAGTCTGGAGCTTCGAGGAGACGTCCTTGGAGGGTCCTGTTGAATCGAAATTCATAAAACTCTTCTTATTAATTCCTACGTCAACTAAACACGTTACTCCCGTGTTTTCAGGTGAACGGCGTGAACGTGATGCAGTCGACGCATACCGACGTTGTGGATCTGATCAAATGTGAGTAAACGCATATATCCCTTGGACTGATTAATATTCTCATCGACTCCTCAGATATATTGACGTAGACGCCTTGTCGCAGACGGCGCTACGATAAGCGTTCAGTTGCGACAGACGACGGTGCATAGAGACGGAGGATGACGACGCGCCACGTCGAGCGAAGACTTTTTTTTTTTCCTTTTGAACGTCACCGACGTAGACTGCGAAAAGAATTTTATAACGGTGGCTTCTCCTCACGTTTTCAATATCGTTGCTTGGCTCGAAGCGCGCATTTAACGTTGAATGCGATTAACGTTGTCCTTACTTTGATGTTGCCAATATATATATAGCATATATCTGTATAGATATACAACAAGCCCCAGGCTCTAGTGATGTAAGCATGTGAGTTTATAGCGGTGACTGTTTCGGTTTTCTATCTTACTTTATTGTACGTCGATGCATACCTGCATCTCTGCGACCACGGCAATTCCTAGCACGTACAAATGCGAAAGCCCCTCAAACAATGAGTCAAACTCCTTGGGTATTACGATTCTTTTTCGGAGACTTTTTTTCTGATGTGAGAATTTCTTCTTGCGACCGGAGACTTGGCTTTCATTGTTTGGGACTGAAAAATGGGTGGGGAGTGACGATAGTCCGTTGGGATTTTACGAATGTACTTAATTTTGCGATTTATCATTTATTCGGATTTAGGATGATTGTCGATGAATTGTGAAATTATTGTATACATATTGGCGCGTACCACGACGTAACCTCGACGATTGTAATGGTTTTGTCGCTTTGTTTATCGTTTACGATTACAATGTCTGATTTTGTTTATAAACTTCGAGCGCATCGCTTGCATCGCGGATTTTTTTTGTGGACTTCACATGCAACGTACGAATATTTATAAATTTTTTTTTTTTTCATTGTCTTTATCGCGTTATGATTATCCGTGTCCGGTTGAGAATATTCGGAATGTTGAGAATTGAGAATCGTTACACAATCGAGCGTACGCGAGAGGTAAGAGTAGTCGCGAATTTTGTGATACGAAAGAAGAGCTTTTCCAATTTTTCGAAAAATAGAGATAGATCCCTCCGTCTAAGAAATCACGGCACAAAAGATGGAAATAACCGCTGAGCTGGCTTGCTCCGACTCTTTTTTTCTGGCCTTCCTGTAAAGCAGAGATTCTCAAACGGCGGAAACGAGGCGCCGATCCAGCGAGACGGTTTAAACGTACCGACTGTACACGCGGTCGAAGAGGTAGACAACCAGGTCGACGGCGATGTAGATAAAATTGAAACAATCCCACAAGACTATCTTTAAAGTCCTGTTATGCTCGCGAGGATCGCGTAAAGCTTTCCTTATCAGCGTGCTCGACGCAGGATCTCGGCGAACGTCGTAATCTCTGTTATGTACCAAAGGGGATACCAGAGTGACAGTCGTAAACCTCAAGCGTCACCATATGTACCAGCTTGATCGTCTCCGTCTATCTCTGTCTCTGCGCATCCCCATTCCGTCGTTCCATCCTCATCCTCTCACTCTCCGATGATCATGGATCAGCAATAGTTTGACCGTGATGCTGTATAGTCATATGTAAATCTGTAAACATTGGACCTCGTCATTCATATTAATACCCACCTGGTCCTGGGGTTCTCGGTACGAGTCCCGTGCGAACGTCGTGTAACGCCCGCGCCACGCGATATTTCCTAAGGCGCGCTGCGCTTGGTTTTACGCAGTTTCGTGAGGGACGCCGAGCGTCGCGGTGTCTTTTAAACGCTTACGAACGACAAGATTAATTCTCTCACGGCTTGTCGAATACGCGCGATCGCCTTCTGCTAAAATATCCAACCGGCGTTCACGCGCGTGTTCACGCTCTCTTAACGTATCCCCGTTTCTTTTTATTTCTCAGTTAACAACCCCCATCGTTCTACATGAGAACGCCCACGACGTACGACCTGAAACGGGCCTGGGACCAAGCTCCCGTGGAGCTTTATTTGGGTACCCAGTTCTATTTCGTCGTATAGAGTGCGCTTTCCTAATATCTAATAATGCGCGATGGTGTTGGTCTTATTACTAACAATAGATTATACTATCCGTAAAGTGATAAGGTGAATTGGCAGTGCATATCCGCCTTACGGGACCTACCCGGTCTCTGACTCATTGCGGGGACATATCTCAGCCATTCCGTATCGTCTGGGAGACACGGCGGATCATACCTTGTTTCACGGCTGCGTCTCTTCCACTTGGTTAGCAAGTCGAACCTCTGGATTCAGTATCCGTAAGGTCTCACGTACCGACGGGGAGATCATCGTTATCGTTCACGACTTCATCCGTAGACGCTGCTGCTTACATTCGGAATTCGAGACTCGGTGCACGCTTGGATTACCTTTCGCTGAACTCAGGACGTTCACTCGTACGTCACACGAGCGAGATAATCGCCAGGGAGATATAAATATTTATACCTTGGCGGAATTAGAGTCTTGGGTCTTCTGGATGAAACGGGAAAAGAGCTCTACTGGGTTAATTGTGATATTTCTTTTTTTGGCCTTTTTTTTTGTTCGCCTTTCAATTTGTAAATCAAGTGCGTTTCACGTTAACCCACTTCGTGATATCCTAGTTCTAGAACGGAGTCCTCGAAGTCGGTCTCTCTAAAATTTTCCAACGAGGTCGCGCGCGCGCGCTTTATAACTATGCTAAAATATCTGATGACTAATCCAACGTCCTTGAACTTATGTTTTGTAGCCTCGACGCAGGTGGTTTTGACGGTGCAGCAGAAGCCAGTTGCGGCTGGGCTGCAAGTTGGCCTCACGGGTCAGCAGCATCAACGACCAGCCAGCCTGTCGGCCGGCTCCACCATGGTGTCACCGCCGCAACCCGCGACGACGTCCCTTCACAGGGCGTCCACGGCACCTGCGGGCGGTGCGCCATATAACGCACGTATTACCGGGCCCCAACCCGTCGACGTAAGTCCTAGTCCCAACCGGAAGTTCCGCAACCCCGTTGCATTCCTAAGACGCGACTCACACAAGTCTAACGAATCTTCACGCGCGACTCTTGTCTCTACTTATTCTTCGTCTTCTATCTACTGTCCTTCTACTTCTCTTGATAATGCTGCTGCCTCTTCTTCTTATTCACCTCCCATTACTTCCTCACGCTTTCATCTAACACAGAGAGCATGGATGGCTCCAGTCTCGCCGCTGCTATCGCGACACGTAAGGCACACTTATTTTTATTTTCTTCTTTTTTTACACTTCCTTACCGTTATGCAATTCTTCTTTTTTCTCCATCATTTTAATCTTCTTCTCTTTCTCTCTCTCGCTACACTCATGCTTCTTACTTGATCTTTTCATCTGTTTATACTTACATTTCAGCTTCTCAAGTCTCATAGTCTCTCGTTACGTCACAACCTAAATCCTCTCGCCTCATTGTAATTCCTGGATCGTTTTCTCTGACGTTACAGCACGAGAAGAAACGCCAGTTGGAGACCCAACGTGCTCACACGTTTCAGCTGATGTTAGAAAAGGAGAAGAGCTATGTCGAAAACCTACGTAGCGAATTGGCAAAAGCCGGAGCTGGGGCTGGACACGTTAACAACACCGCCTCGCTGCAGGCTGAGCTGGCTGGGGCTGAGAGAAGAGTGCGCACGTTGCAGGAGCAGCTCGATGCCATCACTGCCAACGATCAGGTCCGTTTTCAATTGGTACCAAATCGCTTTTGTGACACGCTTACATATCGGTTTGGATTATTATCATTTGTCATATACTATATATATATACATACACCTATATTACCTATATACTCGACAGACCCATTGAACGAAGCACCATGCTGGGAAATTTGGACGGGTATACTGTTTACAAAGATCACAAGACGTCAAAGTATTATATAACGGATCTGTAAAGCCTGTTGACCTTATCCAATACAATGGTGCCTGGTCCAATAACGCTTAGCGATACATATTCATCTAGCTGGGGCTTTCCCCTTTGAGGAATAAGGATTCGACAGGCGAGACCCTGAATATTCAAGTCTCACGATTTCAAAAGTACATGTCAATAACTCTGGCCAAATCCTTATGCGATAAGCCTTCGCCGAAAACGACTGCCCCGTTACACCCTCTGTACATACATGAATGTCGGACCGAAAATTTAGGTCTTCATCGTCATTCCGCGAAAGTGATAATATACTGTAACACAAGTGGCCCCCCTCCCCCCCCCCCCCTGTCGGAGTGTTCTTGCGTCAGTACGAATACAAGTAATAGCATAGGGATACAATAGTAAGCGCCTCTGCGTAACCGTCATTAAGTCGGTGCGTAAGTGGTCCAAGGTAAATGGTGTGCGTATCTTTTATAGGCTTTTGCTAACCTAACATAACCTGCTTTTGTTGTGTCTCTCTTACAGCTTTGCTCGTTGGTAACAAACACCCCGTCCTCTCCTGGGCATTATTCGCCTTTGAGCAGCAACCCTGGCGACGTACCGCCGCCCCTGCCCTCTCGCAATTCCCTCTCCATGCAAACTCTCTCACCGCCTCCTTTGCCACCCCGACCACCACCCTCAAACACGCACAACATAGTTCAGTCGGAGCTGGAGCGACAACTGCTGACTCATTTAACGCCCCCCAACACCAGTCACGGCATACCTAACTCTGTAAGTAGTCTAATCACCTAATCATCAGCGAATTTTACTTTCTTGTGTTCTTTGGTCTCGCAAAAGTGTCTTCACTCCTTATCCAATTTGATTTGTCTTTCTTTCTTCATTCTTATTCTCATGTTAAACAAATTGTATGGGATTGTACGCAGGTACTATAGTTTTTATACGAAACACAAGACCCGTTACTGTCATTGTATCTCAGGCACGAATTTGTTAAAGTATATGAGCCTGCGAGAGGCGAATTTTATGTTGCTGGTAATACGAGAAATTTGTTTTTATGTTAGGTTAGGTTTAAAATTGTTTATCAATTGTCATACACTGAACACACATGCTTCAAATACTTATCCAAACGCTTAATGTAATAATCATCTATGTCGATATGTATATCCCTAACATTATTATCTGAGGAAGACGAGAAGACTTGGTATTGACTAATGTAAATAAACTATTAACGGTGTACTGTCATACACGAGAGCGTTAAATTATATAATTTGTATCTTCGAATTAACCCGTATAACTTTTCTGGTGGGGAAAAGAAAAAAAATGGGAAAGAAAGTTTCTTCGCGTACTTCTCAGGGGATGATTCTTGAGTCGATCGCGAACGCGGTATCGATTTTTAATGTGATTTATCAAGTTCCTTCGAACTCGTTTGAACGTTCTATGCCGTTCTTCATGATTAATGTCCGCATGTGTCTATCTTATCATTTTCGGAAGTCCCTTATCGCTGAACTTGAAACGTCGGAGAGAACAGAATGTATACTCAGTCCATTATAGTTTTCGCAGGGTGCGAATCTGGGTTCCCTGAGCTCCCTGAATAAGCATCAACGAACGAAATCGAGTCCTGAACAGTTGGGCGCGACAATGATATCACCATCCGAAGCGAGCCGACGTCTGATAGCATCCGAGTCGATGAACGATCTGTCGCCGCCGAAACTTGGTCGGCATAGCGGAATCGATTTGGATGATCCTCCTCACGTTACTCCGCCAGGAACACCTCCGCCGCCTTATCCTATACCCAGTCCAGGAACTGATACTTCTTCCTCCACGTTGAACGACGTAAGTTCTTGTGATGCCGACGCGACGAGCTCATTTGTATCTGTTGCTTTGTTACGCTGCGTGTTTTTTACCTTTTTTTTTTTCTCACACCGTACACGCAAGGAATGAAATTCTTATTTCTCCGCAGAGTGTACTCGAGAGCTACGTCACCGTCTCGCCGCCACGTCATATAGCGAACGAGAGCAGTCCCGGTTTACCGCCACTTCAGCAGCCGATCATGTCCATGGAGGACGACGATATGAGTGATCAAGAAGTGGTAAGCCGTGAAGCGAATAAGCACGAAGTGGTCAGGGTCGTGTGCCAGATTCACTCTGTCAATAAAATGATTGATATTTTGACAGGGCCAGTTGGAAGATCACGGACCGTTTAAGTCGCTATCGAGATTATGGGAACACCATGCGCATCTTGCTGTATTTATTAATTATGTCCTGTCAAACAGTGACCCCTCCAGTCTGGTAAGTCAATGCTATCATTGTACTTTACCGCTTTCTTATTATCGCTCTCTATGGATTTATTGTGTAATATACTTTTATCGATGACCCGCGGTTAATTCTATCTCTTGGCCGTTACTGGCGGTGCATCGCGGATTTGTGCGTTTTGCGAGAGTCGTTGGAATTTTTCAGTAATTGCCTAACGCGAATGGGTTTTCTTCACACGGTCTGAAGATGCAGCTATACAATGTATTTGTTTAAATTTGACTTTCTGACGAACTGAGATAACTGCTTCCGGTCAGTGTCGATGGCGTTCTCTCTTATAAGTCGTGTCGCGTTGTTTCAGTTATTTTACTTGGTAACGGATCTGTATAAGGAGGGCAACGCCAAAGAGATGAGAAAATGGGCTTATGAGATACACTCAAGCTTTTTAGTACCTGGTGCTGTGAGTATTTTGTTCGCTTATTCGACTGGTTACGTTTTTACGGTTTGGCTAATGTAATAAACGCGAACATTGTCTGTCTACGCAGCCCCTGCGACTGAACAACGTGGACGAGAACGTTGCTCGCGAAATCGACGATGTCCTCTTGAAGGAGTCCGACAAGGAGGAGATATTACGAAAGGTGAGTTTACATTGGGATTCTACGTGAAGAAGCATTAACGTTTAATCTTCTCGCGCCTGTGTACTTCAGATATTCTGGAAGGCGAGGACACGTGCGAAGGAGGAACTGAACGAACAGCTGGCGGATTTTCAACAGAAGAGAACGGCCGGTCTGGGCACTTTATTCGGGCCGAGTGACGCTCAGCTGGACGAAAGTGCATCTGACAAGACTAGAGAGACGAAAATCATCGAGACGTACCTTTTACCAAAGATGGAACCCTATCTGTGAGTATCAGTACAATTGCAAAGTGCACGTTCAAAGGACCTCAGGGATGTTCCCAGGTCATTTAGGGTATTACAATCTCTGATGCGAAATGATTTTCATGAATTTTCTAGAGAGGACATCGAAAAGGACCAAGTCGATCTTCGTCAATTTACAACGGCAGCTGGCCTGGCGACGATATTAACGAAAATTTTCCAAGTACGACCAGTGTCTCTTGATCGGGTACCCACCTTCGTTGCGAAAGACAAATCGAATATCAAGGCGCGGCTGCTCACTGGTAAAACGCGAAAAATGACGGTCAGGGGTCATCACTTTGTAGCTCAACAATACTTTACGGTCACATACTGTAATCACTGTCAACTAATTATTGGGGGCATCGGTCCTCAAGGTTATCAGTGTTGCGGTACGTAAAGGCGGACAGACGTATGCTTTCTAGTCGAAACTCTAACGTATTTTGGCATATGTTATGTAATCTGTCTAGGTAGTAGAAGAAATATGGGGAGAGTCTGCACAATGTATCTAGACACTTATTTGCGGGTACGATGTAAACCAATCATTATCATTGAAATGTTTGGGCATAGATTGCTCGCTGAGTGTGCATCGTCAGTGCGTGCGGGTAGTTGAGGAGAACTGTCCTGGGCCAATGGTTAGAAAGGAAAGGGATCGAATCAGCAAGCTGATGGAGCGCATCCGTTCGGACAAAAAAACTTCCTCGCATCATCATCATCATCCCCAGCATCCACCCCAGCATCACAGTGAGTATACAATGTATATGCAGAAATTGAATTTCCCTACTATCGTATTGCCTAGTCCTCTTCGGAGCCGAATGCATTTATCAGTCATAAGGTATCAGCATTACTTACATACAAGCGATAACGCGTCACTTATATCCCATAAACAATAATAATTTAAACAATGACATTTCTTCCTGCACGATAACTTTCGATGAGATAATTTACGCTAAAAGTTACACAGTTATCGTTTAAAATTGTCTCATGAGGCCACAATTATTATTGTTGTAGTCGACCGATTAAAGAGGAATGACGACGACATGGGCGTCCCGACGGATGGGGAAAACGGTGAGTTTTTTATTTATACGTGTATTAATAATTCCACTCGTCATCGCGCGTACACACTTTACTTATGTCTAAAACCAGACATTCATCCTTCATCTCGGAGAAGATCACTTATTATTCCTGTTACCTGTTCGAATGAGAAATTCTTTCACAAACACGTCCGTTGCCGTAATCATGGCAATGAAATCCTGACGATGAACTGTCGTGTGGACTTTCGTCGTATCCATATCGACATTTCAATTATCTACATCAGATATAGAGCACTAAGCAAATACGATCAGACACGATTCGATATCGAGGGAATCTGGTGTTTCTCTTTCGTATTTCGCCAGTACCATCTGTACGATGAGTGGCGAGTGTCGTTGATAGATGAAACATTTTATGTCTCTGTCACGTAAAAAACGAATTTCCCGAAAAGGATCAGTGCACTCGGAGTTACTCAATGCCGTGAAATGGTTTATTTACCTCGAGGAGACCGGTAAGTCAATCCAAGAGAATTACAAGACGCATTATCCGCTGCGAAGAAGATGCGAATTTTCTGCAAATCATGCAGCAGATTCTTACCAATCGTCATCGTGCTACCTGGGTATTGTCGTTGAGTACGTGACCATAACGATTACCGATTTGTTTACAGCGTAACGAAGATTCATATAAAAATAATGAATCGACGTATCCGCACATCAATTTTAGTTTGTTTTCGAATTCGATACGCATTAAAAAAAAGGAAAATTCTTACCAGTCCCAATATCATACCCACTAATGCCATTTTGCAAAGCGGCAATAATACTCGTAAAAGTTATTTATCGAAGTTTACATCGACTTGACATGTTTTACCATACATCTGACGCAAGCGCGAGATGATATTTGGTCCAGTGCCAGCAGCCGATTGGCTTCCGAAGTCAAATGTGCCGAATCCTCCTCGATACCGGTAGAATTGATCAGTAAAAAAAATAATCATAACCTTATTTAGGGACAATAGAAATTATTAAAATTGACCGGAGCATAACGAACGTGGCAGTGACTGCTGTATCGACCGGCGATAATTAATGGTAGAGTCAATTAATTTAATTAACGTTAAACCCAACGCTCGTACGTTCCTCCTTCGTCGTTTCGGCTTTGGCGCTATCTCCCGATACACTCTAGGTAGCACATATGTACGTGGTTCAAGGTTATTCCTTCGTGGGAATATTAATTTCGATACCAAACGTTGTATATCACCAGCTGGCCATTCACGTAACTATCTATTTAAGGCACCCTACCTCCATTACGTGTACCCTAATGAACGCTTCTCATATACCGGCAGAGCGTCGTAAATCGAAATGGACGTCAGTTCCTGGTCTCTTTGTATAGAAAGAAACGTTAACGTTACCTGCGCACGCTTTACGTCCTTAGTTTCCTAATGGAATAATAATTAGGATAAATTTTTCAAAATCTCCTTCTCTCGTAGACTCTTTGCCATACGAACGCTTTTTACGTGAATATACTTATTTTTCTTTACTTGAGTAATATCCGTTCGTTCTCAGTAATAGCATTCAAATGCTACAGCGGAAAACCACTTTCGATAAGCTTCTGGCTTATCTTTCTCTGACAACTTTAGAACGTCTACGACGATCCTTGATAAAAATTTTCGCCTTGAAGGATAAAACATGATTATTACTACGCGTGGAATTACTTTATGTGTATATTCCTAATTTGCTGTTTCATTTGAGTCATCGTTACATTTGCAAACGGTATCGTCTTCTTACCATTACTTCACTCGGGTACCCCGTAATCATTGTTACGGCCCTGACTCGCCTCTACGCACTGCCTCCAATAATATCAGGCCTCTATCAGCATCGTCGGGTCGGTCGAACCGCACTAAACTCCACGAAACACATTTCACAGTTCAACTGTTCCCAGTGTGCATCGCGCGCTTTGAAGTCGACGATCGTCTTCGGCGTCGGCGTCGCGACGGTCTGTCTCTCGTTAACTCGAAATATAATAAATCAAACGTGAATCGATCGTTTTGAATTCGATTTGTGCTCGTCAGGACAGTAAAGTTAATATCGATCGATCGAAGTGTCAAAGAAAAAACTGAAGCTACGTTCAGTTTGTTTAAATCGACGAAAACTAATAATATCGATTCTTATTGATTGATCGTGCGTCTCTATTTAATCTACTTGTATACATCTATACGTTGTACTGTCGTAATATGGATTGACGTTTGAGATTGAAGTTTTTTTTTATTTTTTTTTTCAATACCGTTGAATTACTCTTATCAAAGCAGCAGTATATTATTTTTTATTTATTTTCTCTCGGTGCTCCTTTGTGTCTCTCATTGTTGTTTATCAAGGAAAAAGCTCGTCGAGCAGCTTCCATTTTCACTCGCTTTCATTCTCACCGGAAGTTTCATTTCTGTCGTTCACTCTTTGATATTTCTGACAGGGTGGGCGCATCCTCCCTACGGCCAACTTCACCGGTTCTATTGTATATCTATACCAAGAGAATTTTCAGTTCTGATTTTGACAGTCTTCTGACGCGGTACCCTCTGCTAGGATCTATTGGATTTTTACTGTCTGCCGTGTGCCTCGGTGACAGGGATCGTGCAAGGGAGTCGATTTCTAGCTGGAGGATTTATTATAAAGGGGGATACGGTCGTACGTCGCTAGTGGAAGGACCGGAAGCGCGGTGCGCGAGTCAGAAGGAAACGGAGCGCCAGAAAAAGGCGTTAGTGTCTCTTGGTGGTCGAGTCGATAGGCAGAGGAAGGAAGCGTGGGACGAAAATTCGATCCGGGACCAAAAAGTCTGGACATGCTGGAAATACATTTGCAAGATACACTGGAGGGGGAACGGGAATCGCCCCACCCCTCGACAAACTTTTCACCCCTGATCAGCAGTTTCAGTAACCTCAGACTCTCGTCCGAGAAGTGTCGGAACAGACTTCACCGGAAGTTCAAGTTGGACGGTAATAAGCTGTGAAGTTAACGTGAAATTCGGCAAGGATAAATACGGCTTGCGCTTGGATCGATTGATCGATGCGACTAAATTTGACAGTGATCTATATCCGATTTCTTATCGATGTACGATGCATATTTTGCTAAGGCAGTGACCACAGATCGATTTTGCTTATTGTATTTCTGGGTGATATTATTATTATTTTTTTTCAAAGAACTTTAAAGCGTCTAACGTATCGAACGCGTCTGTATAGTTAACGCGATACGATCGTGAATAGCGGAAGCCGTAAATGTGCCGGATTTCATGAAATTCACAAGGAGACAACATTTTTATAAGTGTTGGCTGAGTCGGATGCTCGCCGAGCAACCGAAACAGACCCGTACTGGTTTTTTGTGCGTCGAGAAACGAAAGAAACGACCATTCTACTCAGGCGTAGGTGTGTCGACGGTGCCCGAGAAACTGTGCAGAGACAATAAAGTTGCGAAAAAGGCAAAAGCAAAGGTCCTCAAGACGCGTTCCCACGTTAAGAACACGATCGCCGGCAGAGTTTGGGAGACTCTTGAAGGCGTCAGATCCAGAGTCTGTGGCCCGAACGACATCGTCGTCTCCGATCTCATAATACGTCTGGATCGTATTGGTCCATCGTCTTTGACGGATGTCAAGCAGGGCAGTGAAAATTGTGATGGCGATTCCTTGAACGATATCGCGAAGAGCAATCAGCAAGAAGTATTTACGGATCTCACAGGGAATAACGCAGGTTCGTTGATATTTTGGTCGTGATCTAAAAAATTAGGTCGATCGTACGAATCGTCAATTGGATTTAATAAAAAAATATTTTAATTTATCTGTCAGTCGCGGTGATCTTTGGTATATACTCGTGTTTTGTAAAAAAAATTCTATTTTCATTTTCAAAATATATATCGCACTGACATAAAGAACGCCATATTGCATTTTCGTTGCTGACTTTTGGCCTGTTAACGTGGCAGCGAGCATTGCTACAGAGAATTATCGTTATCTGCTCTAACGTCGATAACAATCGACTTCGTTTCTACTAAAAACTTTTTGGATAGTTCGTCAAATTTTTGGAAACACTGTCAATATAATTATTTGTCAGAGATGGACGAGGAAGAGTTATAAGGGCCGAGAATACCGTAATTTTGAAAATTTTTCGACAAGACAGAGATAGAATGAAAAAAAAAGTATGGTAAAAACACAAGTCAACCTTGTTTGGCTCGCGTCACGGATTAACCACACGTGGTTCCTCTTGACGCGAATTTATAGTCTCGACTCTGGTTGAAAATTCGCCTAGCCCAACTTCCTATACACAAGTAAGAAGTATCGCGTGAGATTTTGAAATTCCTCCCTTCCATTTTGCCGTTTCGGCAGCGCCGTGAAAACACCGCACCATGTGAACGGAGCCTTAATCGCTGCCTCCCAGTATTAGACGGGTATGCGCGACACGTGCATGTAGGAAAAGCTCGAACTCGAGCATTCGCGTATTTTTAGATAGAAATTTACGTGTGTCGCCGTCGGCCGGAAACCAAATACACAGAATTTCTTCCCCCCTCCCCCCTCCCTCCCTCCCTCCTTCCCCCTGCCATCCGTTCAGTAATACCGTCTCGTCCTCTCACTGAGTCAAAGACTATTATGACTTGTTATTTTTTTTTTTCATTCTCTTCGCCCCTTCCCGTCTCACATGCGCAGACATATTCCATGCCGATCATATACAGATATACTTTTCTATATTTAAACTATTTCACCATACATCGGAATTGCTTCTAGTGTTTACCGCACTTTACAGCCAGTGATAAGGCGCTGTATGGAAAAAGATATTTGGAGTCTGGCCAGTCCCTCCAAAGATCGTATCCCCAACGTAATGGAATTCGATATATATATATATAAGTATAGAAGCGTGCTTTGTTTCCAAAATTTTCTCAACCCCTCATAGCAAATTATATGCATAAACTGCGAAATGCACGTAGTCGGCTAAGCTCCCCGGACCCGATCCAAACTCCTCCCCGCTCCGCTTTCTCTAAATACACAACACGCGTGCACGCAGCTATGTCCATAAGCACGCGCAACTGAATTCACAAATATCGCGGATTAAGTGGACCAATGAAAAAATCGCATTTGCTGAAACGAAACCTGGCCATGTATTTCGCAGAGGAATTTCCTATTGTGTTTCAGAGTGCATCTGGCACTTATTGATTTTTATCTTTGAAACATGGGTGTTTTTTCTTCTCTCTTTCACCCTCTTCTCTTTCTTCGACCGTACCCTTAGTACCGTACACGTTTCCCCGAACTAAATGTTCCAGTCTGACCCCCCCCCACCCCACCCCCCTCCGCCAGATGGCTTTCTTATTTTCATTGAAAACCGTTAACCCTCTTTCAAAACTCAGCTGCCGGGTACGGTCTCAGGGCTTCGAATGCCAGAGTGCATTGTGGCCCAGGGATGCGACCTTGTCTTTGAAAAGATTCCAATACTTTTGTATGGCTTCACTGACTCCAGATCATACCCAAGACTCCATCTGGTCAGATCGCCGTGTCTCGTTCTGAAACAGTGCCAGTATCGCTTGGTCGTTTGACTTTTTTTTCTTTTTCATTCTGAATGCGCCTTTCGGTTCATATCTAATAACGACGTATTGTCCGTGTGATTTCAGGAGAGCATCGCGGAGGCGGAGCAACAGGAAACGCACGCAGCAGCAGCGAAAGGGGACGCGTTTCCGCTTATGGCGGAGCTGGCGATCACGCCGATAGCATGGACGATCCCTCGTCGAGGGAGGACATCTCTGAAATGTATGTTGCGCACGTGATTGGCGGTGGGTCTGTACCGAAGAAGACAGCGAGAAGAAACGTCAGAGTCGCGACGATCAATCGAAGAGAATTTATTTATTGGCTCGAAGGACGTGACGCACGTTTATGGGATGGACCCCGTTGATTCATCATTCAATGATTTCTTGTCTACTTCGTTTCTTCGGTACATGCCCTCCTCTCGTATCAGGCCACGACGATTCGCTTATCGTAGTCATTCATAGCGGTTCATTGTTATGCCAATGCTTGAGTGACGTATCTTCCTTTGTTGTTGGCATTCCTTTTTTTTTTTTCCTTTTTTTTTATTATCCGTGAACTTACCACGCTGCTCGGGTTGGATTTAGAGGTCTATTAGAGTATAGAGTGTACAACGCGATATCAATTAGTAATTCTTAATGAAGCGGACCATGTGCAAGAGCGCGCGCGTTAACTGTCTGTACGTTGGCTACCTTGCTTATGGCTGAGGATCTTCTATCTCCTTCGCGCCCCTGCTGGCTTTTACAAACAATCGTAAAAGTTACTGTAAATTTTCAAGTACCGGATCCTCGTCGCTGCTCGCTCAGTATTAATCGAGTAAACGCGCCCGGAGCGTTGTAGTAAATGAAATTTATTTTTGTATGGATAAAATAGTTAGCCGAGCTACGAGCTTCTCGAAACCACGTACGGATTAATTTGTCCCTGAGAAACAGAGACTCGTCGCGCTCTGCCTTTTTGTTTTTCTTATCGACGTTCTCGACGTCGCGCGATCATCGTTAATTAGAAAATTTTCAAGGCCGTTACACGGCCCTGGCGCCAATGCTCGAACTTCTGTCTTGGGAAGTTACTCGGGTTTGCTTTCTTTGCGCGCTGTCACGTCGACTCGTCTTTTACTTTACGTTATATAGATATTAATTTACGCTTTGATATTACGATTACATAGGGTGCAGCAAAATATTTCCAGTAAGCCAAAGACGTCAAACATAAACAGGTCTGAAAGTTACAAGGAGCGGATACACCACAAGGTGAGCTATAATTTTGCATTACTTGCCAAGAGGATTCGGCGTTGCATCTGCATAGTGATTTATGATAAGGAGTAATTGAAATTCTCTATGTATCTCTCTCTCTCTCTCTCTCTCTCTCTCTCTCTCTCTCTCTCTCTCTCTCTCTCTCTCTCTCTCTCTCTCTCTCTCTCATTCAAGTGTTCACTTCTTGTTTCATAAACGCTTATCGTAACCAGCTCTAAGCCAGATTCATTTTATCTTCAGCTCTAGTCTGTCTATGCGAATAGCAATGAGAATCCTTTAGGCTCTGTTCACACGTATATCCATTAGATGATTGATCCTGTATATCTAATAACTGACATCGTTCTCATTGCAGCGACAGTTGCGCGAGAAACGAAAAACCAGCGACCCGAATCTCTCCAAAACGAAGTGAGTTGTCTTCCAGGATTCCAGATCTTCTCTCTGTTGGCTCTCTAGCAATCTCTCTGTGGTATCAGTTCGATCTTAGCTCGGCGATTAATTAAGCGACGAAATACGTAGGCTCGACCAATTGTCAACAGCGTGTAAAAATGGAGGACGTGACTGGATTCCACATGCGTTTCCTTCCTTGGTCCTGCTGCATTCAATTCCGTTCGACATCGACATGTTACTCACGTTTTTTCTTATGCCAAATCATATGCAAGTACCGTTTGAATTACGCTACGGGTATCCGCACCAGTCTTAAATAAGATAGTAGAATAAGTACTTATTAGAGCCGGTTAGTTAGTTTATCAAGTTTCTCATAACAGTTGTGTGTTTAAAATTTATCATGGTATTTCGGGAGTTTCGAAGAAGCATTTTCTGCAGATACCTTGGCGTCTGGTCGTGCAGACAATAGTAAAGGATGTAAATTAAAAAAAAATATGTACATAGTATCCACAGGAAAGACGACCTCGTACAGTATCAGATTTTATTAGAATTCGATATTTCAATCCATACGTCACGACTCTTGGGTTATTCCGTATCTTTTGTATCGATTGGGACCCGATTCGAGAACGCGTTCTACTACTTAAAATTTTGTATGCATTTTTTTGTATTTTTTTTTTTGTATTTCTTTTGAGCTCTTCTTGGTATTTCCCTCGGCCTTCGGACCTTAGCTATAGATTTTTTGGCAGAACGCGCCGCCGAGGTGACTAAGTACACTGGGTGAAATGCGCAGACTCCTCGCTGTTGGTTGGACGTTGTATTAGGTACCTATAGCTGCTCGTCAGTTTGACGTTAAACGTTCAATTCCGCGGACGTGAATAGTTAATTCGCACTTTCGTAGCGTAAACGGAACATCGCGTTAATCTTGTACATGTAATCAGAACTGTCGCTAGGAGCAGTAGGTGCCTATGTATTACCCTTAACAATCTTTTGGCTACCTTTATTCCGTATGACGTAAAGCACGCGAATTTCATTTACCTTAATTCATCGTTTAGGAACTTACTAAAGTCCTATACTCTGGTTCTCAGTGTGAATTAACTGAAATTTGACGTTCAGTGTAATTAGATAGTTTAAAAAGTAGGCTGACACTGACGCTCTTATTGTATCCAGTGTCTGTAGGCAATATTTAATGACTATTTTTATACCTATACGAGAAAATGCGTTATCGAGGTAAAACTTTGTTTTGGATTGACTTTCTTTCTTTTTTTAAATTTTCGTTATTACAGTAAGTGGAATTTAGTCGGCCGTGTGAAAGGTGTTGTTGCAAGAGGAGCTTGGACGCGGGAGGTAGGGAGGGCGCGATGGTGAAGTTATTGCAAAAGGATTGACACGGTTCTTAAATAAATAAACGTTAATGCACAGGCACGTCGGGTGCTCGTAATCAAAGCCGGCAGCTATGGTCAAACAGTTGCCATAAATAGCCTCTAGATTATTTCTTCTTTTTTCACTTTTATCTCTCAGTTCAGTCGCACCCCCCGGAAAACTTATTAATACCGATTCGTAGACGTTACGGCGCTCAGTGTTGAGTATCGATCTGCGATCGATGACTTAAAAATCGCCGTAGTTCGATCGATCCGGATCAATCGCCTCGTTCGTTTCTGGGAAGTTAAACGATACGGACGGTTCTTGGTATTCCAAGGAGAGAGGGACAACTTCCGGTATCTTAGAAAAAAAAAAAAATCAAAAGTACAAACATTCCTCAAGATCGTTTCACGTGTTATTTATCCTTCGTCGGAATATTATCTCACGCTTCAGCAAAGGGGATACGAATCACAGGGCGTCAGGTTGAACTTTTGAAGGATTCCCATAACGAGGTTACCTAACAGCTACGATCTGGCTTTCCATAGAGTCTGCATGGAGTTATTCTGATTATTGATTATCGGATGATCGTACCAACGGCACGCCGAGGTTAGGTTGGCTCTTTGTTTTCATACCAAGAATAGAGATGAGAATGGAATGACGGACGTGTGGAATATCGATACGTTATTTACCTGTACGCCATCATTTATTTGTTCGTCCATTGAAAGGGAACGTTACGAAGTTGCATTGCTCTCCATCCAGCCAGAGAATTACTTGAGACAATAGAACGAGGACAGATGAAAAGAAATTAATCAATTTTCCGATAAACTTCACAGAAACTCTCTTTTGCTTATACGTACAAGAACTGTGTCGAGCATCTTCCTTGTCAATTACGATAAAACGTAAGGGAGTTTCTGTTCGTTCGGAGTGACATTCAGACCCAATGTGCGAATTGCATTAGCCAACTGCACCGAGGCCGATTAAACGATGTTCCCTTGGGAGACAAAGTGCATGAGCGTTGTTATCGATTCGCGCCCTGTTCGAGTTCACGTTGTATTTGTCACTAGGTCGGTTATCGATTCCTTCTTCGTTGTATCGTCATTAGAAATACACACGTTGGACACTGGTGACTTGTAGTCGGCTATCGTATAATTTTAATTATTTTATTCAGTGAACTCGATGGAGATTCCATGGTCGATTAAGTCTGCAAGAGGGAACTTGTTACTGAGGGCTTTCGGCGTGAAACGTCATAAAGGGGATAGAATGAAATGGATGGGTAAAGAACATTGTGAAAAAAGGAAATGAAAATTTTGTTGTACAAATCTTTTGTTCAAATTTTTTGTACAGAGAGAACGGCCGACTCGGTTCGAAGCTTGGAAAAACACGATGAGAACAAGGATAAAATAGGGGCGAACGTTATCAACGTGAGGAAGGGCGCCTCGCGACGTGGACGCGAATGGGCCGAGTGATAGGAAGGCCGGAGATAGACGTCTTGGCCTTTATTTCCGAAGCAATCGATAGCCTCAAATCAATACCTTTGATAGGCTCAGCCTCCGGTCTCTGTCGCGCGAACACACCTGCCACGTTACGCGTTACATCTATTGACGCTTACCTGGACGAAAACGGGCTTCTGTAATTCGTTCAGAAACTTATAGCGTGGTAAATATCGACAAGCAGACGTCGGGACGCTTTGACAGAATCACGTAGGGGTCAAGCGACTTTGATAAGATTCTCGAGGGTCGTTTAACTTTTCTTGAAGATCGAGCAGTATTTTTGTTGTTATTAATTTTCTATAAATAATTATTGTGCTCTTCTTTCTTCGGCGAAATGGATAACGTTTTGTATAATGGCTATAACCAGTGACTATAACCAGTGGTCGCGCATGTGTTTCTTCAATCAAATTACTCAGTCTTCGCCCACGTTGACGGGGAACTTTTTGCTAATTCATCACGTTTATTTAAGTCCATGCCCTCTCGTGACATCTGTCGGGCGCCTTTTGCACTCGTGCCTGAAAAAAATGTCCTCAATCTTTACTGGGCCACGTCGGGACGCGACGTGAACTTTATCCCGGTTAATGGAGTGGCATTAGGGTTCGGCACGGTTCCTCGTTGATACTATTGTCGTGAATTTACTTATGCGTCGATAATACCTTCTGGAAGATGTAACGGGTGTGATGATTCTTCAGGCTTGGGCTGCACGACTTCGTCGAAGAGTGTCCCTGGACTTTATTGGGTTATGGGTTTACTCTTATTCATCCAAGAGTAAATTGGAAATTTTACACTTTTATGCACTTGGCTATCTCGCTCGTATTTTCATACATTGCTTTTTTTTTTGTTCTCAATTAGTTATCATCATTGAAAATTATCCCGAAAAATAATACATTGCGCCACCCGAAAGATACCTGAAAAAAAAAAATCAAAAGTTTTTCATCCACGTTTTTCCCATTGGTCAACCGACGCTCGGCTGATTCTCTCTGATGTTCGTACGCGTCGGCTGATACGCTATAAATTCAATGTCAACGGCTGCTCAAATGACATCTTTGACGACGTCGTCGGCGTCGGATAAATGACGGAGGAACGTGGCGTCGCTTGTACCGGATATGCAAAGTCTCGGCATTAACATCCAGAAGGCTCAGTACCTTCGCGTAGATCATAAATAGCTTGTTGATGTAAATTGCTCTCGCGAGAGGAAAGAGAGAGGAGACGCACGCGTCGCGACGCCCAACGTCGTGATATCCGTCAGAGGGTCGATACCACGTGAAATAGTAGAATAATTAGGGAGGCTTCTGGTTATACCAAATGTCAAAAGGACGCTGTGTGCTTGTTGAGGGGGAAAAAAAAGAAAAAAGATATTCCTTGGTAAAGGGTTGACGCGACGCTCCGGAATTACGACGTCTATTTGCATGCTTGGCGCATCGTAGACGTCGTGACGAGGGATCGTTTCTTTTAGAAGCCTTTTGAGCCTAAGGGATGAAACAACGTGGCCCACGACGAGGACGTCCTCGACCCCATTCACGTGCGGACGAGAGTATCCCTAGTCCTATAAACCAGACGGAGTCTGTTGAACGGATGAACGATAGTCTTAAGAAGTGTACGAATCTCAATGAGAACTGTGACGACGATCAGCGCGGCGTCGCGACGGCAAAGACGCTGGCAGTCAGCGAGCGACGGTCACGATCGGAAAGGTACTTTGACGAATGCTTTTTATTTTTTAAGTGTCTCATGGACCTTCGTGCTGGCAGACGTATTCCGAACGGTTCTTTGAGTTGAGATTTGAAGATGCTTTCTGGGAGATTGCTAAGACAATGGAGATGAGAGTCTGAGGAATGTATAAGGGCGATGGTTTTGCGTCAGCTATGAAAAGCTCTATAGGTATCTTATTTATGTCCTAGAAGGATATTACTGGTAAATGTCACCCTGGTAGTCTGGTCTTTGTAATATTTGGTGGGTACGCTGCCAGGCTGTCATGAGCTTTCACAGTTTCACTTAATATCTTACTTTTAACGATGTGAATATCTTTAATAATTTTTTTCTCATGGTACTTTTTTTATATTCAATCTTTACCTTGTATCTTTGCGCTCGTCTTTTTGAGAACGGACGAGACTGTCGACGGAGTAGCTTCACGTCGTGCAAATGAGGATCCGCTAACGATTGACTGTAGGACTGGTTTCAGTGACTCCGAGGCTTCCGGAACGTTTCCTGGAAACTCGGCGGGTAGTTCGTCTAACAGCAGTCTGTCCACGAGGAGCCTGGATAGTCCGAGTACCAGTCTGGAACAGGTGCATCCCGCAGTCACAGCTGCCAACTCGTCGACGTCCTGGGACAGCGATGTGGACGTCGAACCTGATCCTCCTGACTGGAGTCAGAGTGTTCCCGAGGACGTACTTGCACGCCTCAGTAATTCGGAAAAGAAGAGACAAGAGGTTATCAATGGTAGGTCGTTTAGAATCGATACGGATAATATTATGGGATGATCTTGAATAATTTTAATTATATATATTTTTTTCTATTATTTTAGAACTCTTCCACACGGAACGGTCTCACGTACGTGCCCTGAAGGTCCTCTCACAAGTCTTCCATAAGCCACTATTGGAATCCCAAGTACTTCCACTGGATCAGATCCAGCTACTCTTCTCTAATTTAGACGAGATGGTTACGATTCACTCGTGCTTTAATCAAGCAATGAAGAAGAAAAAGAAGGAGAACCCCTGCGTTGGCGACGTCGGCGACCTACTCCTGGACATGTTCGACGGAGAGGCTGGCGAAGCGTTCGAGCGCGCCGCTTCGACCTACTGCGCAAAGCAGCAGGTTGCTCTGGATGCATTGCGGGACCGACGTCGCAAGGATCCAAAGCTTAATGCATTTCTAAATGACGTCGAAGCGAATCCTCTGTGTCGGAGATTGCAGCTCAAAGATCAAATACTTACGGGGATGCTGAGGTTGACGAAGTATCCTCTGCTCTTCGAGAAGCTCGCCAAGTACAGTCCAGAGAGCAATGAGAAGGAGAGGGCTTCGGTACTGCGAAGTCTTGAACGCAGCAAAGAGATCCTGAGTCGTGTGAACCAGGCTGTACGCGAGGCAGAGGATTATCAGCGTCTCGCTGAGATTCAACGTACGATCGATAGATCGGCGTTTGATAAATTTGATCATCCGATAGTTCAGGAATTTAAAAATCTCGATATTACAAAGCGACGACTCGTTTACGAGGGTCCATTACAATGGCGGATAGTCCACCGTCCGAAGCCTGTTGATCTCCATGTTGTGCTGCTAGACGATACTATATTTTTACTGCATCGACAGGACGAGAAGTATCTATTGAAATTCATCAATACCAATCAAATCGTATTGAGTCCCATTGTGAAAGTATCGACGGTTCTCGTGAGGCACAATGCTGTGGACAAAAACTCGCTCTACCTAGTGAATACCTCACAAAACGGAGCGCAGATCTATGACCTGGTGGCTACGTCGCCGGCTGAGCGTAAACTCTGGTGTAAGCATATATCGGAAGCTGCTGAGACGTATAAGGCTCGTGATCGTGAGGGCAGAAGACCAACACCGCCTACGATACAACCCGAGGAACCAGCACCGCCTGTCGAGGAACCACCACCTCCACAGCCGCCGCCAAAGCCAGAACCTGGGGTGTCTGAGCGAATTGAGAAGGTTGAAGAAGAACCGGAAACGAAGGAGACTCTCGAAGATACTAGTAATACCGAGCAAGAGGAAGATGAAATTCCAGATACTCCTGTGTCCGCGCCTCCACCTATTCCTGAAGAACCACCACAACCGTCTGAATCGCCTACAACAGGTTTGTTAATTTACAAATATTTAATTATGTTATATTAGCTTTTTCTGGTCCATATGCTATAACGAATTGTAATATTTAGCTATCGGCGAAACTCTACGTATGGCCAGCTGCACACAGTCCTCCTTAATAGATCCTGTAGAAGTTCACGTGGAAGTAAGACCTGTACACGTTGCCGAGCCTGTCCTGACACCAATTGGTATAATTCATGTTCTATGGTAGATTGGTCATAATTAACGAATCATTATGTCAATTGAATCTAATAGTCTTTTTTATTTCATTAAAAATAGAATGCCTGAGAAGAAAGGACGAAGTGATAAAACAAGCTTTAGTTGAGAAACAAATATTGGTGGCAGATATATTAAATATACCGAGAGAGGACTTCGAGCATGTAGCGGATATGGCGTCAGAACCATCCGGACTAGAAAAAGAACCTGCTGAACTGATACTCGCTGCTGTCAATCAAGGTATATTTATTGGATATCTGTGGAAAATATAAATATTTATATCCGGTTACCGTAATCTCTACTTAATTTACGTTTCACAGCAAATCAATTGGTGGCGATGATAAACTCTGCACTGACTGTCAGTGAAACCGAGACAGTCCTCGCTGCAAGAGGAGCATCGGCGTCGGCGTCGGCTTCGGCACTCTGCGACGCCTCGGGATGCCCCACGCAACGTACTCATTCTCATTCTCACAAACCAGCAATACCAGTGTCATCGCTACAGCCGATATGTCACTCCTTAACGTCCCAGCTTTCGCAGCTCTTGGTAATTTGACAAATTGGCATAACGAACAATTATCAGTCTTGCAACGGGGGAATGTTATACCTTATCTTTCTTATCTGCAGGAAATAGTGAAGGACAGGGAGGAAGAAAGGGACAGGCTACGAAAGGAATTACATAGAAATAGAGAACGTCTCCATGCTCTCGACGCCGACGCTCAGCATCGCGAAGTCGTCCAGGTCACTACAACCACAACTGAAACGCAAACAGAACTCGGTTAGTGTTTTTGCGCAATCTCGTTATACGCGTAGGTGGGTAAACGTCCACGTTATCACATATTGGGTAAACGCACTGTTAAAAATAAATATGACAAAGGCGTATCTCATAATAAAAACATAATCTTGCGATAAAACGCCGAAGATACCATAAAACACGTTTCAGTAACGTCCAAAATTTATTTCCAAACTGATAATTCGTTCTCCCTGTTCTCTCAGGTGATCCCTTGAATGGAGAAAGCTGTTCCGATGACCTCAATCGAGATGTAAGGATTGACAGTGTCTTATAAAATCTCATGTAGCAATAAATAATCTTATCGTTGTTGTCTCCAAGTGAATATAAATATTTATTGAAGTCACTGAAAATCATTGCCCTGGAAAACAATTCGATTCATTTGTCCATAGGAGTTCGTAGACGCGCGCGGCGAGCTTGAAACGGAAGTGGAAACTGAAGCTGAGAGCGTCGACGTGGAAACGGAAGTCGAGGATGCTGGAGACAGCGTGGGTTGATACAGCCGATACGTCATCGTTAATCGTTTGTGTTAATCTGGTGCATTTCAGAGCATATCCTGTAATCGTTGGATGCTCATAATGGAGGAAATCAAAATTATGTAAAAAAAAAAAGAATGGAAGCGAATTGACACACATGGCTAGTAGCTGTTTATCGAATGTAACAATGTTAAATATCTATTTGCAAAACCATGGGTCTAAGTTTAATAACGCCTTGACCAAAGATTTTATGTGAATAGATTATTAACGTATTAAAATGGTGCTTCGGTCTGGTGATGTATCAGTATTTAAAACCGATACCCGCACTGATCGATTCGAAATTTCCTGCTGGCAAATTATACGCGGATTCTTTGGTATTATCGAACGATAATATCGTATAATCCTTCTCTCTGTCGCTTAGAAAAATGAGTTATACAATACTCTTATTTAATACGACGAAAATCGTGGAAAAAAATATTTAAAAAAAAACGACTTAACCGATAGAAATTAATAAAGGTATGTAGATCATATTTCTACGTGATCAACAGCCACGCATCATCCATCTTATTGGCATTTATAAAGAAATCCGCGTGGATAATCAATGCAGGATCTTGTCGCTAGACATTTTTTTTTAATTTTGCTTCTGTGCAGTTGTGTGACATCTCACGCATGCGCCTAGAATTTTCTTTTTTTATCATATCCCTTCTCAAACTGAAATACGAGAAACATGCGCATCAGCAATCAGAATAGATTCGATAGCTACAATTTTAAAATAAAAAGTCACATGGCAAGAAAATAGTACAAGGTAATCAAGATGGTGGTATGACACCTGTTGCGGAAGATTTAGGAAAAAAAAAGACTCGTCTACTTACATAAAATCTTTGCGCGTACTAAGTACTAATAACTATCTACCCAATAATGAACTACAACCCATTATTATAAATACAATACTATGTATATGTATAAAATATTTAATAACATTATTAGTTACTTTAATTATTACAATTACATTGAAATACTTATATCGAAACGAATACTTTACTTCCAGCTCTTTATATAAACGCAGCGTTACCCACCCACGCTGGTGAACATTTTCGAACAATATACTGCGGATTTAGATGAATTTATTCTCGGATTTGTATTGTATAAAAAGGGAAAAGAGAAACAAGCATAAAAGGGAACAGCGAATCGTGCTTGGTGTCACTAGAAAATAGTAATAATTTTTATTCTCGCGGGATCTCGTACCACGTGTAGTACGCCCATCGTTGGGACTTCGAGTCTGCAGTTTTTTCTGCACTTATTTTCAAATAATGATAATAGCAGTAGCCACGAATTGATACACGGCGATCTTTTATCGTTGAGTATCTCATTACGTGTGACATGCAACGAGGCGAAGCGAGAGCTTTGGTTAACTATATCTTTGCGACTGTCACTGGAGCCATTTTTTCTTTTTCTTTTTCTTTTTTCAATAGCTATAGCAATAAAAGGCTACACCGAGAAGTTATTTAATTATTATCGCTAATTGCTTCACGCCTATGTATTACCATAATATAATAGTGGAAGAAGGGATATACGTGATAAGATATCCCCTCTTATTTTCCGTCCAATAAGAATATAGGAGGTAAAGTTCCCGTTACGAAAATGTATATATAAATATACATATGTACCAGGTATGCCGAGGCCATGACGTGACTGCTTACTTAACGGTGCGTAAGCGTCACGTGACTGATTCTGTGTGGCAGCATTTTTTTGTTAGTCGAGATCCGTACCAAACGAAGTAAGACGTTGAATCAAGAATCTCTGAGATGCAGTGCAATCCGCTTAATTTTATTCTCTGGTTACTCATTTTAATTATAATATCTTTCTTGGTTGCCGGTTTTTGCGCTGGATGGTACATTATTATATATTGCCTGAGCGCCTGTATCAATGGGCTTGACGTGAGTTTATAAGAATCCTCGTACTTTAGTAAGGCGTGTCATTATATTTTTATCGAATATTCAAATGTCAAATTGTTCTTAGGACATCGTGGGCATTCTTTTGAAAGGAGTACAATTTCCGCATTATTGCGCGAAGCAAATGCTGAGCTAAAGAGTAAGTATATATTTTGAATTTTATCGCGAATGAATTGTGTGTACTGTAACGAGATTCTTTGGGTGTGAAAGACTTTTGGGATTTGTCTGAGGCAATGCTATCCGCTCGTATCTTATCAACTGACGGTTAGTCGGACTTTCGAAGATACACATAGAATATGACCTGAAGTATTTTGAAATTATTTTGTATTAACTTATAGGTGTATAATTTATATTCGTTGGTCTGTTTTGCTCTAGCGACAATGAACATAGAAATTAAGGCGTCCATCGGGAGTGGAGAGAATTTTGAGAAAAAAGTGAGGGAATTGAGCAAGAGTGACGTAATTGTTATCAAGCAGCATGATATCTTTTTTATCGTACCAAATGGCAGGTTAAAGTTACGGTTATTTGAAGTGAGTATATGTAAATATAGAGGAATTCTTAAGTCTGTTTTCTGGTACATATATACGTCTTACTGACATAACCTCTAAGGAATTTACTTTAGTTTGTTATCTGGTCATTTCTCCTTTTAGGACGGCCTTGGAGAACTTATATATTATGAACGCCCCGATACGGAAGGACCGAAAGTTTCTTCATATAAAAAGACATCGTTGGGCGTAGAAGCTACTCAAGGAATAAAGGAAGTCCTCTCTGTGGCTAATGGTGTCCTAGGAAATGTTATTAAAACAAGGCACTTGTACATGATCGGACAAACTCGTGTTCATGTCGACAGAGTCGACGGTTTAGGAGATTTCATGGAACTAGAGGTAATTTTATGAAACTGTAGTTCTTTAATGGTCTGTTCTGTATGGATTGTAATATTATCTTTCCTTTTGCCCAAGGTGATATTGCGCGACAATCAAAACGTTAGTGAAGCAGAAGAAATAGCTAATGATTTAATGAAGAAACTGGACGTTAAAAAAGAAAATTTAATATCAGGGGCATATTTGGATCTGCTTATAAGAAAGAAGTCATAATGGGATTTCTATATATATTAATTTAAAGAAAAAGAATACATTGCATTTATAAAATAAGAGAAAAATAATGATACTTTAATCTAGTACAACATGTCTTGGACATAAGAGCATTTGTCTGGAATTAAAATGAATCCTGCTGACTGATAATCCTGCTCTGTTCCGCTTATGGTTATTATTATTGCTTTACATATCTAAGAAGTTGCACCTGTAGCAGCTTGTAGAGAAGTCAGATAAGATGCAGTTGTCGTTAAGAACTTTAAACGACGTAAAGTGTTATTTTCATTTATTGGTTATCAAATTTCATTTATTCTATAGATTACCTTCATATAGTTCTCCAAATGTAAAGAACTGATTCGTCCAACTGTTAATCTGGGAACATGCATGCTGCGCATTAATATAAATAAAATATCTTTACGCTGATCAGGTAGTAATGATTCCCAATTACAACGATACACGGCCATCTCCACCTTTATTGCCTGTGGATAAAAAATATTTTTATTCCTATGATTTAGCTTTACCGCGTATTCATTGTCGTACCTCGGAAGTAAGTATGTTGGCTGGTAAATAATAAAATAGTAATTGCAACAAAACGCATCCTGCGTTCAGCATGAATTTCGCTAATGAATTTGTCGATAAAGTTTCTATCTGTAATTAAATGGTATTTACTATAATCCCCAGATACTTGAAATCGCGAAATTACGTGAAAAATTCATGATACACGGATAGCTGATAGTGCAAAGACACTCGATAGAACTTACATTTAGCAATTGAAATCCAAGACAAGAAACCGTTACAGTCGCTGTACAAAATAGTACAAGTACAATATACGTGTGTACATCGTTAATATCGTTTATTGAACTAATAATTGAAATTGATAAAGACACTGTAGATATAATATGCAGGCATTTTAATTAATTTATTTGCCATCAACTTACCTGCTGATCTTACCTTAGAATTTCATTCTGATACCTTATGCATTTAGCAGTTCTTAAACGAATTGTTCTTCGACTTCTTTCTGCGTGACAACCGTGGATTATCGTTTGCAAAAGATATTGCAAATATCGTAATTGCGCGCAACAATGAAACACTAACATTCCGAATGTAATCTCAACTCCAAGTGTACAGCCACTCAATTGTATTGCTGCTATTTGATGGGCGTAGGCTAAACCATAAAAGAATGTCGAATTCGTATAATCAAATGGATACCACATAAGTGCCGGAAGGACTCTTTCACTTTGTAAAATCGGTGAAAGTATGTAATCCAAAGCCAAAAGAACAACGCTCAGCGCATAACTTCCATAAATTATTATACCAATTTTCATGTATATTTCGACGTTATTAACTAATGGTTTTACATTGCTTTCCAGTGAAGTCTTGACGGATGTCAATAAATTTATTAACTTTTTACGATGCACGTTGTACATGATCACTTTTATAATAACGTGAAAGTATACGCACTGTAAATTATCGTATACATTTATAGATTCGCAAAATATATCGATCATTGATAGAAACGTACCTGTGCACTTAAGATTTCCGTTATCACTTTCGCATCCAGAGGATTCTTTATTACATACATTGACACTTGCAGAATGGTCGAAGTTATTAGAGAAATCACGAGAAAAACGTGTAACGCGTTAAACAGTTTGTGGAAATTCGAAACACTCCTCGCAATGCCTGGCCAGGATGCTATGATTGTTAAAAAGAAACTTGTGCACAGGAAACAATTATTGATGTTCGCCATAACGATGTGTTAGCATTGAAGATATCCGATGTACTAAAGGCTCTATTCTCCATGGGGAAAATGTGAGAGAACAAGAGGAACGGAAAGAATCGCGTGGACGAATCGATGGCGCACGTGAAAATTAAATATTTAATACTGCAACGCAATTGCAGTAAGTATAGGCTGCAGTGTGTAAAATTACGGGAAATACGTAAATCTATCGCTGCGATTTACAGAAACATAGAATTACCGTCAACCCCAGTCATTTTTTATTCTCTCTGTCTGCTGTAATACTTACTTTATTTGTACGATTTTCATGCCATATAACCCATACTGAGTAACGTAAAAAGGGAGAAAAAATAAAAGTACTCTTCGACTACGAGAACAGTAACTTTAGAAGGATTACATTATTTTTTAAATCTTCTAAACAGTGAATTATTAACAGAGATACAGTTTTCACTGAATATACGATAATATTGTGAATTTGACAATTAGTCTTATGTTTTGACAAGCAGCAGACACTGTACAGTGTTATTGGCTATGTGTGTGCTGTCAGATCCAAACTCGTACATGTGCTTCTATCAGCGCCACCAATTTTACTGCATTACTTAATAGCTTTTTTCGCTTAGCTTTCCGTTCGACATGGGATCTGTGTAGTACGTATACACGTAGGATACAAGAGTACTATAGCGATGGGTGGATTCAGATTCTGAGTTTTGACAGATTGGTTGACAGATACTGCTGTCATTAAAAATTGTATAGTATACAGTTACAACGATATTTTTGTATAATAATATAAGATTCAATTATCACGATGGAGAATAAACCGAAAACTGAACATTTGTTGGCTTTAAAAGGTATTTATCAAAAGATTATTCGTGATAGACATCTTATCTTTTTGCAAATACTCTTTTAGTCGTTAGGATGCAGTTAAACAATAATATATATTATGTTGTGATTGTGACAATTTATTGAGAATATTAAGTAAAGTGGTCAATGGTGATATTTTGTTTTTAGTAATGAGGTTAACTAGACCAACACTTGCGAGTCCTGTAATTGTAACATGCGATTCAAGTGATCTGCCAGGTAATACTTTAAATAATGAACTCAAAAATGATTGTACGGCATTACAAGGAATGGAAACTCTTGCGATAGGACAAATGATGCTGTTACCACAAAGCTTTGGGTAAGTTGTGCGCATGGTATCAGATATAAAATCTTACAGAGATATTATGATTGTATTTTTATTTTTCAGCAATACGTATCTTGGTGAAATTTTCTCATGCTATTTGTGTGTACATAATGGCAGCAGTCAAGCAGTTAAAGATGTTGTTGTAAAAGTATGCTGAATTTATCTAATCGATCTCTTTATATAACAGTTCGCAGTACTCTTAATGTCTAATATTAATTATGGTTTTATCGTTATAGGCTGACTTGGAAACACCATCTCAAAGAATTCCTTTATTTTGTCATAATGAAGAAAATAAGGAACTAGCACCAGATAGTACAATCGATAAAGTTTTACATCATGAAGTTAAAGAATTAAGTGCCCATATGTAAGAAATTTCAATAATTTTTATTAACAACAATACGCGTTACAAGTGCTATGTATTAATATTTTTCAGATTGGTATGTGAGGTGTCTTATACGCCCGTAAATCCGCCTGGTTCTGTGCAATATTTTCGAAAGTTTTTCAAATTCCTTGTTTTTAAGCCACTCGATGTAAAAACGAAATTCTACAATGTGGAGGTATTAATTTGTTTCTTTAGCTCTTTTACTTTATATAGCAATATTATTAATATAAATGCATTTTCCTTTAGTCGGATGAAGTTTACCTCGAAGCACAGATTCAAAATCTAACAGCTGGACCAATTTGTTTAGAAAAGGTTGCTCTTGAATCTTCAACCCTATTCACAGGTTGGTTTTTTAAATTACAGTTAATTAAACACTATATCTTAAAATGGTAATTATTTGTCGATAATCCAGTGACAACTTTAAATACAAATGAAAAGGGAGAGTCTGTTTATGGTAGAGTAAATCTACTGGATGCAGAATGTAGTCGCCAGTATCTGTACTGTTTGAAGCCTAATCCTACCTTACTGAAGGATCCTAAAATGATGCATAATGCAACAAATATTGGTAAACTTGATATTGTCTGGAGAACTAATTTAGGAGAAAGAGGTCGTTTACAAACAAGTCAGCTGCAGCGACTGGTTAGTCATTTAAGAAAATTAATATACAATAAATGTAGATTTACATCCAATGGACAGCTCCTATATAAAAATCGAATTACAGGCACCCAAGTGCGGCGATTTGCGAGTTACAATGAAGGATATTCCAGGAGAAGTATACTTAGAAAAACAAGTCAATTTCAAATGCCACATAATAAATACATCGTAATATTTGAAAATATCTATTATTTATATAACAAACCATGCTTTACTTTACGATGGCTAATGATCCATAATATTTACAGAGAACGATCTATGGACATCATATTGGGTTTAGAATCCAATGATTCAATAGCATGGTGTGGAATATCTGAAACTATGATAGGCTCTGTGAAGCCTGGTGCTTCTATTGATGTTCCATTGTGCCTCATACCATTGGTTACTGGACTTACTGTAAGTATTATTTACTATCAAGTACTATGGCATATGAGCAGTACAATTATTAATCATTATGGTACTCCGCTTAACGACAACTATTCTCTTGCAGACCATTTCTGGTGTGAAATTAGTGGACACGTTTTTGAAACGAGTTTACGACTACGATGATCTAGCCCAAATTTATGTTTACCAAGAATAGTAATAATCTCCATATCAAAATGGAAATATATCAACGGTTTTTAATATTAAGTATATTTTAAGTATAAGCAGTATTTAATACTTCACTATACGGAGCGCACGGTTAACTTCGCAAGTTTTGAAACAGTGTATTTACTGCAGCAAAATGTAGTAAGGACCCAGTGATTATTGAAAGAAAAAAGTTACTTAATAACATAAAACCTTTATGCGCCATTTGTATATAAGCAATACCAATTTTGAATGATTCAAATATTTATTTCAAAATATAATCTTTTTTATCTATTATATCATTTAATTGTGTCTCTTCTGTTTATGAATAATCATCGATACCAGACATTCTCTCAGTCTCACTTACTGCTCCTACAGCACAGGCAAGTAATGTTTGAACATCATGAGGTTCGTTGCCTCCGAAGACATAACCACTTGCTTTATCTACAGCATTTTTTACTTTTAAAAGCAAGGCCTGATTTGAAATGTCTAACGGTAGAAAACTTACTAGACTATAATCCTCAATTAAAGAAACCAATGCTTCATTTAGTTTCTTGTATCTGAAAAGCAACAGTATATTGTTGGACATGTGACAATTATTAACAATACTAATGAGGTAAAAATTATTTACTTAGCCATAAATCTGTCTTCCTCAAGTTTCTCCAAAAGATATTGCAAATCCAATACTTCTGTATAAAAATCAATGTTAAATGCTAAGCGATCACTGAATTCTTTCATTTGATCTAATTTCGTCAAAATATTTACATGGGGTAAACCCAATTGCAACATGGTACTTGTGCAAAGAAGTAAAGCCGATAAGTATTTTCCTGTAAATGGAATAATATCATTGTACTTCTTGGTTACAAGATCACTTCTTACTATCTACGTACCAGGATCACTGCAGTGATGCGAATCTACTAAATGCACACTGCATAATCTAATTAAATTCTGTCCCAACTTTTCTGCTATATTAGACACTGACTTATGATGCGTGTATAATTCAACTTGGCCAGGACAGTCAAAAATCAAATAGTGATCCTTGAGACTGAGTACTTTGCTGATTAGCCAGTCAACATTTTTTTCCAAAAATTCCATACAATACATCAGAGCGCCATTAGGCCCAAGTCCATAAGTAGTCATAACTTCATCATGCTTGATTAGCTCAGATATATCTACTGTCGACGTGTACTCCATGTTCTCATTAGCTGGATCTGTAATAATAAATCTGTCAGTACCAGAATGTAACAGAGCAATCTCTCGTTCCGCTTACCAATATTTATGATGGCCACTTTTCTGCCCATCTTTTCCAAAAATTTACCCATGGCATTGCAGTATGTAGTTTTACCACTCCCTGGAGGTCCAATAACTAACTGACCAAATACAGAACTCATAATGATTTCAATTATTACCAAGATTTCAATTGATTTATAGCAAACACGATAGGCTTCAATGTTTCAATATCGTAATCTTTTATACAAATTGATAATAGCATTGCTCTGTCTATGCCAATCTGTTCAGCAATGTATCTACCTGCTACATGACTATCAGGATCATCCTTGCCAAATAAAGTTCTAAAGTAAAAAATACATTGTGAGTAAATATGAGTCTTCGCAATTTCATAATCTAACATACTTACTTAATAGAGTATACGTCGCTACTGAAGTCACGAACAGCAGTTTCACGACTCACAGTTATCATAGAACCAAACTTTTTGACCTGACTGATGATTAAGAGTATGCGATTGCTAGAGACAATTGAACGGTAAATATTTGAATTGTTTAATTAACATTTATTGTATAAATGTAATTACAATATCATAATTATGAAATACCTGTATACTTTCAGGGCAATATCAGTATGTATGCCCTTAATTAAAATCGCACAAGAATTGTTATGCATGCTTCTCTTAGCATTCCCATAAAAATCGTATTACTTTTCAAAATAATTCGAAGCAAATATACTACTTGTTTATTCACAGATGAGTAGGGAGATTGCCAATGAGCTGAATTTCATCAGAGATGAATAGGGAGAAGCACAACGCTACAGTTTTATACGATACCAAAATCATCGCGCTAAATCGTAGCGGGAGGTCTGGGGAAGTACGGTTGTGTGATCCTCACCTCCGTCGACAATTCGAATCCCGTTATAGCCGAGCTAAACGTGAAACACGAACGCGTAGCTTGACGGGCAGAGGTTCTCCGCTACTCACCGCTTGATCCCAAAGCAACCCTTTGAACGATGTACTTGTACGCTTATATTATATTATTATATTCTAAATATGCTTGGCTAGATTTTCCGATTTCTAAGAGTTAATATTTTACTTTATTGATTTAATTAATTATTTTAATGTTCCAAACACCTAATTTATTAATATTTCTATTTGAACGTAATCTAATTTCGATATTCTACAATTTCAATTCAATTTTTATCTACCCCGTATATTCTGCGAGATTTTGATTTAGCCTCAATTTTATATTTGGAATAAAGTTGGAGCAAATCAAGATCTAATAATTGTTAATAAAACGGGCGTCAAGTTGGCACCGCACTTTCTTAAAAATGTCTTTAAATTGTTTCAACAATAGGCTTTTTCAATGATTCTTGAGAAGCTCTATAGTTCCCGGTCTCGTTCTAAGGGTTGCTTTGTGAACCAGCGGCGAGTAGCAGAGAACCTCTGCTGGCCAAGGTACACGTTCGTGTTCACGTTTACCTCGGCTACGACGGGACTCACATTGTCGACGGAGACGATGATCACAGAGTCCCACTTCCAGACTCGCCGCTACGACTTAGCTCCATGATTTTAGTATCGCCTAAAGCCGTAGCGTTGTGCATCTCCCTACTCATCTTCGTTTCTGGGTATCCACAGATCACCACAGATTTGTCTGCTTCCTGGCACATCTCCTCATTGGAGGAGTTAGCCATAAGGAAAGGAAGGAAGGATTTGTCTGCTCTGTCTGCCCCACAGATCACTTATTGGTCTAGCCTCCATGATTTGACTGTGATCAGAAAGCTAACCTGTTTGCGCTTTATTTTTAACTAAATAGGCAATATCAAAATAATTGGAACAGAGATCACGATTACGGATATAAATTATTTTAAACATGCCGATATACGAGTTACCACTGCTTCTTCGTATTATGCCAAAAGTATGTTCCATATTTAATTCAAAATAATGTATAATGTTAGTTATCAAGTATGTAATCCTTTACCCTGCATCAAATCCAATAAGTATTCTATATTAAATATATGAACGTGATGACAGTAGGGATTATATTATAATATTCTTACGAATTATTATTGCATGTTATACTGTGTTCTCCAGCCTGAAATTGTGTCCACGCTAAAGAGGACAGCTACTGCAATTTTTGAGAAGGGAGGATTCATTCGAAAAATTGAAAACTTGGGTCAGAAAACTTTACCAGCCAAGACAAGTGCTCATGGTGTTGTATGTCGTGAGGCTCAGTAAGTATTTTGCCATTCATAAGAATCTATTGTTTGTGTCGCTATATTTTTCTAAGCAGATAATTGTCACATTATTTATATACTCCTTTCAGTTATTTTGTGATATATTTTGATGTTCCACCGAAACATGTTGTCAATCTGGAGGATACGTTTAACCGTGATATTGATATTGTCAGAAACAGAATATATAAACACAATGTATCTGACGCAGTTGATGAAAAGCGCTGCACGTTGGAAGATGATTTAAAACCTCCACCATACAGGTATATTTTCATGTATTACTTATACTTTTATTTTGCATAATAATTGTTCCTTTCAATAAACAAAATCATTTAACTAATTATATTTCTGATTCAGACGAGACGTTCAAAGGATGTTGAAAATGGCAGAAAATCAAGAGAGCAGAAAGAAGAAGTTCTCTTATAAATCAGGATTGAATTATTATCCGTTCCAGAAGTAAATAGATGAAAACCATTCTGAATTTCATTGAATATTTCCCCATTATATAGAATACATTCTGTCATAACAGTATATAATATAGATTTCTCAGTTCCAAAAAAAAAAGTGTTTAATAATCATTTAAGTCGTCACTCATCCTTCATGACAGCACCATCGAACCATAAACTGAATACTGCAAAGACAATTAGTGTTCCTTACGATGCCTCGTTTATTAATTCTCATTCTCAGTACATTATGAAAATTTGTTATCGTACATAGTATAACCACCAAAAAATGTTTGTACAAAATACTTAATATAATCGTTTCTATATATCGTTTATTATTACCATATAATAATTATCTCACGTACAACATGATGAACTCGTAGAACATTTTGGTCAAATTGTGATTCGCAAAGAACCATGTAGTAACAGCAATAGAATGTCTAGCTATATTACTATAGTCGATCCGCAATAATACGCAACAATGCTCCCTAATGTTTGGTTGTGCAATCATCGCGTAAAATGTCCCTTGTTCTGACATATACAAAAAAAAATGTGCGACGCCTTACATCCAATTACAGTAATCCGAAGGGTTTGTTATAAGGACGAAGAGGCGTTTATATTTTTCCTGTTTCTGTTTTACACGTATAACGTTACTTTCCTGCTCTGTATATTCATCCAACGAGTGAGTGAGTCGATGATTGCCTGATCTATGTAATAAAACTTTTTAGATACCGTACATACATATATATATATATATATATATATATACGCTGCAATTAAATTCAGTGAAGAATGTTCATCCCTATCGAATAAGTTGTTTGTCATCGGAAGACTATGGCCATATTTATCTTTTCCCCGGACATCATGAAAAATATATTACCGTATATTAATACTTTCATAAAAGTTCGTTCTCTCAGAAAGTACTCTAATTTTTAATATAGGCCATATCACAATTGCGCGCCGATTAATAAATCTATCGCATCAATTAACAGTGCACGACCATACACAATGCATCATATTAACGTCCCGCATAAAAAATCCTCACGATACTCTGTCCAAATCTTCCGTTATTATCAGCCTCGTAAATTTGGAGCAGAATGCAGCACTCGGAAGCTTCCCAAGACAATTATGCGATAGAGTATGCTTGTATAATTACACAATAATTATGAAGATAAAGTACGATGAAGGAGTTTGATTTAATTAAAGAAGGACAATGAGGAATGGACCCTTTACATGTGCCGAGTGTTCCCAAAGTTAATGCCACTCTGATTGGCACCCTTGTTGCTACCGTATTGTAAACTAATGACACCCTGACCCGCTCTCAATTGTTCCTCCGAGAAATTACGAACATTCTTGTTCGCCTCTTTTGGTCCGATACTAGGTTTCCCGTAGTTGCCAGCCTGAAAGAATACAAATACAAAGATCAGTTGACTATTATCTTTTGGTGTATACCTCAAAGCGAATCGATTACTTTCAGAACTATTAGTGACTATAAACCTTACCTTTCGGCCAAGAGACTGCAGACAAATGACGACGGAATTGAGATTTTGTCTCTCCCAGAGGTCGACGGTCTGGAAAGTCTCCTGAGCAGGGACGCCAAGCGTCTTGGCGGCCTCGAGGAATGCGTTTATGTTTTCCATGCACTTGAAGGCTAACGTCGACGTGTTGATCTTCTTAACGGAACCTTCCTTAATGTTGTTCACGAGCCTGGGCAAATGAAATAGGAATAAGTATGTACGTTACTTTATACAAAACGGAGAATCACACAAGATTCAATATTACTAGGGGGTTATATATATATATACACACACAGACATACACACTGTGTACACTAAAAGCATTTAAGATGATCGAGAATTCCAACTGCTTAAATATGCCAGGGTCAACAAGAATAACGAACTCTTTTATCCAGTAATTTCATTTTCTTTTTCCTTTCTGTTATCAACGAACTAATTAATCTTAACGATCCAAGAGTTATAAGTACCTGCAGAGAAGGGTTCCGTTCTTAAGAGTTTCGTAGAAATTGTCCATATCGCCATTGGTGTTTATATCCTCCTCGGTGATCGTTTTGATCCATTCCAAACATTCCTGCGCCAATTCCTCGCTGTACTTGCTGTTAATCTGTAAGGAGCAACGAAGAAAAAAATAAGTTCGCATTAAGTTTTGCTTCACTCAGAATTATTGTCAAATCCGTATATACAATCGACAGCTCACCCAGCCTGCCCTGCTCTGATGGAACGCCATTGTCGTAACAATTGAAAACGATATTGTCGACTCGCCTTATTAATTAGAAATGATATCAAGGGTGCGACCACCCATCCATATAAGGATGGAGGTTACATACATATACCGCGATCGTACAAATCCAGCAAACTAAGCCGATAGGATTTTATCGCTGATAGCGTTCCGAAGTACTTCAAAGAATATTTACGTCGACTGCAGCAACAGGATTCTGCACGTATGTATATTCGATCGCAATAGTCATCAGCGATATCGAACCGACGATCAAGACAAATTAAAAAAGATGCTTGATGCAATTTACTCGATCAGATTAAACATCGGTGCTTTGACTGTGACAGGAGTAACATGAAAAAGATAGAGTGGATACACAACAAAAGTTACCGGGTAAGAGGAATCACGCTGAAAAATTATCATGCAACGATAAAGGTGGGTAATAATAAGAGCGACATCACCTCGCATGTAATATCTCTAGATAACGTCGTAATCTTTCAGTCGACCTGACTCACTCGATAATATTATCTAGATAATTTTTCACTCCACCATAATCGCTCGATAATATTATCCAGATGCTCGTTCGTATTTCAAGATAATTCCTTTAACGAATTCTATCAAACCTCCGCCGTTTCCACTATCGATATGCAATCACTCATGACCACGTACTACGTTCGTCAAAGCTATAATTAACAGATACAAACATAACGATGCCAAATATCAAACTCGAGAAAGTAATAAAATTCAAACTAAAAATATTATAATACTGTATAAGACGAAAAAGAAAATTTGTACAATTCACGTCAAGAGCGTCCGTATTGTAAGGAAATTAAATATTAAAAAACACGTGCTGAATTACAGTATCATTACGACCGTTAAAATAACTCGTACATATATATACACATATATATATATATATATGGGAATTATATTTACAGTTCATATCCATTGTAAATTCATCCTTACTGTCTTCCCGCAGTAGCTTTCGACTAGGAAGTGACTAAGTTATGCGCAACATACTTTACCACCGTAAAACGTGTACGTTCTGTTGTACCTGGGACGCTCGTTCGACGTTTAATGATACATGGGTTATCCATACCCGTATAGGTACACGTATGCACATATGAGATTTTGTATACATAAGTTCGCGCGTAATTATAAAAATATATGGAACGTGGCATCTGGCAAGCGACCTAGCAATAGCGTCGAATAAATTTCAGAGCATCAATTTCCATTTTTGAATTGCAGTACATATCGATTGCCTATATCGAATCCAATAATCGTCGTTAGATAGTTAATGATAGGCGCCGCTCTTAATTTATTAGATAACGATTTCAAGTATCTTACATCAATATGATTGCAATGTGAATTTAATATATTGAAACCGTATTCAAAAGTCTTAAACAGCATTAGAATGGCCAGAGATAAATAATCGTGAGCGAACCATGCAACAGGTCGTTATTATATTTCTGTGTTATCGTTATCGTAATACACGTCATTACCAATAATAACCAAGTAGAATTATATTTCTTTACGAACGCAAAACTATATTTCCCTTCGGGTTAGGGCGAGAGAACCGAAGTCTATCTGAACCTACATGGAGGATCAAACTATCGAGATTAAAATGTCACAAGGTGTGATATCGGCGAGTCACGCGAACCTTTATTGGACGAATATATCGCCTGGTCGAGAGTCGTTATCGGAGTAAGTGATTACGTCAACGATGAAATTTGTCATAGATTCGGTCTTATCTGTCGATTAGTTTTTTTTAAAAAAAGAAAACTGAACCCTGATAACTCGAGGATAACCAGCACTTCTTCGTTCCAACTGACATATGGTACATACACAAATGAGAACGAGGCCGTGATGTTTTCACAAAGTCGAGACACGTTTCCCTTCGGGAATGCACTTTACTTTCCACCACGAAATTCCATACTGATAAAAAGAAGTACCATATACATATATACACTGAGCGTTGCGATAGGCGATTCAAACTCGAGGGATTGCGTCATCCTTAATGATTATCCCGCCGTTTTATTAAAACGGCAGTATCTTGCCTGTTAGCGGCGAACCCAATAAACCGAACAATGCATTTAACGCGCATCCACTGGTCGGATTTTCACAGATCGCGCAATGCACTTTCGCCGAGGAAGATGATTGGACTGAAGAAGACTTAAAAAGAAAGGGAAAATCGCTAGAGGAACGACAACACGTGCTAGTCTGAATCGCGTGCGATAATTCTTTGAGCACGTTCTCGTAATTTCTCAGGCGTCAATGGAATGTTGGATTTTCTTAGGGAATAATATATCAATCGGTCTAACGCTTTAAAAGATCGTCACGAAAAACATTAACCAGGCGTCAGTTCGCGAAAAACGTTAAAATCGATTTTCAACGAGGTTAGGTTCAGCATCCTTGAGCTGTTTTTGTCCTTCGTCTTGTGTCTTTTTTAAATTCCACGCATTCCTCTTACTCGAACAATCTCTGCCAGGTAAGTCAGCTGTGTTGACTTTGCTGTCTCTGTTGTTGACCTGACGCGTGAAATTGCAGATTGCCAGAGCATGAAATACGTTCGTTGACACTCTGACACAGAGTCTGCTTTCAAAGCGGCATTTTACATGGGAACAAAGTCTATATTTAGACATTAACTAACAGCCAGATAATTTTATTAACTTGAATGGAGACGCGTCATACGCTCGTTACTTTGTATCGCAATACCCGGTAGTTTACATATATATACATATATGTAACTACATATGTAGGCTCATTATCCATAGTGATATTCGCATATTTTAGATCTCACGATATATATATATATATATATATATATATATATATATAATAACGAGACTTGTCCTAATGAGAAGACGAATAAAATTATTAAATTTTTTTCTTCTCAGGAATTCCAAAATAATAGGATCACTCCAATTAGTTATGAATAAATCATCACGAGATATTATCTAGCTACATTAAATCGTGGGCTCATACTAATTTTATGGTAAAATTGTAGCATCATTATTTTTATCCGATGATATATACACGAGGCTATTTTTTTTCGAGTAATTTAAGTAATGGCAATCACCGAGTCTGATGTAATGAAATTTTTTATTAGACTTTTACAATATTACGCTCCAGTTCAAATATATTCTTTACTGCACGGAACGGAATTAACACGAAAAGATTATGATAGGTAACCAGTGGGATTGATATTTCGACTTACCAATTACGGAAGTTATCAAATAAATAATTCCTACACTGGGATATTTATTATTCGAGGCAATGTTTCTGCGTTGCCACAGAGATCCCGGAAGTCTCACGAGTAATCCCGCATGGTATGAATTACAGATTATACAAAAGTCATTACTTTCTAATTATCGTACTCATCGTCCGCTCTCAGAAGTTTTATCGAAATCGAATACGAATACACAATATGGCCGCTCCCAGTGGCAGCAGCGCAAACTTCGCGAATACCTTCGATCAGCTGAGTTTGTGCTTTTACGAGGGCTCGCATGGTTTTCAAAGTAAATTTACTGACTGCACAATTAACCCTAAGTGCACTAAAGAAGGGAAAACAGTGAAGATAGGGTGTGGCGTTATATAGATTCCATCGCATACCTTAACATCCTCAAGGAGTTTCCTACCCGTCTAGGAGGTTTCGAAGAACGTGGGATGCGGAGGCAGCCATTGTATTAAAAATTATGCGCGGTCACAAACCCAAACAGCAGACTGTCATCTAACCAGGTACCTGGAAGCGACTAAGGATACGGGCACTAGTAGAAACCACGTTTCAAGTAACATTATAATAAATAGATATATAAAGGTATATATAATCATGACAGCCAGCAGAGTATCTAACCTAAAAAATATATTAAGGTTACCTATGCGTACGTTTCATTTATGTCTCTCGTATTCCGACAGTGAATCTTTTTCTTTTATTAATCAGTGTAACCAATCGATCGACGCGATTCTCAAGTGACTTGGCCTTCGTGGCGGGAATATCAAACGATGATTCGTGAATCACACGTATTACTACTGGCCGAGCGATGGGTTGGTTGAATTTTAAAAAGCTCCTCCTATCCGCATCCGGCAGACTTTGATAATTAATTAGAGATTAAGGAGCGATCAATTTAACCAAACGAAAAGCCTCAAGTTCCACGGGCAGTAATCAAAATGGAATTAATCTGGCAATGAAGGAATGGTCATTCCATTGTGAGAAGTATGGGGTGCATAGAGAATATAAATATTATTCGTTAAGTCTTCTATACTGAGAATTTCTATGAATTTATGAGATCATTGCCAGAAGCGTCTTCGTGCACGAGATAAATATTCAACGTCCTTCGGTGACTCGTTTGTCTTTCTTTCCCAAGCGGTACATATTTCCATTCATGTATGACAAAAATGTTTGTTCAGCTGTTATTTTCACGTTAGACATATTATTGGAAAAAGACGTTGATATTGAAAATCTAGGGTCTCCCCTTAATACCTTATCAAAATGTATCTCGTTTATTAATTCAATAATATTTCATACTATATTTTCAGAGTTTCTATTGTCTTCAATGCGAATCTACATTTTCGCTATATATGCTCGAGCGATTGTACAAGTTAGCGTTAACCACAGGTCAGCATTGCCAATCTAAGCAAATTAGTAGCACAGTCAAGGACAAGTGCAAGTGCTTAAGCAACGCTCCGGTATTTCTATGGTATGCGACGGCCACGAGGAGACATATCAATACAGATAAAACCTTTCTGCATTTGTACACGTCAATGAAAACTAGGTCACATTTGCCATACCCGAATTAATTAATTGAATAAACACCTCAATATCTTCAATATCCCTGTACACACAAGAGATGTTATTACTTGGCGAGTCCGTTCCTAAAATTAAATTTTTAAGAATAATTAATACTCCAAAAAAATCCCACGATTCCGATGCACTCATGAAATGAAATTATAGATCAAAAAGTTCAATGAATAATCCACGCAGTCGACCCAGCGAATCACGTCGACTCGATTCAGAGTCCAATCAAAAAAGTGGGCCGCACACCAAACGAGCAATGAAATTGAAGTTATGGGACGTTCGATATTATGATCTTTTTATTATTTCCTACAACGTAACCCCTTTTCTCGTGCACTCCTCGTAGCTCTATTATTATCATAGCACTCTTTATTCCTTATCTATCCACAATTTATAGGTTAGACGTATCGCGGCACGTTCATACCTGTCACGTGCACACATAATATCACCCGAGTACACGACGGAACCAAAGACCCTGTTATGGTCAATCGAATTTGTTTTAAAAAAAATTCTCCCGACGTGCATTCCCAACAAAATGGCTGACACACTTTTCTGAGGTCGTGTCGTTGCATAATCCTTACGCGTTAGCCGGGTACGTAAAGGCACGTCGTTACATACGTTTTCCAAACACGTCGGTAAGCCGAAGGCTGCCGAGCCGTTTGTCCTTATATGGCCAGGCCTCTAACAACAAGACTGTATCATTTATTTCTCTTCCAAATAGCCCAGACTGGTTTGCGCCTAGTATTTCGTAGAACCAAATGTAGGACTCTCTTTCATACCAGGGTATTCTCAGGGGGGGGGGGGGGGATCGGATAAGGTTATATTCCATGAATCATTCGCCATACTGAGAATAACGGAAGGGTGACCATCGCGTTACTCAAACTTCATTCTAACTAGAATTCACTTATAAACTCAATACCGTGTAAGGCACTAGAAATAAGATCCTTGAAAAGTACTTGAACGAGGCACTTAATTTCATACAAGGCTAACCTTGTTTTTTCGCGTTAAATCGAACGAAACAAGATCAAGTACTTCGAGATAGGTTATGTTGAAGTGTAAATCTAGAAAGTGAATTATCAATGATTATTGCCCATGGTAACTATTGTTTTATAATATTTTATATGAAAATTTATTGCGACAACCGATTATAAGGCGATATTTAAGTTTTACTGTTGGACTTTACGGCGATTCATCGTTATTTATAATACTTGTGGAGGAGTAACTAAGTACGGTTTGAAGAATAATAATAATTCCGTCATTACAGCTCTCTACTTTGGAGTCTTGTTAGGAGGGATACTTGACCCGATTACGGACAGGATCCTGACAGCGACGCCACGACGTCGGGACGCCGCACGTATAAAAGGAAAATAAAATCAGATGGATATATGCATATAAGGACACGGGTAAAGTCTTGCCCAGGTTTTATAGATTTTTCTAAAAAATTTCGAGGTAATTTTTCCTGAGTTGCCTAAATTATTCTTGAACTCCATAAACCTTTACTGTTATTGACTGTTCACTTTCTGCCGTTATAGTGAACCAGTAATGGGTCTTTTGTCTGCCATTGAGTAGCAGCTCATCGGTTCAGTGGTTCATGAGATTTGGATAGACCTGGTTGGACAGCAGAAATATGACATAAGGATGAAAGTATGTCTGGATGACTCAGAAAAATTGCCGTAGGACGAGAATCCGTATAAGGTCGACTAGACTGACTGTTTCTTGATTTTTGGCCTAGTCCGTCTTATCTTTATTTACACGAATCCTTGGAACATTACAGTTAGGCTCCTAGTAATCATAGCTAGCTCTATTACTGTCTTTTGTTGAGAAATCACCAAATTTGATTATCGTTGGATCTCTATGACCATTAGGTTCTATTCGTTGGAGATGTTAAAACGCGATAGGATAACATTGCAGATACGTCGCCATGTGGATAAACAAGCCTGAAAGCTCGAAGGTTAACGTTAATTCGCTTTGGGAGTTACGTGTGCGTTATCGGAAATGCCATTAGAAAGATTCGTCGAGTTTTAATGGAAGTACAGGGGAAAAATTCCACTAATAATTTTACCTTCTAGTCCTCTAGTCTGTGGGTCTAATAATGATGTAATAATTAAATATTAATTATCTGCACACTAATATACCAGTCATTATTTATTATCGGTACTCCGATATCCATTCAGTAACAAGAGTCTACCTTACAAGGCAATAAACTGTGAACTGGACCTTTGAGGAGTGCCCAAAAAATAATTCCCAGGGAATCATACGTGCTGGCAAGAAACATTGCGTTAAAGTCAGTACGCAGTAAAAAACTTTTATCTGTCAGTCAGTTCGGAGGAAGATGCGATTTCGAAGAATGTTTTAGAGTACAAATGTTCATGCAAATGATTTGAAGGCAGGAAAAGCATTGTAAGAAAGTAACGCATGTTGCATTCCAATGAAGATAAGCCGTATCTTCGTCCGTTATGAACGTTAAGTGCATTGTTCGCAAAGCACTAGTACTTGCAGGCTGGATACGCGTGGATAATAATCACAGTGGGTAAACATAGAGTATATATTGAAAGAAAGAAATAAAATGATGGTATACGAAATATTAAAAATTGCCGAGTTCACTACGATTCAAGAAAAAGTTTCAATGTAAGTAGATTAACAAACAGTAAGGAATACGATAAGCTACCCGTATTTTTTCCCCTGGCTAGTAATAGCACGATAAGCAACGTGTAACAGCTTCCTGGCCATAACATCAGGGCGTGCGAAAGCTTCTACTACCGATAATATTTACAGTGCTGTGCCAGAGCCTGAAAATTGAATCGTACGATTCTGGGAAGACATATTTAACATTGACAGGTTAATATTAGTTATCGAATAAAAAAATTGATAATTAACTTAAACAAGGCAATGGGAATGCTTGTATAATGAAGATTTAACATTTAATAATCCAACGCGTACAAAATTAACTGAATTGAGGCATGTACGTGAACGATGGACTTATATAGATTATGGAAATAAAATCAGGTAGAATTCTAATCCAATTACTGGATAGACTTCTATACCATAAACAGGTATCTGAAACGTGGAGTAGCTAGATACCTCTTTGGATAACTAAAACGATACCATATGCAATGAGAGTAACGATTCAGATATGTTAAAGTTATGTTGAAGAAGTGTACCATGGCCATCGAGTTTTGCGTGGATGGGCCCATGTTTGGCAAGTGGGTCTCATTTTAATTCCGTTCTAAAGTAACGACAGTTGGCTCTTTTGCACGCCCCGTTTAACATAAAAAATATTCTTAATGATAGAAATATTTTTTCAAATAGTTTTGACCACGTTAATTATTGTTTATTTCGGGGGAGGAGGGGAGGTGGTTAAAATATACCTTATAAGTACTAACTGTGAATCTTCTGCCCTCACCAGGGAGGAACTTAACGGACAACTTTCCCCGTGTTGTAGACTCGTGAGTCCTATTGTGGTAAACCGGTTAGTACGTTATAGTAGCAGAGCAACGCGAGAGGACTGTAAATTCTTGTACGTTCCAAATATTTATTTCAAAGGTATATAATCCTTGAGACACAAAGAAGCTTCGAGGATAAGATTTGTATGTCAGAGAGCATACGTATGAATATTTCGTACGACGATTTGTAAAAATAAACAATGATAGTGTAGCAATAATAACATATCATCAGTACGTATTTGGGATATAATGAAACGAGCCGTTTAAATGAATGCGCGAAGGTATGCAACTGGCAAAAATATTATCTTATAGTCTCCACCCGGTAACTGCTTCTTCGAATAAAACGTTTTACCTCAATTCGTTCGAACGGAGTCTGTCTTAATCTTTATTCTCTACTTCTTTCACGTCTATGCGAAAACTCTCCGGGTTGACTAGGTCAGTAGCGTTACCGTGTACTGGTAAAGTTCAGAGTGATAAAAGATTTCGTAAAAATTCGCTCACCTTGCGCTGTGCCTCGGCAGCAAATCCAGACTTGGTAGCCCTGTGACTGGCCATGGTTCTCTTGAATTTTTGTAGTATCGGTGATAGCAAGCAAACACGATAAGGCTCGTCCTTTGAAGGATATAGAATTGTTAAACACCGTTAAAAAAGTTCCTAGCTCGTCGACGGTCGCGGTTGTACTGACTGCCGAAGCAGAGGGAGCCGGTGACAGCAACTTCCCCGCCCATTTGCCGACGAGCCAGAGTATTGAGTTTTGGTGTCACGTGATCTCCGTTCTCCAGAAACGAGCCGGAGATGACGTCAGCATCCGAAATGAAAGAGATGATCCACGAGGCTCCACTGGAGCCAATGTCTTTCCAAAGAGTTACTATGCGAGAAAGTAAATTCTTGTACGTTCGTGTATAAAAGAGAAAAGAAAAATATATTCATATTTAAAAATAGTTACGAAGAGTGTCATCGTTCGGAAACCTGTTGGCTACTGTTTATCTCGAGAGTACCAGAATGTTCGATAAGAACTTTTCGAATGATTTCGAGACGCTCCTCTTCGATTGATAAGAGCAGATATAAATGATTCACTTTCTCAGATATCAACCTGCCTTCTATTGAGACATATGTGGTTCGTTTGATCATACTTTGCCACGGACTAAAACCGATCAGTACAGCTTATAGTTTTGAGTGATAACGCTATAGAAAATATTTTCCTCATACTCAGGCATACGTGCTACAATAAGAAATCGATAGACAACATACATTTCCGATTGAGAATCGTATTCGTTTTATACATGCATATGTATACTATAGTGTAACAAATAGGTCATGGAACCTACCATTGTGGAGTTCAATGTATTTAGATAGAACCTGTACTATCCTATCTCTAGGGAGAACTAAGAAGCGACAAACTCGTTCTGGAAATGGAACAGGTATTGGGCATCCAGGTAGGTATATCTATATATCTGGATCTAACCACTAGGATAGACTGGAAATTTATTTCAGGCGATTCGTCCTACACGGATAATATAAAAAAAAAGTAATAAATTATTACATTTTTGTCATAAATAATAAAGAACAGTTAATACATAAACATATAGGATTGGGCATCAATGCGTATTACGAGGAACAATAAAGAAATCTCTTATCTTACTGTTTACTTACTGCAGTAAGAAAACTAGTATTAAGTGTGGTACATAAGGAATTACGTCACTGATATTTCTCCATGACTTGTTTCACACGGCTGGTTTACATAGAAACTTCTCCAAAAACGTGAATCATTTCCACCGTCGTAAAATTTATGGCGTTGCAGGATGATGGTTGAAATATAGAATAGGAAAAGATCATTGCAACGATTGCCTAAGAGGCGTTGCAGTGATAAGATTATTAAAATAATTCTTATCAAATCTTGCCATTTGAGTAGTGAAATGGTGATTTGTGATCTACCAGGACGACGACCCCGGTCAATCGTTCATAACTTCCATTTGCTATAAAGAAAAGTAAAAAATATAAAATTAACAGATCATTGGTCTCTTAGTAAAGCGCAAGATAAATCTTTAGAATATTCAGTACTTCAATAGCATTAAGCTTGGAGAGCAATGTTACAAGCATTGCTCGACAATACCACGATGTCCGACCAGCAATGTTTTATCGCATTAAGTGTATTAAAATGCAACCTTCTTTACTGCATCGACTTAGAAGCTTCAGCACACTCAGATGTGACGTGGTTATCGAACGAGGACGAGACGAAGCCAACGGAAACATCCAAACCACGCCATGATTACATCATGCCACGTAATTACATCTGAACAACTGACTTTTCGCATCGTCGATGGTGAATCATCGATTTCTTTTTCGATGTGACTCCTTGGGCTGAATACGTCGATATCGAATTGGTGCCAATCATCCATCACAGAAGCTTCTCTTTAAACGTTGTGTTGTACCCGGAGTCAGGTAGTTGTCGGTGACGTAAGACAGAGCTGCTAGAAATCTGCATATGTTATCCAAAACAACCATCTATTATTCATTCGTTATCTATGGAAGTAGTATTGTTGATAGAAAGTTTAGCATAACACCAAACGCGAGGTTGAGAAACACTTTGCCAAGGGACAATGCACAGTGTAGTCGAGCAATGCACCAAGGTCGAGGTCACGTACCTGAGAGCACTCTTTATGGTCATGCACTCATATGCATGTATCGTCTCACACGTAAGACGTACGTGATTGGCATGATATGCGTAAAGAGAAGTTTAATGGCAAGAAATTGCTCGGGTAATAATTTTGAGAGAATCTGACGTAAGTTCCTGGGTGAAAAAAAAATATAATGTTATTTTACACTTCTCTTGTCATCGTTATAGAAACGAGATTATTTAGGATATTAAATTGAACGTACGGGTACACGTGTATCTTGTTTATGTGATACAGATATACCATATAGAGAATTATATATGGATAAAGTCCGGCACCTTTTCGCTGATTGATCGTGCCTGAAAATAGAGGCCTCTTTGATTTAATAGATCCAGCGAGAGTACTCGTATCTACTTACACTGAGTAAGCGAAAACTTTTGAAGAGCCTTTAACTTAGTCAGGATGAAAAGCGCTGATGGCGTCATTGGAACTCGAGACCGTGGAATGTTAACCTAAGAGCCTCGGTTTCGTTCGCGTCGACTGGGCTTTTCGAAGAGCCTTCCGTAATTTGATAAATTTTCACAATAAGTTTATTATTATTTGTAATAAGAAAATGCAGCTGACTCGTACCGAGGCAGAGTCTTCGCATTTTAGATAAGATATCGCTTGGTGTCTGTATATTGTTATCTGTGGATCTTACTTCTCGAAACGTCACGTAGATCGAATCGATACGATCGATTCTCGTTCGTCGTGGAGCGGGAAAACTCTTTTTCGATGCGATTGAACGCAACTCGATCGAAAGACATTGAAGGCAGCGTCCTTGAGGAACTCGAGATGCGTCAGTTCAGAGGTTCTTGTACCGTCGAATCATCGTCCGTACTTTGAGGCAGCGAGCATGTAGCTTGGAGCATTTACAAATGGCTCGCGATACAAGTTGGCTGTAAATAAAAAGACGATAAAAGGAAAGAAAAGAAAAATTGTACAAGCTAACTCGACCGAGCGTCTCACCGTTTGGTATCAGTAAATATTTTTAAGCCGTCATTAAAAGACATAAACTTAACGACTGATCCTTTCTGCTGTCGTTCACGTTAATTAGAATTCCTGAAAAAAATTGCTTAACAAAATGGTTTTTATTTATAATCTCTTTATCAACCATCCAACTTGTCTGCGTACTGTGTACTGTACCAATTGAATGGCACAGCTAACACTGTAGGTGTCCAATTCTTCGAGTGCAAAATCATTGCTATACCTTGCACGAACTGGACATATTTACATACGAAGGAACGTGCTCCGTTTGAGAGAGAGAAAAAGAGGGTACACCGCACGAGACCGTTTTTGCAATAATTTAAATTGGGATCTGAAAACCGTTGGTCGCCATACAAGTTAAGGATGGAATAAAGTTGTCATTGAAAATTTAAAAAAAGATTTTCATTCGTTCAAATTTCACTGACGGTTCCCGCCTTTGGCACGACTATCAAGTGCTCTTAATATATCGCAATAACTCGACGCAATCCTCTATTGATTTAACCATCGTGATCAGAGTTCATACTCGAACGATTGCTAATGAGAAACATAACCTAAGAGGATCTTTAAAAGTCTTTATGACCTATAAATATTTCCAACCTCTCCATCCTGTTATAGGTTACGGAAATCACCATATGTGTTCGCCGGTTGAGTTCCCGTCTTCCGCGTCCTGGTTGAGTTTATCCAGCGCTATGTACACGTACATAAAGAACATATGAGAACGAGGACGCATTTGGTTTAGCCGCGGCTGTACTTATCCTATCGGCTAGTAGCTGCTGCGTACATCTGGCGCAACTTCGTCGCTCACTACCGAATATCATATATAGGGTGAGGAATGGGGAGCACTCGTGAAGACCCTCTTCAAGGCTTCGCACAAAGAAAGCCACGTGCCAAGGTCTCCGGCACGAGGAGCAGATGTTTCGTTATGGCTGTTGCTGACTGGCATCCTGCGCGCACGCGAGGGTTTCTGCCATACCGGTTGACTAAAGGGAAGAGGACATCCTGACAAAATAAATTTAAAAGATCAACCAATGCATTTTCAGCTGGTCGTTTAACCTTAGAACAATTTAGGATGCCATTGACTCGCACAGAATTATCGTGTGGAAATTCTTATCGTCCATCATGGCTGCAAATACATTTTAAATTATTAATTGTCACTGTACAGTTTCGAGATTATAAAAGTGATAGCGTTAAATTTGAATACAAATTGTCTCAATTTAAATATTTTCACTAAAAATGGCGTAATGTCACACGCTAAAAGCAAAGGAGTGTCTCTATCGCTAACCGAGGATATAATGAAAGTGGAGCAAGCAGATATGACCTCTTCCGGTTTCCAATGACATAAGTCGCCCCGACATCCGTGATGTTCGGCTGATATAAAATATGTTACGGAGAAACACGAGGATACCCGAACGAAACCGAGTCACCAATTGGTCGTCGTTAAGATATCGTTTAACAGAATAACAACGAGGATCGTACACAATGAACTCATTAATGAATTAAAGGGAAAACAAAAAAATTATGGACAACACTGGAAATAAATAAACATCGTAATATTGATATATTTAACAACCAGTAGTAACAAAGGTAGGTGTCTCTTTTGCGTACCTCTAGTAACAGAACAGCATTCTTCGTCGTATGGTATAAGCAGGTTTTTGTATACATAAAGTATCTCCATCTCTCTCTGTATCTTTCTCACTCGTTCGCTATACATATATATAAATTTATATATATATATGTACATATATGCGCTCTTAAAACAATCGATCGTAACGTAACAATGGTATATCACTAGAAAAAAAATTGGTTTCCCCCCTACGTAGCGTCCACTGATGCAATTGATAATATGATTAATGACTTTTTTTTTATTCTCCTAAATAAAAATATATATTTATATCATCTTGTTAAAGAATATTACTTTATATAATATAATCGTTATATTAAATATATATATATTTATATTTCTTTTAAATATCTGTACTCGCATAACCATTACGTGCCAAAATTGCGATGCAATAATAACTTATGTACACAGCTTCGATTTCAATCGCTATATACGATTCTTTTACATCTTTCTTCTCTTTTTTTTTTTTTAATAACTTTTTTGGTCTTACGGCGCAGCATTGCTTCAGTCGTCTTTGGTAGAGGTGTGCGTACGGCGTTCGTGGACGCTTATCTCATATCGATATCGTAAAGACGTCTCTTGTAAGCATATCTGTTCCCTGAGTTGGTAATACAACCTTTTCAGTCTTTGCCATTTTTTTTTTCTTCATAATACACTTTTTCACAATCGTCACCGCGCGTCGGGTAAAACGAGGGAACGTAGAGGCACATAAATTCATTATTCAGATTGAATTTTGGGATATTAAATCGTGCGAATTAGATAAACGTGCGAAGCGGCTTAAACGTGAGGAAGAAACGTTAAATTCGTTAAATTCTGTGACTCGGTATTGAATTTAATTTAGGTAACTATTACGCAAGAAAATAGGGCGAACGAGTAATCTCTCTCTCTCTCTCTCTCTCTCTATCTATCTATCTATCTATCTGTCTCACTAACTCTTCACTAGGACTCAATACGTCAGTCGTTCGTGCATTGTTTATCGATTTATTCAACCCAGTTGAATAAGCATATCTCGCTATAGAATCGTATGAAATCGCACTATAATATTCTCATTCAAAATTCTCTCATTATGCTACGATAGCGTCGTATTACCCCTTAGCAGACGATAAGAGAAGAGGAAAGTATTTAAGAATAAAAATTATTATCCGTTCAGACCCACTTTCCTCAGTCGCATCATTCTCTCATTCCTTCCCCGTGCACACTTACAATCGCGTGTGACGTTATCATCCTTAAATATCATTTCTGAGGCACGTATACAATATTTGCGATATTCGTTACTCCGTTCCACGTAATTCGCCAATCACAGATGATCGAATTGAGAATGAACACAAAAAAAGAAAGAAAAAAAAAAAGGAACGTAGAACGACGGGAAGATCAATCTATTATTTAATCCCCAAGCGTTTGCATCTCATTGCAATGTAAAGAGGATCACTTGACTCTGTACGAGTAATGTAAATTACTATTAACGTTATTATTGTAATTAATGTTAACCGCCGAGATATGGAGAACTTCTCATATGCAACACAACACGGCCCTGGCCTCTGTGCTATAATACAACAGCCATATCCGCTTCCCTCACTCCCCCAGCAACCTTTATAAAAATGAATAACGCAACAGTAAATCGTTAGAAATCGTAAATACAACCAGACCTGGTGAGGAGGAAAAAAAGCCAGTAAGGATCATAAAATCAAACGTACCTATGTACAACGTTAAAAAGTACTCGAGATAGGAATGATGCAATGTCCGCGTCCTCTCTGCACGCGCAAGTGCCGAGAGGAGAAGGCAGCGTTATTTGAATTCGCGTCACGGAAAATGCATAGGAAACGAAATGAATAATTACTGAACGAATGCAATTTAGTTTTCTACTCGACTATAACCGTGGCAAGGCGTTTGGGCCGCTTTCCGGTTTTTTGCTTTCGATGAACATTCGCCTGATCGTGCTTAACGAGACGGGACGTCGATTCCGCCGACTCCGCTGAACTGTCCGACCCGCTGGCATTCTGCTCCAGTTTACGTTTCCTTGAACGAGTTACCGGACCGCTACTGCTGTCGCTCTGTTTGGACTCCAGCTCGCGTCTACGTCTCTTCGACCTGGGACCCTCGAGAGCTTCGCCCCTTTCGATCTGGTGAACGATCCTGGGCGAGTTGGAGTCCGACGAGGAGGAGAGAGAGCTCAGATATTCGTTGACCTTGTCCTCTCCAAAGTCGAAGGCGTTTGGCTGTGCTGGGGAGGCTGAGGTGGTGGTAGTCGTGGTCGCACTGGGAGGTCGTAACAATTGAACCGATGGACTCGAAGACGTTGTGGACGTGGAAGAAGATACGGAACTGGAGGTCGATCGTTTGTGCAATTTACGTCTTTGCGCCAGCTTGGCACCGTCGACTTCGCGCAAACGGAAACCTTCGTGTCTCTCAACTGCCACGATGGCGGCTGGTACGTCGCTATTGGCTGTATCGGGAGATTCATTTGATCCTATTAGCCACTCGTGATTGGCTAGGGCGGAAGCGGTTAATCTTTTACTTGGATCTGCCGACAGAAGTCCCTTGGCCACTTGCTTACAGGCTGGTGAGATGTGGCTCCAGGCATTGCTCTCGAAGTCTATTTCGCCTGCTCTTATACGAGAAGCCAAGTCGGGTGAGCCTGTGCGAAACGGTGGACTTCCGGCTAGCATGGAATACAAAATTGCTCCGAGACTCCAGAGGTCGCAGCTCTCGTCGTAACCCTGTCTGGCCAGGACTTCCGGGGCCGCGTAAGGAAGCGTGAAGCAAGGCGTATGCAATGGTTCCCGTCCTCGCTTTAATCGCGCGAATCCAAAATCTACGATTTTTATGCACGAGTCCTCGCCACTGTGCGCGAAGACTAAGTTTTCTGGCTTAAGATCCCGATGGACGACACCGCGAGAATGCATGAAACGAACGGCCGAGGCTAACTGTCGCATCACGCGACTGGCCTGACTCTCGGAGAAGGGCCTTGGTCGTCGTAACAATTCACCGCCGGAAAGTAACTCCATTACGAGATATGTGTGTGCTCTGTCCTGATGGACCTCTATCAACTTGACTATATTAGGATGACCCTGGCAAGCACGCAACAGACTGGCTTCCCTGCCACAGTCTACTCTTCGACTGACGATCTTCACGGCGAACTCCTGGTGCGACAGACGATCTCGGCATCTTCGACAAACGGAAAAACTTCCGTCGCCCAACGCCTCCTCGCGTGGATCCAAGTCGTAATGCTGGAAGAAGGTTGATTCTTCGAAACGCGCCGCCAGGACGTCCGATGCCGATGGACGCTGTACCTCAGGATTTACTTTGGCTGCGTCTCTGAAGATCTCTTCACTTACGACGTTCTCGCCGAAGAGTATAGATGGCGCGACGTACGAATAACCCTGTGAAGTAAAAAGTATCTTCATTACGTCCCAGAGAAATTAACATAAGAGAACTAAGCACCGCTATCTCGGTGTACCGTGATTACATGGTCAAGGTATATAAAGCGGTTTACCCTAAAGATTTTATCGTAATTGGGCGGTACCACCGCGGGACTGTCTGCCGCAACCATTTTCGTAAATTCATCTGAAAAATTGCTGGTATCCAATTCATGGACGATGCGAGGCACAAAGGGAGGAGTGATTTGTCGAGATTCCAAGGCTTCCCAACTGAAAGGCGGTGGCGCTTTCTTGAAGAAGGGATGTTCCTTAAGTTCCTTAGCGTCACGTGGACCGCCGCCTAGTCTCTGTCGTGGATCCTTCACCAGTAGTCGTGTTATAAAATTCCGTACGGCCGGATTCAGGTGACCAGGAATTGGCGGTTCTGTCCTCAAGATTCTTCTCGATATCTCTTGTTGAGTATTCCTTTCGCCTTCGACCGTGAAAGGCGAGGCGCCTGTCAGTAGTTCGTACGTCAGGACGCCGACGCTCCACCAGTCCACAGCCTAAATGACACGTGGAGCAAAGACGTTAGTACTAATTTAGACTCCTTAAAAAAAACCAACGTAAACAGAAATAAAAATTTCAAAATTATTAACACTCAGAAAATCAGAGACTCTAACAAAAACCCAGCTCATAAATAGTAGATAAATATCTGACAAACTTAAATCTAAATAGTACCCTGTGATGCTTCGCTCACGGAAAAACAAAACTGATAAGAATCCACACGAGAACGATAATCAAGTGACAAACACTTGTAATTCTCAAATCGTCAGCACGAAGAATCATGGTGATCGTTCGTTTGACTTACGATATCATGTCCGGCGGATCCTCCTCGCACGACTTCCGGTGCCATGTACTCGATGGTACCGCAGAATGAGTAAGCACGTGCATTGTTGTCCCTTTCGTGCGGCAGAAACTCTTTGCTGAGTCCAAAATCTGTCAGCACGATATGACCCTCACGATCCAAAAGAATATTTTCCAGCTTAATATCGCGATAAATTATACCCAACTGTAACATAGCCATCGGTTCTTCGTTATCGCAATAAATAATTAAACGATAATGATTACTCGATAATAACTCGGCAGAATTTTACCTTGTGAAGATGTTCAAGGGCCAAAATAATCTCTCCAATGTAAATGCGCACCTCGTCCTCCGTAAAATGTTCGCGTTGATACAAATGTGTAAACAGCTCGCCGCCGCTAACGTAATCTATATGACAAAAAAAAAAAAAACAGAAATTAATTTTAAAATACGATTGATCACACGAAAACTCATTAATCAAATTGAACGATCAATGATATAATAACTCCAAGTGTACCACGGTTTCCTCGGTTAAATTGAATACGTTTGGCGCGTGACGGTATATTTACCTAATATTAAGTGAAGCTTCGCGTCCGTCTGGAAAGCATAGTGTAACGTGACTAAAAACGGACTGTCCCGAACAGCTTCCAAAACCTGTCTCTCCGTTTTCGTGTGTTCCGTCGTTTTCTTTTTCTGCACGATGGACGCTTTTTTTAGGACTTTCATCGCATAAAGACGACCCGCATCAGCCCCCGTTCTCTTCCGTACCAGAAATACTTTCCCATACGCTAAAAAGAAGACAGCACAGATACATTAACGGATAACTACCTATATTATTTCCAAAATATGTAAATTCGAGATAGAAAAAAACAAGGAGGAACACTGATTCCTCAAATAGACTTACCTCCAGTTCCCAGAACTTTGAGCAGATCAAAATGGGTCATGTCCACCCTCTGCCCTCCGCTGTCCGCCAGATTGACTGTAATAAAAAATGATATAAGATAAAAAATAAAAATAAACACAATAAACGAAAAATATTAAATTTTTAGCAAATTTTCAACAGATTAACTCTGAATACAATTTCGCTTATCATTCTACACTCAGGAGCATTTACTCCCGTGTTCTTAGATATCAAGCGCGACCCTGATTCTTCAAGTTCTTAACGAATCTCAAGTACCTTGAAAATTACAGAAAATAATGGGCCACATTCGGGCCCCGGTCAATCGTAACGACGGCCCTGGTTACCAGTGAGAAACCATGTCAAGGTGGTGGTAGCGGCCATGATCGTACTTAGTTATACGTATAGCCCACAGATGTAGGTATGTATTCAACGGTCGACCCAGTTATCGAATTTTTTGTCTTTCCCCAAATTTTAGCGAACGACCAACCGTAACTAGAATAGTCGTTCCCAATGAGCGACGAGAGCGAAGATTGTCGCGGGCGTTAATAGCCACACTTTTAAATGAACCGCCACCGAGGAGAGACATTGCTCGCCGTTAATGGCAGAGGTGCAGAAGTTCCGCTTTTGCCTGACCCAGATAGTCAACATTCACTCGCTATTTCGTAACGGGACCGACTTTCTTTCGGTTATACCTCACAGACAGTGAGCTGCCAACGTTAAGAACTGTTACCGGTCCAAGTAGCTATACGAAAAGCATGCTCTTGCATTTTTCACGATTCCGGGGATTCCCCCTTTTCTTTCCCATCTATTTTCTCTCATTTACATGCGGCAAAGATCCTCTTAGCGCCGCCATTACTATTATCGCAGATCGACACGGCCAATTTGCAATTTTGACAAATCTGATCCACACAATAATAATAATAATACCATCAAGTGGAATGTCTATCAATTTAGCGACGTTGAGCCGCTAAGTAATTTTGCGAGATTCTCGGCAATTCGTTTTCAAAAATAATCTCAAGCCGAAATCAGCAGGAGTGGGAGCAGCCATCGGAGGCCTTTCACCAAACTTGGGAAAACAAAGTTACCGTGCATTTTGATTCCCGTTAAATCCCGGGAATTCCTCTCACGCTTTCTTTCAATCGATTTACGAATAATTTTCATGGTACTTTGCCCCTTCTTTCAATTTTCTTTCAATCACGGAACCAATATTCAAGTTACAATATTTCAATCGTCGTACCAACGAGATATTTAAAATTTTCTATCACTTATATATTGCAAGCATCAGCTGACGATTATTATCACCCTTTGTATAAAGTTAGTAACTTTATCAGTAACAAGTGTCTAGTTTTAACGATTTGTGATTACATAAAGGTCTCCTTGTGCCGTAATGTGACAGAGTGCTTGTCGCGCTGCCATTGGGAACAAGCGATTGGCGTCCTTGCACCACGACGACGACGTCTATAAGGAAAAACTAGTTTCCAGTTGAAAAATGATGTCCGACAAAAGTTTGCAACAAAAACAATACGCATATAGGTATACAGATACGCATAAGGATACTAGAGGAAGAGGACTGTGCCCGCTAAAAAAAATATTTGCTTATCGGGTTAAACAACATGTTTGTCAGACCGTACGCATATATATATATGTATATATTGAAAAGCGGAAGCAGGTAACAAATAAAGGTATTGCTAATTATCATTTTTGTCCGTAGGAATTACAAAGCCGAAGTACACTGATAGCCCGTTCAAATTTCTTTATCGTTGGACGATCTAAACTGCCGAGATACAGTGTGTGCTAAAAGTATTATGAAAAATATCATCGCAAGGCGAATGGCCTTTACCCGAGCAACGGTTCACATAAATTTATGCTCGGAATATTTCAAGGCCTTCATATCTGAAGACACAAGGACAGGGACTGTCTTTTTTAGAGTAGACAAACGAAAAGTATTTATTAGCAGCCGACGTTAAGTCAACGTATACAAAATTTAAATACGTCTCAGCCTGACTGAACGAGAATGGCTTCCTCAGACCCTTTTCTGAGCCGTCAATTAAGTAACGATACTTTTGTATCGTTTCACAATGATTTTGCTTAACCATATAATTTGCAATCGGGAGCCAATAAAAACTTGCTGATTATTTAGGTAAAATAATTAAAAGCGTAAGGGTGCAGGTAAATCGATATTACTGTGAGAAACCCTAATAAAAAAGAATTAAAGTTCATTTATTTATACCTTTATAGCTATGCTGGTTCGAGAAGCAAACCGAATTGAAAAGCTGGTGCTGTTACGCTCGGTGAGAATGGCATGTTCCTGAACAGCAAGTAACGGGTCTTGTCGAGTGAAACAGGGACGTTATCCAACGTCGGATTTCTCTTGGATAACCCGGTATATCAATGCTCGAAGTAATTTAGCAGTAGGGGACACGTTACGTTATGGAACAGACGGCTTAGTAACACGTGGAGAGAGAAATGTTAAGCGTGTGGCTAGGTAGGAGGTACCCCAGTGAAATTATCCAAGGTCAAAATGACATTACGATTTTCATCCCCTGACTTTATCCTAAGATTAAACCTGGACGTAGCAGTCATAACAATATCGAGTATCCTTTGGGTAAATTTAACGCAGTCGAGGATATAGTGCGCGTCGGTAAAGAAGAAAAACGAAACGTCATTGTTTTGCGATAAATATTTTTTTCTCCTCGATCGAAAAACCCAAATCACTCGTTCCTTATTTTTTTTTCATCCGTTAACACTAGATATTTTTATCGAGACTACCACATTATCATTTATTTATCGGTCTACTTTTATATACGGTGTGTAAATAATTACCGCGAAATACGATACAATTGCGCAAATACGCGACCTAACCTCTCGTCGACGATGGCAACAATACGAGAATTTGGACAGCGAGTAGTTACCAAGGAGAAAGTGCTTAGGAGAACTGTTTTAATCGGTGTTATGCCGACGAATGCTTAACTCAATAGCAATTTTGACAAGAGGTATCGGCCATTAAGCAAATTTTGAACATCGTCCCGAGAGTCAATGATATAGGGACAAGAATGGATAAGCGCGAGAGTGGAGAGTATTGAAAAATATATACCGTACAGAGGCCTCGTGAATTCGAATAACAATGTTATTGTGTCAATCTACGAGAGTCTCTAGAACATTCTAGCAGGAGAGTAATGAAACTCTATTTACTTATGCGTACCTCGGGATCTTCCTTCCAACGTAATGGGTTCGGGCGAAGCAGGCGAATCGCTGACGTCTAACTCGTGTATAGCTTTTGTAATCCCATAGGAACCGGAACCGCGTTTTCTCTGCTCGTTAAGAACGTGGTGCTCGTCGACGTTGATCTCCACGTCGCTGCCATCCTCGAAATAGCCACTCTCGTGCTCAGGATTTTTCATAGTGAACACAGCTGCGCGTACGATTTCGTAAGGATGAAGTTTCACGTAGATCACTGATCGATTACCTTTCGTTTTGTACTATCCGTATGATGTCCAGTTAAAACGAAGTGTTAAGAATGAACGTCACAACATCCTGAGGATCATCTTCTTGTATCTGGGACATGTAAAAGTCCAATGAAAGTCACTCGAAAGAATTTTTAAAAAATCACTGATGAATATTCTTCCTGACGTGGGCGACTCTTAGTCGAACGATTCTTTTAACGCTTATCAACTGGTTTTGTCCAATCCGTTTTTCAGCTATAGCGAAACTGTCTGTGACAGAGGCTGTAGCGATGCTACGAATCCAGGAAATCCTCCTCGGTAACCTGAGCTCTGACATGCATGTAAAAGCCAAACCACTGAGACACCAAGTAGCCCAGCTATCGTTGTTCCCGTATTGTAACGTTCTTATAGTATCAGCAGCGAGAAAGGAGCTCAGGGGCAAAGGAGACACTTCGGCGAAATTATTTCACAGCATTGCTCGCTCAACCCGCTTCCTTCACGACTGTCCGCCTGCGCTCCTAAGTTACAGCAGATGACGCAATTTGTTATTGGGCCACGGTTTTGCGACTGCGAGTCACAGTATTTCACAAACAGTAGGAGGCCTAAGTAAGAGGTATGTCGGACAAACGGATCCGTGGCAATTGACACGAGGAAGCTAGCCCCTTGCTTCCAGGTTGTACAGTTGATAGGTATGAACGGTCGGTAAAAAAGGAATCAACGATCCACTATAAAATGGCCAGGATACGTATTTATAAAAGGTCTGTATATAAGTATTGTACCGACTTTACTAACGTTCCTTCTGGTTAAACCTTGCGACGGCTCTGCAGTTTTGTCAAAGAGGAAGGAAAAGTCGATCGAGACAATTTTTCAGGCGCATCCTACTGACATACTTTGTCTCGTGCACGACTGGCGTGCTCGACTAGAGCGACTTTATGTAACAACGGCTTAACCTTCAAACAATGCTTTTATACTGTTCGATGATCCTTCAGCGTAAACCTGTGATTATAGTATCAATATTGACTACGTAAGGATCAATACGTATTAATCGTGCAAGTTTGGATACTGAAAATTCGGTTTGTTAAGTTCTTGCGTTCTATGTAAAATTTTCTTGGCTACAATAACGACGCACAAAGTCCATCACGTATAAACTAGCTTCAAGTACAAGGCCATCGAATGGAATTTTCAGAATGGCGATTACGACTTCGCCGGTCTTCCCAGTGACAGTGGATAAAACGTTTCTAGCTTGTATATCGATAAAGAAATATACGCTCAGACTTGCCAGATTGTTTCAGAGGTAGAAGATACGGGATAGTCACTACTTATTACGAGACACTTTTAGTAGTGATCTTTTAAAATTCTTAAACTTTTCCATAAACCGTTTCAATTTCTCTACCACCCCACAGCTGTTGCCTCAAATTCTTCGAGTTGGTCCAAATATATATTTTTAACTTGTATTCCAGCAATCGTCTCGTAGTAATCTCACTGACGAACTGTTCCAACTTATCTATACGTAAGTCTTCCTTCAAAATCCAGTAGCTCTCTGGAACTTTCCAGCAAAATCTTCTTGTTTCGTGGCGACGACCATGTGCTCACACGGCGTTACGACGAAGATGACTCTCTCTCTCTCTCTCTCTCTCTCTCTCTTGCCAATGAATTAATATCACGATAAGTAATTGCATCTACTATGCGCATGCATACTCTCAAGGTTTCTCCCACCGGAGTGTAACACACGTTGTACTACGTACAAGGCACACGGGGTCGCTCGATCACGCAGATCTGCCACCCGAGCAACGTGATACGGTCTTGTATTATATGTATGTGTATATATGTACATATATATGTATACACGCTGCCAAAAAAATTCACGTTCCGTTTCTCTTCGTCTCTATCTCTTTTTCACTAATTCAATTGTCGTAAACGTTACACTTTCACTGCTCCTCTTCTACTAGACTTTTGCGTGTTCCCCTTGTGCGCTTGTGAAGCACGCCGGGACACGCTCACCAATCCTTCCAATACGTTTTTCGTTAAATATTGCGCCCTGACAAGTAACGGCTCGTTAATGTGCGAACCACGAGCTACTACGTGGCGCACAGTACGAAGTCTCGTTGGCGACTGACTGGATATCCCCTTACTCCGACGCTGCTCGTTCGCCCATCCACCATCGGCTAACAGCTGATTTGGAAAACACCGAGGCCTCCGCAGTGCCGGATTACCGCAACGTTTGGGCCCTGCACTTGGGATGGTAATAGTATTTGTGATACTACGCTCCGACTGTTTGGCTTTTGCGAGTTTGTCTTTGAAGGTGTTTTGTGGGTGATTGTCAGAAGTTATTTCATGGCCGCATACGATTTTCGGGTAATATTTGCGATTGGAATCAATGGTGGAATTTATGGCGATTACCATTACCTTAGGAATGGCACAGAAATTTCTTGTTCAAAAATTGTTTTTGTGGTTGATAATACATTTGTGAATGATTAATTTAGAGAAATGACGTCCGTTCTAAACTGTGTTTTCTTGTTGTGCGTGATATTCGACGTTTAATTTCATATACTTTGTTTATCAATTTGTCGCGATTTACGTAATCTTGACGTTATTATATAATTTTTTAGATATACTGGTTTTGATTATCAAACAGTGCGTTTCGTAATATACTGTTTGAATATCGCTACTTCGAAACTTTGTTGTTAATGACTTTGCCCGTACAATCATTGCCTTATGGTATTATAAGAATACAGTGGTGTGACTCCACAGAATGCCGAATGATGCGGCAGAAAAATAGAAACAAAGAAATACTATACAAGTGTCTATCACGGGAAGAAATCGCATATACCGTGCACATGGCATATGCACAAATTCCTGAAAAAGAAAAATCCTGCAAGACGCTAGTAGCACACTCAATAAAAAAAACCACAAAAGATACCATTCTTCCCCTAACCACACATGACGCAGCTTTCCTTCACATAGGTTATCCTCAGCTCATATACAATAAAACAGCAAGCAATGAACGCTAAAAAAAAATTCTTTCTTGAAAGAGTAAAAATCGAAGCCAAGAAATTTCTATCTACGTAACATCTATTCTCTGAGTACCTTTAGACCGTGGAAGAAGGATTACGACACAACAAGCGATAAAAAGAAGATCATACCAAATGTCAAAACGTGGGTGACAGTAGTCTCTGCATGTGCGTTGTCCAACGAGGTGGAGGTAGAGGGTGGAGGTGGAGGTGCCAGCAGTGACGACGGTGGCGGCGGCGGTGGTGGAGGCGGTGATAATCCTGCACATGGTGGGGGCAACGATAGCGATGGCGGCGGTTGAAGCGGAGGTTGCATGGCGTTCTCCATTCCTACAGAAGCAATCCACTGTCACTTTTTTAAGCGTCGTTTATACCGCCGATGAAAATCCTAACGATTTCCATCCAGCTCAGACGAACGCCATTTCACGAGACGAAACGTTGGCCGCTGCTGTCACTTTGAGATAAAGGATCCTTCCTTTCCTGTGGTATTTCCTTCTAGCATCTATTCCAGCGTTCTTATCGGGTAGCAACGCCGGATATATCTTGCTCTTACAGTCACACCCATTTGACGATGCAACTACGTTACTATCCCGAGATTCATTTACGATTTCCCGTACGGTTAACTTACGGATGTCCAGCATTCACGTGATTACGATGTTTATTTCGGACGAGACGTCGGAGGAAGATACACACATTTTTGGCACTGCGCGCCCGTCTCTACGCAACCGTTTCTTCTGCGCACTGACTGGCTCGCTTCTACTTTTCAGGAGCGTCTCGAGACGTCCTGTCACCCGGATACAAATATCCTGTCCGTCTTCGGAAATAGTTTGGTTCGCGTAAAAGGTTAAGAAAAAATGCTTTTATTCGTTAACCAATTACGTCACGCTCGCTATCAATTATAGGAGATTGTTGTAACGTTTATTTAACACGAAACACGATTTATTTCTATGTTAGCCATTGGACATCTATTAGGATACGTTGATACGCTCCTGCCGACTAGATCTCTCCGTATAAGTGATTCCGTGAAATGTACCCGGGATACGAAGTGTTTCAATATTTTATAATTGACAAACCCACTTGTAAGTTTACTGGGGAGAGTCGGATATGAATGTCGTCTAATTTACGACGAAACAGGCGTTATTCGGTGATTTCTATAATTGCGCTGCTCCAGCTTTTCTTCCGTACAATTCGAATTTACTTAACGCCTGTCATCGTACTGTTTCTTACAGTGAGATTGGGAAATGGCACAAAGTAAGATAAGACGACTGAAGAGTGAGGAAGCGTACGATAGCTTCGGACTCTTCTCTTGCCTCGAGATATATCATTAAACGTATTTGGTAGTAGATTTTCCTTCAAAATTCAATAACCTCAGTCCATAGAAATAGTTGATTGTATGCACCAGTATATTATAAATTCACTAATCTACGTTTAATCAGAACGTTACACTTCTCCGGGATATATATGAAAAACGGTTTATCGTTCTTTTTTTTAAAGATAAATAAGAATTATCGTACTTACCGCGTCAGTGCACAAGCATAACTGTATTGGTGGCAACGTAGATATATCAGAACGTAGATTTCTCGTCGGCGACTCTTTGCATATATTGTACGAAAACTGGATTTCAGTTTATACGACAGTAAGCGAGTTCTTCATTCCGTTTGGAGAGTCGAGGCGTGTCGCTCGGTTTTATTCTTGCTGGTTAAAAAATAAATTTATAAAATGTTAAACGAGAGTCTACCGCTTTTTAGAAAATATTGGCGCTACATGGCTCTCAGTATTTTATCATTTGTTGTTGGAAATATTATAATGCAAATGTTCAAGAGGATACAGCGGATTTATGCAGGGAATGATTTGAACGGTGATACTGTATCGAGTGAAGTGAAAGGTAAAGTGACTTTTGTTTTTTTTAAAACGTTTGCTACGCATTTTTACGTTTCTGCGTAAAAGCTTTTAATTACATTTATAATTATTATATCTCTATTTAATTATTTTTCTAGAGGATCATTACGACTGCGACGTGGACCACGTACCGTACAAGGATTACGTGAAGTTCTCAAAAAGTGACATGATAGCAAGGTCACGTGAATTTTACAAAACAATTAATTTGAGACGATCTGTCCGCAAGCTCAGTCCGGAACCTGTGCCAAAGGAAATTATAGAGAACATTATAAAGGCTGCCGGTACGTTAGCATTTTTTTTGTACTATACCTTCTCAACGATTACATTTATTTAAGGTACTTCGCCAAGCGGTGCTCACACACAGCCATGGACCTTCGCCGTCATATCGAATCCACGTTTGAAGATGGAAATACGTGAGATCGTAGAAACGGAGGAGGAAATTAATTATAAAAAGAGAATGGGCATCAAGTGGGTGAACGATTTGAAGCCGCTAAAGACAAATTGGATCAAGGAGTATTTGACTACCGCGCCGTATCTGATACTGGTATTTCAACAAATGCACGGCTTCACCTCGGAGGGAGATAAAAAAGTTCATTACTACAAAGAGATCAGTGTAAACATGGCGGCTGGAATACTTATAACCGCCATACAGGTATTTATCAGAATATTCTAAAGGGGGTCCACACACATGTCCAAGAGAACGCATTAAATTAATCCAGACGTTCCACTTTGTCACTGATATCTTACATAAAACTAATTTCATATAATACTTCACAATTCTGCACGAAACCACCTTTCACTTTCATTCATAGGCTGAACACTGTTTTTCTTAGGCGTACACTTTCTCCGCGTTCTTCCCACAAAAGAACAGTCCCAGCGAATACTATCTCTGTATCCGTACAAGAATATTCAAGGAGGCCACTCGCAAAACGCCCGTTACAATAACTTAAAGAATTTCAATCCAGAAGAGCTTTCATCGTCGTTTCATAATGATGCTTTCTTTAATTTAGTACGCAGGTCTGGCGACAGTCACGACGACTCCAATGAATTGTGGTCCAGCCATTCGCAATCTACTTGGCCGTCCTGCATATGAAAAACTCATTTTACTTTTTCCAGTCGGATATCCAGCTGAGGACGCGACTGTCCCTGCGCTCTCGCGTAAACCACTGTCGGACATAATGATCGACTTTTCATGAAATTTTCATAATCCAACAATAACAGCTACGTCTTGGTTGATGAAACTTTTACCGCGCTACGTGGAAATGTGCGCTTTCATAGGTATCCTCTGTAATCACGACGCAACCATACTTATTCGTTAGTTTAGATGTGAGCCGAGGAGGTCTTTGTAAACTAAAATTTCATTTATTTCAATTTACATACAATCACGTTAAAAAGTAAGCGGTATAAAAATTAAATCTTGCCCTGGCCCGAGGATGGGAGAGGATAGGGATCAGGGGAGCACTTTGAAATCAGCTTCAAAAAATCTAAACTTTCTATGACTGACGGTTGTTGATTCTGCGTGACTTTCAATATACATTTCCATATAACATTAGGCAATTTCGTGTTACTGCTTATAACTCGGTGATACGTGATAAATGAAATTTTACAATTAAATTGGGGATACCAGAAAAAAAAAGAAGAACTTCACCACAGCATCTTAAATTAAGTACACTCGATATATAAAATATAAAAATACTGAGCTAAACAACCAAGGGTCTTGCATCATAGTATACAATATAATCTTCTGCAGTATTGCATTAAATTGGTGTATTATATCTATGCTGCTACCAGCAGTTACGTCATTAAGTGTAAAAGCTTGAGTATCATGGTACGTACAGATAAACAGACAACGCTCTATCTATTGTTTATTATGGGACAGATAATATTAATATTATGCCATTCTCTTTTTTTTGTCTACAGTGTCAACGTTTCTTTTTTCTTTTCTTCTTTTTTTTCTTCGTCCTTCCCCTCCGACCCCCGTTAACCTAACGTCGTCCGTACGGACTCGACCTTCAGTCCAAGTGATTAGCGAGGGACCAAGAGTCGGTATAACAAAACAAAATCTGAGATCCAAAATTACGTTACATCGAAGTCGCCTTGTCGAATTTTGGAAGCGACCAAAATTCCAAATCTCACTGGTTCTTATTTTGAGGTTGCTCGATATTGGGAGATCGTTGGTTTCAAAATACCTTCTTTTTTTTTTCAATTTCTCAAAGTTTACCCCCTCTCTGCCGTTTACTCTCGATATCTTAGGCGCTATGGTCGTTCGTACGAGGGTACGAGTGACGCGTTAAAAAAAAAATAAGAAAAATTTTCTTTCAAGCTAGAGCGTTACCTTATTACGACTGCTATAATTATTACACACAAAATAAAAAAGACGCTCTGATTGTGTATGGCTCTCTGACTCCATTCGCATCCTGTCCGTCATTGACGATTCATTTATAAAAGATTACGTCGTCGTTCAATTAAAAATCGTAATTATTTGTCATCGGATCGTCAGATCGCTGCTTCGTGGCACAAAGCGAATGGCAAGTGGGATCGACAAAAAAAAAAAAAGAGAAAAAAAAATATTAAAATCCCATAAGTGAAAAATAATAAATTCAAGAGAGAGATACGCAAGAAGAATATGGACAATGTAAAGCAATTAAAGTAATCCTGAGAACGCGTGAATATTCTTCATTTAAGCGAGTGACGCGGACCCGGTCGCGTCTTCCGGCGAGCTGCCTCCAAACGTTACAAAGTCGAAATGGCCAAATAAAGTAAAATCTTAATAATATTTATACGAGAAAAAAAAGTCATTCGAGTCCATACATAATACCACTGTGGTACACGTAACGTTGTCTTAGTTCGAAAATACAAAAAAAAAAAATTAAAATAAAGCGAAACACCAATGGTCGCTCTATACCACGACAATAGGTAGATCCATCGCTTGTCCACTGTGAGTTCGGTTTCTTTCATTCTTTTTTTTCTTTCTTTCTTTCTTTCTCTTTTAATCACGCCGATGAAACTCGGCTATGCAGAGACGACACGACCAGGAACCCTCAGGAGGAGATGCAAGAGGTGGAGACAGACAGTACATGTGGTAGCCACGATCGCAGTCATCGCAGAAGAGCAGCTGATCCTAATGTGTTTGGTAAAAGAGTTAATGAAAAGAGAAGAAAAAAAAAATGAAAAAAAAAATATAAAAAATAATTTCCTTCCTGTCGTAACAGTAACGTTTCTCAAAAACTACAAAATTTCCGTACGTTAGAATATCGTGTGATGCCGAGAAAAAAATAAATAAAAATCTAATCAAACGAATGACAGTTAAAAATGTTTAAAACAAAATATATACAAAAAGTGATCCCTATCACGTTTGCTCGATTAATCTAATCGACACGAGATATCGATTAATGATCGATCGATACAAATTATCACGTGACAATGCACCCCTCAACCCACAACAACCCTTTGACTTTAAACGTGCATGAAAGAAAGTTATGAAAATTTTGGTAATAACAAAGAGAAAGGATTTTTTTTTTAAATCAGCGCGTCGCCCTGAAGCGTTAACGAGAACAATGAAAAAATTGAAAAATAAACTTACAACGCGTTAATCGTTCGCTCTTTGTATTTATGTTTAATGTACTCACGTCGTTATCAGAGGTGCCACATATGGAGCAGCATTTGCATTCGATACACTGCCACCTGTACTTGCGCACAGAAACGATCATGTTTGCAGTGAATTGCAAACACGTTGGGTGTCCTACAACAAGAATGTTTCCACGTCAAGGGATGCACAGGGATGGACGGGGAGGAATGACGGACGAGTAGAAAGGTGCCAGGACATTTATCTTGTGCCGAAGAACAGTGAACTCCAAGCTATCATTTTACATAATTTGACAATCAGAGCAAACTTCACACTATTCGAATTGAAGGCCCGAAGAAATCGTATTCTCGTTCGCGCATGCGCATATAATTCGTACGCGTATATATACACAGAGAATATATATATATATGTATATATTTTCGTCATACCTCCCGAATATTTATGCTTTCTCGCGATCCGGCTTCTCTTATATTCTTTGGTTCTCAAAAAGATATATTGAAAAATTCGCGCGATTCCATGTCTTTCACCTTTCCTCAGCACTAAAACGTCCGGAATAATGAAACGCTATTCATATGTATTTTCCGCACAGAGTATTTTATTTGTTGATACTTGCAATTGTTTGGTATTTTTTTTGTTTTTGTTTTGCTTCATGTTGCGTTTTGAACATACCGTTATTATTATTTGGAGTAATAGGTGGTAAGTAATAGCAGGGCGTACCTTGGAATAGTTCACGTTCTTTCTTGCGCAGCACAATATAAACGTCGCAGATCAGCACACTCTCCCTCACTCGCATACAGACTCAATCATCTATCACGCGTCCCCATACATATACAATTAATAATTACTTAAACGCTAAAACTTTGTAAGCCTCGTGGGTATTGCTTAATCAAACAATTGGCCTAATAACAAGTCTTCGACTTATAAACTTTTAACATGGAGGAACTCTATTTGCAATGCCTTCATTCGTAACCGCGTGTCGTGCGTTTCGAGTCTCTCTCTCTCTTTCTCTCTCTCTCTCTCTCTCTCTCTCTCTCTCTCTCTCGTCCTCTCACATGGCCAGATGCCCCTTTATCTCTTTCTCTCCTTCGCCTATAACAGCAGCAGTACGAGCGTCTCCCATCTCTCTCGCGCTACTGACTTCACGTCGATGAAAAATTCATCCTGTCGACTCCGTCACGTTTTACATTTTCATCGCTCTAATCAGCATCGTGACCTCCATGGGTAACCCCTCCCCACTCCCTACCCCATGAAAAACACGTAATTCGTCTCCCCAAAAAAAAACAATCCAATTAGCACAGACAACAACCACCTTCCACTCGGTGTTTACCGACCGCGCTATACCTGTGCCGTCTCGATGTACCAAACGTACGGAATCGACAGGCGACTCTAACCTATAAAGGGCCGGGGCGTTTGACGTATCTAAAGAGGACTTGAAATCGAGTAAGTCATATACGTTTGCGAGGTAACAACCGCGTGAACAATTCTTGTCACGGGCAGAGCCAGTATTTTGGACTTTTCGGCCCTTTAAAGATTAATGGCGATTCGCACACTTATATTCACTTTATAACATTCGTCGATAGCTTTCGCGCAGGACCGATTTAACGCGCGCTAAATACGAGGGGACGAAACGAGAGGAGTGCTCGGGTCATATGATACGAGTCATGCACACGCAACCCCCCGAAAAGAGATCGTCACGCGGTTCGTGGATCGGTAATGGGGTATTACGATCGATAATATTCGACGATATCGCATATTGATTCCGGATAAAGAAAGTCGAAGGGGGAGGGGGGCGGGGCGGGGGGAAATAAGAAAACGAGGAAGAAAATAAAACCCATTAGTTTCCATTGACCACAATGATTATTTCTATAACGACCTTAGTCTTAGCCGGTGTATCCTACGTGTTTGATTACGATTGACATTTGATTGATATTAACGTTAATGTAAAGCAATTCGCTTGTTACGTCATACGGACTGACAGTAGCGTATTTCCCTAACGATAATTTATGACGAGAACAATAATGGATAAGGCTTTGTCGGCATCAGTGTGTACACATATATGTACATATACGCATACGTACGTGTCGTATGTCGTATAAGAGGGTCGTACGTGAAAGGGTGTTAATTAAAAAAACAAAAACAAAAAAAGTCAAATCTGTTAAACACTATTATTGAAATTGTCGTCCGACACCGTGTGGATTATGAATTTGTAGGTTATAGAAAAAAAATTATATCGATAAATCTGGCTGTAACGACAATCAGTATTCCAATTAATAGATATAGTGCCCTTGCAATGAGAATTTGACTGGCGTGACGTCATTAAACTTTTATCACTTCAATTATGCTGCGCCTTAAAAACTTATTATTTCTCGCGACCTATGCCGTACGCGATATCTTGTATTTGTGATAATTTTCGCGATTCTTGACGGATTATAAAAGATCTTCGTGCTGCGTTATCATCGGGCTGACTCGTGAGAAGATACGGCGAATTTAATAACTGGACGATATGCGATAAGTGCTAGTGTCGTGCACGACGACGTTTACGAACGTATAATATGCGTAAGTGACAGACATAAGACTGTACCTTTGTTTTTACATCAAAGTAGAAGAAAACACGATCCTTAGTATGAAACTTAGTTTACTTTGTGATCCCTAGCGTAAATTCGACTATGTTTATTTCCGTCATTTTAAATATCTAATAAATATTGTTTCCTCGTCGACGACGATCAGACGCGATACTAGCGCTCGAGGAGCAGCGACTACGTCGAATATAAGAGAACTAATGCCCAAGAAACGAAGAGAGATACGAATTGGCTAGGAAACGACAATAAACAAGAATAAAGATAAGGATAAAACGTGAAAGAAACACAACATATGTTAGTCGGTGTAAAGAGAAGAATAATTGGAATGACAAGAAATTCGGCGAAGATACTTTTTAAGAATTAAAAGGGGAACTTCGTGTCTCTATGCTTTGGGGCCATGAAGCCACGCGGTTGTCGCAAACTTCATTGTAAGCGGTCGAATAAGGAGAAACGTCAAAGTTACAGATTCTCTTAACAAAGACATGGAAAAATGGATGAAGCGGAACTAGAAGAGTCGTGGTCCACAGTAGCGAGTAAAGAAACAATTTTTTCACCGATAAAGACAAAACGTCGAACAAGCCGGACCTTAAGGATATTATTTTACAAAAAATTGGATAATTATTCAAAAGAATTTTCGAGGAACCAAACACGCTAGTTTTTGAGAAAACTGTGTAACTGCGAAACTAGCTTCATTGCACCAAAACAAAAATTACTTTTTTTTTTCAAATATTTTCGCAAAAAAAAACCATATACACATTGACGCTCTCGTATGTAGATTTTACACGCACACTCGTTCACTCACTCACGCAATTTCCTTCTCGAACGTAGAAACAATTCACACGAATTGCTAACACCCCATCCCGTTCGCGGAATAACAGCGTAATGATAATACACTAGCAGTCAAACAGAAGACAAATCACATCTTCCTCAATAAGCGCTCTAGTGAAACTGTGCAACAGGAATTTAGCGTGAGCCCTCGGCAAAATGTTTACGTCGCATCGTGGGAGCGAAAAAGACGAAAAACAAAAAATTTTCAATCAAAGACCGAAAAGGCGCGAACCAAATGTAATTTACCAATCGGTGGAAATAACGCAATGAACGCGGAATCGCGATTAAACCAGCCGAAAGACTTTGTACGATGCCCCCTTCTCGGTAAATATCCTTTTTTGTCTCTTCGTTTTACCTTACGACTATTCCTTTCAGTTACAATAATAAATCACAGTTATATTTGCGAAGTAAAGGAATTATTCGTGAAATTCCTATTACTCAGATGCGACAGGTTGCACCATTGATAAAGTGATGTTTTTGCATTTCTCGCCCTCGACTAGTGTATACGTAAAGCTCATAAATCTTTTTCGTTTTTCATATTTCTCTTTTTTTTTTTTACTTTATCTAAACCGTGCAAGTAGATTTAGGATCAAATTATTATTGCACATTTCAATATTCCGACCGTCGCACACTGGCTTTTTGTTTTTAAATATATTTCTGTTTTGTTTCTCTTAATATGGCGACACAGCGCTTTTGGTATTCCACGCGGTGATTGCAATGCTCATACAACTCAAAAAAAATATATAATTTCGAAAAAAAATCGAAATACCACAAACTGGCTCACACGAAACGATCGAAGGAATACTTTGTTGAAGAAAATTCACGTTGGTTTTTTATCCTCATTTAAAAAGCCCCCCTCCCCTTCCCCCTGTCCAGTCTCCCATGACTGCTGGAGCTTGAGCAAAGGTGTAAGAAGATGCGTGAATAGGGACCCCAGGAAGACGTCGACTACGTGATCGCAAGGTGCAGCTAGCGTCCTCTTAAGATAGACTAAATCCCAGTGTACATTTAAATCACTCACGAGAACACTTGACAACATCGCGTAGGTAAGTAAAAAGAAAAAAGAAAAAAAAAAAAGCGAGAAAGCCAGTAAAGACGTAAGAGGGAGAAACGTAAGAATAAAGAAAAACGTAAGAATGAGCCCGGTGCAGCCGGGTAACGCACGTAAGAATGATTTTTGAGTTGTATCAGAATCCAAGTCACGTCTAGTATAATTCTAATAAATATATTTGAAAAGGAAGAAAAAAAAAAACAAGAAAAAAAAAGGAAGAAAAAAAAATTTCGGCGACCCATCCTCACCACGATCCGAAGAGACTAAATAGAAGGCCGCGCACGGCTGAATTGGTCTGACCGACGCAAATATACCAAATTTATCGATAATCTAGGTTGGCGATCGCTGTTGCCGTCGGTTGCTGTCGTTGGGGAGGGTCGTTGGAGTCGCGAGGGTAAACAATGGGTATGGCTGTTTCGAGTATTCCGTCTAAATTACGGCATTCAATTATGATTTGCCCGTCGTGCATACTTGCGTTTGCTCTTTTCCTCTAGCTTACCTGAGCGGCCGCAATCGCTGCATGAGACCAACTCCTCGGAGCCACCGGTTTTTTTATTCTCCCTAGCGTCGCCCAGACAGAAGTCGCAGTAGGGCGAGGGCTGTGCGGCCTTTCCGGGTTTCTTCTCGGTCCCGCCTGGCGTCGGGGGTCCACCGTCCGGCTTGACCGAAGAGGGCGAAGGTACAGCGGTGGCGCCAGGCGACGGTACGGCCGGCGGATGATCTTCTTTAGGAGCTGAGACAGTAGGTGAAGCTGGAGCTGTACTCGTCTGTACCTGGGGCAGCTGTTGCTGCTGTTGTTGCTGGGACTGTGGCGCCGCCCCTGCAGCAGGGGCTGTGGGTGCTGCAGGAGGAGGGGTCGAGGTACTCGAGGTAGCAGTGCTCTGACGACCCCGACGTGTACCACCTAATCACAAACCGACCACATACCCAGTTGCGCTTTGCCTTACTAGCCAACAACCATGCACACTGGCCGATCGATAACTTATGCTTATAGTCATAAAAATAGAAATGCTCTTCACCGGCGATCGGCTTCCTGGATCAAGTTCAGGAGTGACAGCGCGTCACGATAGCTGCTGACCCATCCAAGGGCAGTCTCAATGTGACCCTGGGTACACCCGGGTCAACTGGTCCCGATCAACCCGGTACCGAGGCCTTGATCGACGGAAGCGGATCACCGGCAAGCTCAGGAAAACCAAACCACTGACACGATAGAATTAAAACAATAGATGTCAAACGTAATGGGGTGCAGTTTGTCAATACATTCCACCACCGACTGCAAAACCAGATAACAGATATATAGCCTCCATTGAGCGCACACACGCACGCACACACTCTCTCTCTCTCTCTCTTTCTCTCCCACACTTCCTATTCGCTTCCCACTGACCTGATCCCACCCACCCACTGTCTCATTGCAATCTCACTCGGTATACTTGTTTTCTCTGTGAAGTTCAGCCCCCGACGTCACACACCCGAAGCCAACTGCAATTTAACTATCACCAACTGCAAGCGCGCAGCTCGTTACGTGTCGCTGTATCTCTCGTATATTTTTTTTAGCGAAGCCTCGGCATTCGGTGGCAGGAAATGAAGAAAAAAAAAAAAAAAAAAATACAAGAAAAAACCCCAAAAGGATATTCTAGAAATCAGAGAAGCATCGATAAGAGCAAATTAAACGTATCCGTCGACAATGGTTGTTAGATATACCCGTCTGCCAAAGAGAGCACATGCTGAAGAAGATGACTGGGAAAGGGGATCTACCAAAAAGTACACACGCACCCGTACACACCAAAACACTCGTACGACACGAGTATGCCACAAAACATTAAGTTGACGTACAGAAAATTAATAGTAACAGACAAAGAAGAAGAAGGACAGTGTAATCAATGAATTCGTGGATCCTCATAAAGAATGTGAGAATGGCGTAGCATTGTTATTGCAAACTACATGATACCGTGAGACAAAGGTGTTTCTGGCTGACAATACGTTCCCACTAGTAATTGAGATCACGAGCTGTGTTTTAAAATCAATATTAATCTTGGGAAACAATACCCACGTATCTCCCACAACGAACTCTTTGATTCCATGTATACAATTACTGGAGTACAGGCGCCGATGTAGAAAGTGACAATGGTGAAACTGTACAATGCACAGAGAACACATGGCGAACAACGTAAAGAATAAAGAAAGTAATGCAAATGCAATCGTTACCCTCGGTATTTTTGAGAGTGGAAAAAATAAAAAAAATACAATTTCTTTGTACACCACTGGGAATTATTGGAATTGTACGACAAACAGACACAAGAATTACGTTCGGACGAAGACAACAGAGGTAATAAAATATTGAATCATACCGTTTGCAATAGACACGCTCAATATGTTTTATCTAATGTTAGGAGAGAGCTCAGAGGTGGTATATATGTGAATGATTGTGTGATTTGGATTTAGAAAAATAAAGTATAATAAACTATGTATATAGGTGTGTATAAAAAGAAAAAAGAAAAACGAGGATCACGTAGAAGAAGATTCATGGCGAGGACGGTGTCGAGGAGGCTGGCTGGAAGAGGACTGTGAGAAAACTGAGCTGATTTTGGCTCCAACCTGGCTGGTCCGAAGCAGCGGCGTCCGCAACGCTCCGTGATTCAACTTCAGCAGGACTGGGACTTAGTTCCTTAGCAGGATCGCCAGAGGAAGTAGAGTGGGAATGACCGTAATGGTAGACCAGACCAGGTCTGGTTTTATACCGTGCGCTGCATACTGCAAAAGTGCAAATACTGTTTTCCCGCAAACCATCCAAATGCCAACGTCCATCGTAAAGGCACAAATTTTCTGTATAATTTCCTTATACTCTCTCTCTCTCTCTCTCTCTTTTTTTTCCAAAATTTTGCCGGATTTATCCAGGAGGGTGTTCTTTGAGGGACAGAAAAGCTCAGGGTATAAGGATAGCACTTGCACACCTTCCTCACTAGTACACATCCCTATCCACCTATTCATCTATATATATACTTATATATATGTATATAAACATTATGGAGATACGTACACGTGAAAAAATGTCCATAATATATATACATATATATCCGTATATATAAGTGGACAAGCAATGAAGGATTTCCAGCCCAAAAAGCAAAACCAATACGATGCAAGGCTTGATGCTCGAGTACACCTACGGTAACAGCTCGCTACAGAGTGAGCCAAGTACATTCTTGCTCTGTATATGGTTATTGGCAAGTACCGCTATTCTCAAGATATCTGACTGTGCAATAAGCTCCTCGCCATTGTTTTATGCATTCGAGTGGGCCTGGTATTAAGTAGCAACGTTCGTCTTTTATGGGACCTGTTGATCATGAGTTACAGGTGGGATGGAGCTTATTGTTCAGAGTCAAACTTCTTTAGATGATTCTTCTAGTCTAAGAAAGTGTTTTATTAAAAAAAAAAAAAAAAAGAAGAAAGAAAGAAAGTAAACAGACGGCAGGCACATTCGTGTTAATCTAGAAGATTTGCTTTTTTTTTGTTCTGTTTCCTTTGAAAGTTAAGGCCAAAGAAAGTAATGACCATTATATCCCTTCGAGATTTTAGCGAGGAAGCTTATAAAGTATTGTGATGATTCTAGAGCGAATTTACTAGGATGACGCACGTATTGGATACGTGAAAAGTGCTTTTGATATGTGTATGGATATGTGTATGTATATACATAGGCCAGATGTATTATCGATACCACCAAAAATTTGCCCAAAAGTTAATAGTGTCGTTGCTCGATAGTTATTTTAGCCCAGAAAACATAGAATTTTTTGGACGATTAAATAATTCGCAATACCAATGAATATAAACAGAATTATGTATTGCGATTAGATACAGGGATGCTGTACAAAGGGGGATTGTAACACAATGCCGTAAAAATACGCTTGTACTGATTTTGTTCTGTCCTAACGAAAGAATCTACGTGCTGAATAATTTGATTGAACAATTGTGACGCGAAGAAGATAATATAAAGTTAAAAAAAGGAAAAAAAAAGATTGATAAAAGAATTCGAAGGTACACAATGGCCAATACCATATTGATTGAGTATAACCTTCGGAAAGAAGGACCTTCGAGATAAATGAAAATCTTAGGACACATTCTCATATCGCTCATCACGTATTATACTGTGGTCTCCACTCCCCGACGTAATGTTACGCAGTATTATTGATTTTGTTTGTTTGTTTGTTTGTACCATACTATACTATACAGTATCCAATAATTTATTTCGAGCTTCCATCTTATGCTATATCATAATATATTCTTTGCATACCTTGCAAAGTAAGTTAATATAGACAATGTAAAAATATAATTATAGAATATAGTTAACAAATTTTGCAACGCAATGCGTTAATGACTTAATCGAAATAATAAATGATAGAAGTAGTAGTTATAATAATTATAATGAATCGAATAATAGGAAGTGGTCATTTGTAGTTATATCTATGGTTAAACTTACGGTCACAAACGAATGGCTTATCAGAGTCAACGGCATCGTAGTTGGCTTTTTTGCGACCACGTCCTCCACCCTGCGTCAATATAGCAGTGATTTCATAAGTTAATATGTCATTCTTGATCACCCCTATAATTACTTTTTCAGAGAATATCAAATCGTCTGTCTCTGAAAGAGTATTTATTTCCCCTGTCTTTGGTCTCTTGTGATACAGTGTGGATTATGAGTTTCTTTACTGCATTTACTCGCGCCTCTTTGTACGCAATTAATGGCACTTTTTATAATAGCGAAACTTACCTTGGCACGCTTTGTGCCAGGGCTGTCGGTGGAAGGTGGGTGCCCTCTAGTAGGATGATGACCACCACCACGAGGTCTCCTTCGTTTTCGTTTACTGCTGTAACTCTCCTCATAGTCATAGTCACTGTCTGGATCTGGCTCATCGAAGGCATCCATGTCTAGCATGTCTTGGTCATCGTAGTACCATCCATCTTTACTGTGTTCATCTTAAACATATTCGATATATTATATTATATGTTTAAGCGCTTGTATTAGACATATATGCACTACTGAATACTAACCTTTTAAAGCACCAGAGTCTTTACTGTCATCGTTAACACCTGGAAGAATTCCTTCGACACCATCAATTCCATCTTCGATGTCACCTCTTCCACCACGTTTTGGATGTAAATAATGCATTAAGTATTGCCGCCGTTTTTTTCTCCATCGCTTGCTGGGGTATGTGTAAATTTGTCCATGTAATAACCCTGGCAGTCGTTCTCTTGCTGACATAAACAGTGCGGAGTGATTTTGTGCCACACCTAAAGGAAAATATTGTACAATAACAGATCAAGCAATTATTTACATTTTATCACAATATACTATTAGAATAATATTTACATTCAATACAATCAAGAAATTTATGTGATTAATGATTATTAATGCATAAGCCATTATTTATGATACTTTAATTGTTTAAATATTCTTACCTGTCTGTGAGTCGAGAAAAGGCATTCGAAGTCTTCGCTCTCTGCATAGTCGGCTATTATAATTGGAAGAATTCTCGATAGCTTCTCTATACGCGGTGTCATTTAGAAAACTGCCAACAAATCAATAAGTAATCAGAGTATAACATTTGAAATTAGGCATGCATTTCTCCTTGATATTTTCATTATAACTATCAAAACGATACTAGATATCACAGTATTACCTTTCGATTTTGTTTAGATTTATTTCATTCACTACTTGAATTATTTGATGGGACGCTAGAGGAGCCGTCGCCGCCGCCATCTTCAAGTGCTTTGGCAGGGCTTGCCGTTTGCATTTGTGTCTGCTCCGTTCCTCACGGAAGCAGCTACTACACTGGTCATAGAGACAGAAATCGGAAATTAAATGAAATATAAATAATCTTAAAGAAAAATCAATTTAAAGATCTATAATTATCTACTCGTGATGCAAAGTAATATTTTAATTATTAAAAATAATTTAATTTATGAGAACTGCATGTCAACATATCACTTGTACTCCTCGTTAGATTACGTCCGAGAGGTATCTTAAGTTTTTCCAAAAATAGGTAAAAATACGCTGTACTAGCGTTTATATACAATCCTTATAGCTGATAACTCATGAAATAAGCTTCGTAGAAGGTAAGATACCAAAATCATATTGTATTAATCCAATTTTTTGCATCGTTCTCGCTACTCATTTATCACTTGAAAAGCGATTCTCAACATATCTTTTTGAATTATAATCTTAATACAATAAATGTACTCGAAAAGTATTAATAGAAGTACTACTTACGATGAAACCTTAGGTTAGTTCAGGTACATGGGAAGACGTATAATACGTGGTTGTAAAAGACTGTTGCAGATACTCAAAGTGAACGCATGGGCTGTCAGAAACGAATCAATTTGAATTGTGTAGAAGCCTCTTTGCATTTTGGAACTGTCCACTATGTGTTGCTCAGTTATCGGCTGTACAACAGGTATGATTCTGGCACTTGGCTCTTTATGAGGGCATAAAGCCATAAGAAACAGGAAGAAAAAGACCAGGTATGATTCCTCTTTATACGGATGTCCGTGATGCTCAAATCTCTATTTTCCACTGACCGTTGCGTGCGGCCATTTGCGTTTAATTTTGAATCTTCGCTCTTTCTGACAAGATTGAACTCTGCGCAAGCAGAACGAAAATATATACGCTGTTGGCTGCACCTAATTTATTTGCATCGTGGTTATAAATGTTGTTAGTTTGGTGGGGATTCGTTCCGAACTCACCGGCATAATACATACACGTTGCAATAACGTTTTATGACGGGTTGGATACACAAAAAAACAAAACAACGCTACCTTTCTGCATGACACTTTCAAAAAGGAACGATTTCGCGATTTCGGAAGTATATGATCTATTGGTTGTCACGTTTATACTGTGCGTATATATTATTCATTGACCTCATTTAATAACAGTACTATTTGGAGAAGGATGTTGGGCTTAAAAGTAAGGTAGCATTGCAGGTAATTACACAGAGATCTCTTGGTGAGGCGTATCTTTTTTCTTTTCAGACAATCTTTTTGAATACTGCTACAAATTTGGTGGTCAATCGTTGCTTTGCTTTAAATCTTTACACTGGAAGTTGTTGGGCTTTGCCTGTCCATCCAAAGACAAGCATGTCTTTCGAAGCAGAGAAACGTAAGATTTAACAGCGATAGTAATTAGCTTAAATTTAGATAAAAAGATATTGTATTATATGAGTGAGAGGTATCAGGTAGAGAATTGTATTTTGTAATAAGTTAAATATATGGGACAATCATGGTTATTATAAGACAGTATAATTTGTCGAAGCGTGGCATGTATATTACGGAGTAAATATTTAATTAAATCGATCAACGAAATCTTTGTGTCTGCAGAAAAGTTCTTGAGTATGCCGTTGGAAGAGAAGCAAAAGTTCTTCAAGTCAGACATTATAACTGTCGATCAAATTCCAACATGGCTTGAATATTGGACAATGAATAAGGACAACATTGCGATAACTACTTTGGAAAAGGTTGAAAAAGTTGACGATAAGTTGGCTAATAAGATTTCAATATGGCAGGGAGATATTACTACTTTGGGAATCGATGCTATTGTCAATGCTGCAAATTCAAGCCTGCTAGGCGGGGGTGGTGGTAAATGACGGTTTTATTTTAAGAAAACAAGAACTAAAGATAATGAAAGAATACAGGTAAACAAATATTTTCCTTATAGTGGATGGAGCGATTCACAGAACTGCTGGGCCGAATTTAAAGCGGGAGTGTGCGACGTTGGGTGGCTGTCGTGTTGGAGAAGCTAAAATTACAGGGGGTTACAAGTTACCAGCTAAGTGTTAGTACAGATTATTGAAATAATGTCTATAAGGGACATTTTCATAAAGGCATGAATATGGATCTTCAGATGTGATCCACACTGTGGGTCCTCAGGGTGAGAAACCAGACAAGCTACGTGAATGTTATGAGAACAGTCTTACGTTGGCTAAAGAAAATGAATTGCGCACTATCGCATTTCCTTGTATATCGACTGGAATTTATGGCTATCCTCAACGACCTGCCGCGAAAGTGGCAATATCCACGGTTAAGAAGTTCCTTCTTCAGAATGAAGATAGTGTAAGAACAATTTCATAATCCATTAATATTTAGTACTAACAGCAACTTGGTATAAGATTGTCCATCAAGATTTCATGTATTGATCAAATTGGTCAATACAGACGATTGAATAGGCCTTTGATATACACAGATTAGCATGTTATACAATAGTATCTACTATAAATGTCTGCAGCAACAAACTAATTTACATTTTGCATAAATTCAGATTGACAGAGTTATCTTTTGCCTATTCCTCAAGACGGATAAGGACATATACGAAGAGCTGCTACAAAAATATTTCGGCATCGATTAAGCAAGTTTGAAACATCTCCGTACACCTTTACAGCCTGAACTTATATATTATTTTGGTTCTGAAATAGAGTACAAATACGTTTAACAGTAATATAAGAAATTCATGTAAGCATATTCGGATAATGAATTTCTTTTCTTGACCTTTCTGCATTTCAATGCTAATCAAGCTGATTACTACAAACCATGGAATTCCTCAGTAGTAAAAAATATTAGTCAATATCCTCTTGAACAAATTTAATGGATAGAATGGATTGGAGTAACTCTAAATAAATCCGAAGTTCCCGCCAGTGAAAGGGTTCATGGTAATCGTTTGATCGTTTAAAGAGGGTTGGGTTTTATGGTGGTGGTAAGCAGTGGTAGCGCATTGAAGCTTGTCCGAACAGAGGCGACGTGTTTCCGAACGTATTAACAGGAGGAGTAGGAGTCTGATTCTGTGACTCGGTGTCCGGCGTGCGTTCGCGTACTCTCGGCTCTCACCAAAAGGATCTCCTGGCACGGACGGAATAAAGGCTCGCCGGGTCTCGGGGTCGACAGTAGCGCCACGGTTTCGCGCTCTCACCACATCGTCTCGCCCCGACGGCGTCGCCATCTTGAAAATTGAAGTGTGTAATGTCTGTATGTGGTAATAGGTGGGGGACTGTTGTTAATGTGGTGCATTTCGATCGGAAAATCTGTCACAAATGGGTAAATATCCTTTATTCTAAAGTCGCTAGCGGTAGCACCAGAGTGAGAGCTCATTAAAGTGCGGTGAAAGCGAGTAGTACTCGTTTTTTTTGCGGTGGGTGTGCGAGAGCCTTGTGTCAACCGTGGGTTCATTTCGCCGTGTATTACACGGGCTCTTTATTGTTTTTCGAGCCTGTAAAGATGCGACATTGTCGCGTCAAGTGTTTCCAACAATAAGCCAAAGCCACGACGGTGTCCTTCTCCTGTACATAATGTGAAAAAGGCCACTAAGGCATCACGGCGGCGAGGAATATTTTAGCCTCGATTTCACGGACAGGCGGACGGACAGAGTCCCGTAATCCTGAATGGCTGCCCGCTTTCTAGGTTACTGACGGACACCCGAGTGTTCTGCCTCTCGATGTGTGCGCCCTCGAGGGCCGCGATTACCGCCTCACGGATATCTCTTGTGCCTCAATTTCTGACCCGGGCAGCCACTTTCGGGCTTGCTGCGTGTGTCAGCCTGGGCGTAAGTCTCCTCCGCCGCCGACTTAACGTTAGATAAGCGTGTCCGCATTCGTCGTCTATGTATGCATCTCTCGTTCGCGTGTGTCTCTCGACTTATACGCGAGTCGTTGCGAGTGCGTGTGGTAAGTACCAAAAAACGAGTGGGGGTATCTCACTCACGACGAGAGTTCTCTCTGATTTCTTCTCACTGTATTTCGCTCCTTGAACGTCCCTTTCTCGACCTCTTCGTCGCCTAAAAATCACCCACCGTACCAGCCCCTCACGGTATTATCGTCGGCCACTTTTCCTAACCTCACATCTTTTTTATCCTTACACCTTTCTCTCATATATCATTGTAGTACTAATATACTTTGCTATCTCATATTCAGGACACTAATGTCTACCTTTCAACCTGCTCGAATTTGGTAATAAGACATCAGGATATATGCACATATTAGATTTCTTAAGGGAACAGCCTTTCAAACTGTTCTCTTCGCTGCTGTATTTGGTCTCTTAAGGATATGCTTATGACTGTAGCTTTATATTAACTTATTCAGTATTCATAGACATATATGCAACATGAAAAGTTTCTTGATAAAATCTGTTTAATCTGATATGGCATTGCACCAGATACACTTATCTGTTAAATTGATATGGATCTGACCTAGGAACATTAAGGTCTACAATCAAAATTTGACATAACGGCTTGCCAAAGCTTTTAAGTAAATTAAAATCATATCGAGTTAGTGCTTCCTACATTCTTCATAAGCATTATGTAACAGATATTTTTCACTTTAATTATTTGTATAACAGTTAAATGTCTAGCAAAATTATTCTGGTGAAAATTAGTGGTTACGTATACAATATATTGAGCAGGTGTGAAGTCACAAGAACCTTCTTGCTTTCGCGAGCATGGATTTAATGAATATTCATTAAATTCTACACGGTACACTATAATTAGTACCGAACAGTATAAATGTGAAGCGTGATGACAATAAATACATAATAAAAAATTATTTAAAGATGCATAGTTGGAATTCTCCCACATTTTAATTGTCACGTATACAGACACAAAGCAGTTAGTACACACCATAATGAGTATCATATATGAACACTGACAAATAATACTTCATGTAATCACAGCTATAACAACAGCACTCTATTAACAGCCCCATTCCTGCATTCCTATGCCAATGACAGATGAGCTCTCATCTCTATTCTGTTAAGTCTTTCCTTATCTCTCAGGATCAAGTCACCTATCAAAAACAAGCCATATGAAAATGTCAGGAAAAAAAAAGTACATTTAAAAGCCAGTGCCATACAGTGACCTTCGACTTTCTAAAGGGAGATCAAAGGTTACATTGCAAATGGAATTTATTAATTTACCACCCGTACTAAAAGCGTTGTCCGGTGAGCGAGAAAGCGTCTTGCCCTGTCTTTAAACGCAAAGCGAATAATGAGTCATAAACCGGTGATACCAGTACACCTATAGTAATAAATTAAAAGCTACCCCTATAAACCACACGCGTATGTCCAGTACAGTTTTAACAGCCATTTTTGTACTCTCATAGGAATATCACTAGCTCGAGCAATATTCATAAAATAGATAATGTAAATCTTGCCCCAACAATTTCAAAATACTATAAACCTAGTGATAACTGGATACCCATCCGTTATACGCAGATGAGAATATATCCATAACGCGAAGCTGACAATTTAAAAGAATAAAATAAAATTGTTTCAGGCGTAGGGGGAGAAGGTGCATCATCGAAGCGTTGGAGGGTTTGAGGCAGTGAACCTGGCTGGCCTACAATGTCCGCTAGCATGCGGAGCACCCTGCAAACCGTTCCCGAGTCCGTGCCCGCCGACCACGTTACAAACAGCAAAGTGAGTGAACACAATCGAGTCCTATCGACTGATCTTAAACCGTAGACCGTAGAGACCGTAGAACGCCGCGGGTTCAAGGCCAAAGACGGCAATCGCCATCGATAAGGTACCAAGAGCTATAGGAAGGCAGGAGAAGGGATCACGTTTCTCCTAATACGGTGACGTTGGTCTCCGGTTCCAGGTACGATCCATTTAAAACGTGTCGATTGCCCATCAGGAATCACCAAGGTAACCATAGTAAAATATTTCTATTGGCTTTAAAATCAAGCGTCGAAACAACATGTATTGTCAATCTGCCTGGAACTCATTATTGTATAAATTAATTCTCAGAGATTGATGAGCTTGCACAGAAAAAAAAAAAAAGAGTTCAAGTCCTTATCAGGGCGATACCCGTCTTCGGCCGATATACGAAATCCCTGGTGTGTATTGCTTTCACGAAGGACAATAATGTATCCACGTCTGTATCGTCCCGCAAGAAAGTTTCTCGGTGTTGGACTCAATGTGCGATTTGGAACAGTCGTCTCGCACAGTGTCGCGATGTTAATTGTCCATGGATGCGTGATCGTGCGCACCGCTTCGTGACGTCTCGATAAAACATTGGGTATAAGGTGCAGCAATGTTGCTACTAACGAGCATTCGTCGTTCCTCGTGGGAGGTTCGGTTGGCACTCTGAAAATAACTGTTGGGTCCACCAAGTAACGCGATGCACTGACACGAAACTGTACGAACTCCGAGGTCTCTTTGGATCCCGTACGTGTAGCATTGTTCGGCCAAGGACATTGAGTAACCTCAGGCTCTTGTTAACTACGTTACATTAGTTCATAAGATACGCTCATTGTACGTCATCCTGACAGTGCGTTAAGTACGGCAACCCCAGGAGTCAGACCCCTCCATCCTGTGTCTACAGGTAGAAGCCGTTCCACCTCGAATTAGCTAATGGAATTGGCTGTGATATTAAAAATATTTAATAGCTTCCGTTCGTCGCTCGAATGCCGAAACGTGGCTAGTCTCCTCGCCACGTTTCCTTGGCTCCTTCGACGACTCGGTGCCATCGCCTTGGCACCTGGGAAAGTAACATTATCCAACGTTATCTATGTTTCGTACATTGCGTTGCTTTTGTCGCGGCTACTTAACACTGTAACGACATTGGCGATACGCGCGTCTCACAAATTCTCACAGAGGTGTATCTCTGCCGTATTAAGACACGTACGGAATCGATGGTCCTGCTGTATGGATCCTTAAAAAGTCGTGCTCAAAGATACCGCGAAGAATTGGGGTATCGGTAGAATCAGATGAAAAAAAAATGTCATTGCAGTCACTCGTTTATCCCGAAAACGGTGAAGTCGCCTCCTGCAGCGTTGAACGTGGCGCCCGTTCGTGTCCCTCGATGGACTCAAGGAGATTCGACGGTCCTTGCGAGCGACTTGAATGCCTTAAGTATCTACGGTGCTTACCGATATTCACATTAAATAATTGCTACAGTCAATTGCCATCTAGCCGAACAATCAGTCTCGTTGATTTACATTGAGCAATCACCGAATTCCATGTCATGCGCCACGTACTCTCTTGCCTTTTATGGTTCAAGTTTTATCCGCGTAAGCGTCCCGCGCTCCGTTGGCTCGCGTATCAATGCCATGGACCGCGCAGAGCACTCGGAGAATTTATCTTCTCTTAATTCACAATGAGCGAAGATCGTTTGACGTCACGGACCACCTTAACGAATCAGGCGAGAACTTCCTTTCTGCTTATACACGACATTGAATTTTTCTTTTAACTTCTCGTCTCACGTTTCTCGTACTTTGCAGTCTCCTTAAATACTCCTCGACGACGTCCTTCTACATGGCTATCGGGAATTCCAAAGATACGAATTAGTCCCGGTACCTCCTTACGGTCACGTTTGCCCATCCTCAAGGACCTGCTGTCCTGCTTGACCCCAGACCCGTCGTCACTGTCGCCAAGGTACACGGACCGATTATTACGAGCGTCCAACCAATCGTAATCAATTAGATCCGAGAGGGAATTGCATGAGCGCGGTGTCATTACTCGTATGGGCTCCACTCGTAGCTCATCGAGCCACGCGACACTGGCGTGCCTCCTCGTAATTGTTCGTTGAGCTCAATTCCAGTCTCGTTCAGCATTCGCGATTAGATCGACGTTTCTACGTTTATCTTTGTCATTCACTCCCACTTGGTCTCTACATACATATATATATATATATATATATATATATATATATATCTTTCACTGCCGATTTACGCTCACGGACAGTGGAAATGTTTTTTCTTGGAATTCGCGAGACACTGGCGATCAACTTATTATCAACCAAGTATTTTACTTGTTTTGCATGAGAAACGCGAAGAAGAAAAAGAATTAGACGTTCGTTACGTATGATTAGCCACTGGTCTTTTATCGAATGACGGATAATCTTGTTTTTGTCGTTTATAAGCTGGGCAGAAAATTGTACATACATTTATCTTCTGATAAGGTATTATTTTTAGGGTCCGCGGTGAGGTTAAATTTACGATATTACTATTCACGATAATACACATAACTTGGGCTCTATAGCGCGTAGACACTTGTATCGTGTTTCTGACTGATGAACTGTGACGTATCCACGTAGCTAATTAGAACGCAACCTATTACCTTCTCAGTATTTTCTGTAACGGGATCGACGGGGATATTACGTATATGCTTGCCTCTTGCGACGCTAGATGGCGAAACGATCTCTAGCTTGTCCTTTTACCCGGTAAGACGAACGCTGCGTTTTGGATATTCGTGGATATTCGTGCGACCTATCTTTAATCGTATCAAAAGCTTGAATTAGACCTCGGCTTTGACCATTGACATTCGTAACGGGAAACGCCCTGAAAATTTATTCCCGATATTTCTCGTAACGTCGATAATAGTAGATTCGCTGTCTCAAACGTATCGGCTTCGAGCACCGTACGGAGAAAGAAGTCGAACGGGTCAACCGCTAGGATCCCCATTTAGTGTCATATACTCTTTATGGAAGAGCCTCGCCTACTTACGCGTCTCGCACTGAACTTAACAGTTCAGCAGAACTAGGACAACCTCCAATTACAATGCGACCCGGTAAACTTGTGGCTGGCACGCCCTTCGATGTAACACAGTATATACCTATATCATCCAGCTTGAAAGCATCGTTGAGTGTCGAAGCTGTTGGACTTTTTTGAAATTTTCAAACGCGTACAGTCCCTTCAGATATTTATTTTCCATTAGTAAGTAGCGTAACGGTTTTTCTTTTAATTTCACCTGGCTGCACCCCATAACCTGACTTTTCATAGCTAAATTTTCTTTCTATCTGCCGCTTGCGTGCCTCCTACGTGTACGGGCGACGTGCATTTGCCGAGCCACGGGGTCTCGGACATCGGCTTCGCGCAAGCTTCCACGGGGACAGGGACGACCGGCCTCGGTACCGTAAATGGTAACTTAAACTGATCGCGATTCTATTGTCCCATTCGTTACGTATCTGTCTCCGCCATAGCGAACTCGCGCAATGTCAATTATTTTCACGTAATAGAAACGCCTACGAGGGACTGCCGTTTCTGTCGTCTGCCCGAACGGTCGAACGCGTAACGGCCGCCGCTGCCACCGTTCACCTGGGCGTAACGACGACGAACGGCTTAGCCTCCGGGAGACCGTCGGGTCGTTAAAACAACAGCAAGATCCTTCCCCCCCCCTCCCCCCTCCCCCAACAACTGTCACGCTCTGCAATTTCATCGCGCATTCCGAAACGTTAATGGATTCGCTCGGCTACTAGTTTCGTCCTGAGTTACGTTCCCGTAGAAGTTTAACAAATCTTCCTTTCTTTTTTTGTTTCTCCGCGAAACTTACAATTTCCTTAAACGTTACTTCGACACGATTTTCACATGTCGCGCGAACTCCTGACAAACTCTGCGCACTGGTGTAAACCTGTAGCACCGGTTTGGCTATATCTCTGCTAGTAACACAGACGCAGTACTCCGACGCTTCCTTCTCGGAACGTTATCGCGTTCGTCTACCGCAAATACGCGATTGTTGCCTCTCGGTTTATGAGGCCCTCGAAGTCTGCCGTCTTTACGCACCCCGAGGCCTTTACTGGCACGTGCAAAGACCCGGGAAATATGATTTAAAGAGGTAGACGTCGCACTGGTAAAATTCCATAACCTTTCCCGCTGCCGCAATGTCATGATTTTAACTCGGTCCCGTTGCCGAGGTCAGCCGGATTAATTTTTCTCGATATTCTTTCTCGCGTTCGACGCGCTCATCGGCGACTTCCTTCTCGGATTCGGCCGCTCCTCGCCGCTGAAACTCCTGGAGGAAGGATCGTCGCATTTCGATGCTTCGGTCGACCGTCGTAAGTTTCGTCCCTTATCTGTCACGCTCTTGTAACAGATAAGTCTGTTAAACGGTGCGTACTTCGCTGCCTATTTATAATTCCTGCAATCGTCAAGGTCATCCGGTTAAAAATATCACCTTTTACCTCGTATTTAACGCGCTATGGAAATTCATTGCATTTAATTTTATACACGATCGTTTCTTTTCGTCGGATCGATATCGACGACGAGTGGTCCAAAGAAAATTTTATTCAAAATACTCATCGTTCACTGCGAACACATGACGACTTTTAAAATCTCGCTAGTTTTTGCCGCTGAAAAAAATTTTCCTTCTTCCTACGCACTTATTTTATCTTTCTTGAAATCTCGTGTCTTTCTACCTTCACATTCCATTTCCTTGTATGGGTATGCTATCTCTTTTTATTCCTTGCATTATCGTCACTACCGTCTATCGGTCTCATTTACACGCGCGTGAAACAATGACGCACGCATTTTCCGTTTCGGATTTTTCGCTTTTCGAAAATTATGCCGTTTACATGGATATACTCGATTATTATGATTTGCGCCGCACTTGTACGCAAGGCGGATTCACATTGATTTTAATTTGCGGTACGATTTTTTTTTTCGTCACTTTATTTCCCAAATCCTCTCTAGATCTTGGGAGGAATCATCGATCTCTCTTTCGTGCATTGGTTCACGATGCTTGTCTACCTTATTTTGCCTGCTTGTCCGCCGTCAAGGATTACACGTAATTCCTAGGTCGCTCGACGACTTAGCCGGAGTCGATGTGCGACCGATCAATAAATCGAAGGTTAACGTCATCGGGTGTTTGTACGCGGATTATTAAACGTAATTGGTAGCTGTCATTAAAATAGCCATTATTTAAGTCCATTCAGTATGGAAGCCATCGGACGTTAGGTCTGGTTTTAAGTGACGCACAAGGCAAATTCAAGCATCGATAGCTCGGTGGTTAAGCTGTAAGTTTTCCGTAATTTCTCTTTTTATCTGTCTTATCTCTACGTTCTTATCGCTATCTTTTTTCTCAGCTATTATCATACTCCCAAATCGTACAGCACGCTAAGACAGTACTTAAGCGGGCTATTACATTTGGGATGCTGGGTAATTAAATTTTTTTCTTGACTCCACGTGCTTATCTCGTATCTCGCTTGTTTATTTTTTTTTTTTTTATATAAATAAGGAAATTCGCGGGACACGTGTCACGCATGGCATATGAATTATTTTACGTTTCTTTCTAATTTTTTCGTAAACGCTCGATCTGGCGCTTGGTATCGGAATGACATTTGTAAACTCTTTTGTTTCATTTTAATAACTATCTGTTATCTTATCAAGATTACGGCTGTCCATAAGATCGGAGACCACTTATCCACGTTCTTCTTCGACCTAGATATTTTTATTTCACGTTACCGTGTGCTCCAATTTTGTAATAATTGATTATGCCGAACTGTGCGCAATCGTCGATTGGTGGCGTGTAAGGAAACTTTGAATTTCTAACGAGATTGTACAGATAATTAACCAATTGCAAATTACTTCGCGGCGGTACGGGTAATTGCTTTTGTATCACCTGAATTTTCTGAGAGAGCGAACGTTACGGCTCCTGCAATTTCGTGACTCAGATGAAAAATCCGCGAACGCGTTAAATCACCAAGACACAGTCGATACGCGGTCGTTGCAATTACGTAAAAGGCCTCGTGTTTATGCTTTATTATTTTTCTGTTTTTCCTGGAATTCCGCATATACGTGTATAGAACGAACGCGCGTCGATCTAGTATTCGCACAGAGGGTTACGTTAATGCAGGCTTTTTTTTCGAGGGAGCACGCAATCCCCTTAAACGTCGAGACAAAAAATTGAACGACGCTGACGGAAACGCGTGGGAGAAGGCAGCGATTGACTATTAAACCAGTTCCTGAGATTCTTCCGCCGAGACCTCCACCTGACGGCCTGTAGGTCGTGCACGGCTGTAAAATGTCAAGGATGCGCACGCAAGTTTTGTTCGCGATCGATACACCCTTACGGTTCTCTTGTCTTGGAATGTTTTTATTTTTTTTTGTTTTTTTTTGGTTTGCTTCACCCTGCATATCCGCTCGACGTAATCTTTTTTGTTTTTGACGATCGACTCGATCGTCCATAGCGATCCATCAGGCGTTTATCGTAATTCTCGACGTGACGCGGGGGTTCGGGTGGGTCTGCGCCATTTTGAAAATCTCTTTTATAAGGAGGATTGGTAATTCGTCGACTTCCGGGTTATTCCGATGTTCCGATAAGGAAAATGTGACGCGGCGAGATCATATCGCTTGGGCAAACATTGTGCCGTTCGAGTAAACAGGCTGATTCGGGTTTACTACGTGGGCGGTCGTTACGTTTTGGCGACGTGGACTTTACTCGGTATTCACAGGGGGATTGCTTGGTAAAGTTTGCGTAGACTTGATGGGGGTGTCCGAGAGAGAGAGAGAGAGAGAGAGAGAGAGGGAGAGGGAGTGTTGCATTTAGCCACTTTTAAATGAGTATTTGGAGTACGGCTGGTGTTGCGTGACGTCATTTTGTAAATAACCGGAAGCAACGTGGATGCGTAATTCAGGATGAATTTAGAGTCCAGCGCGGAAGGTAAATTTTCAGAAATCCATGAGCTTGACTTCGATCCTCGGAAGAGTCTTCGTCACTGTCTGCACTGCATTCTATGATAGATAGGCTGAGTCTATGACGAGCCGAGGTCACCTTTCTAGACTTCTGGTCTCCGTGAGGTCATCGCTTACCATGGTTACCTGTTTCTGTACATATCTTTTGATATACGTTACGTCACTCGTACGTCATCGTATATGACGTATAGTACAGATCCAGCAGAATATGTTCACGTTACCGTAGGTAGAATCGTGAGAATGATCCGATCCACGTACATATACGTGCGTACGTATAACTATAGGTTACAAATGCAAAAGAAAATTTTGCGTAATTTTTCGATTTTTCATCTTTTGCTCACATTTTTTTTAAAATTATTTCGCAAAGCTGTTCGAACTGTATTTTTAAAGAAATACTTGGAATTCTAGTATTTCGTCTGAGCGACGAAAATTATTTGTCTAGTGTATATAGGTAGAATCATTGGCGGTGCACGATTGCATATGAAACGCCCTCTATGAGATATATGTATATATATATATGGATCGTTCATTCGTTCAGGTCGTTATCAAGATAAGTGTACGGAAACTTTTGAAACCGCCTGTACACGGGTACAGAATCGATGCCTTTCGTTACGTCGAAATCTTGCGTAATTCCTTGACTCTTGTTTCATTAAATCGTCAAATTTTTACATCACGCGCGACACTATATTGATTTCATCAGGCATTATTACGGAAAGAGAAGCAAAAAAAAAAGAAGAGCGAATACACAGTAAATTCATGGACGAGCGTGTACGCGGTCGAGAAGTTCGACAGAGTTTTTTGTTCTCAAATACAGTATCGGCGCGTTATCGTCAGGCAGCGTTATCTAATTCAATCAATAATCCGATATCAAGCTCGCCTCTATTAACGCGAATTTATTTATGCGAGTATTAATTCGTTTTTCCGTTTCTCATTGATACACCAGGTACGTATCGGAGATCGAAGAAAATAATTTTTCACTACAAACATTCCAATTGACATCTGAGCACGGAGGCAGAGTCCTCGTAACGTAGCGTCGGAAGCCATTGTGTGGCAGCCGAACGCGAACGCCGCAAGGATAGACGATATTATTTTTTAATTAATTAATCGTCAAAGAAAAGTCATTGGTTCGAAAAATCACATGCTCAGCTGTCCCTCTTATGTACACGTATCCACGGATGAGTACTTCCCTCCCCCTCCCCCCTCTCCCACCCTCTTCACTCTCCACCGATCAGTAACGTGTAACCTAACCTCTCCCGTTCTCCATTGTTTATCCGTACGTCTTCGAAGCTTTCAGCTGCAAAGTTTCTCTTGGATCTCCTGCTACTCCCCTCGTCTCTCCTCGCGCCCTCTGCACGCTGCATAGACACGTTGCACAACAAACGCATCCACATACTTCGCTGCGTATATGTTCCGTTTAATTTCTATTCACTAGAGACAGCAACGACGACGGGATACGACTTGCCACGCATCAGTCGCCATAGACGAACACGGCCACGCGTATACGTACCCCGCGCGTCCTCATTCCCCTCTTCGTTACTCACTCTGTCACACTCTCTCTCTCTCTCTCTCTCTCTCTCTGTCTCTCTCTCTGTCTCCTCTATACGCATAACCAACACGCACCGCGAAATAATGTACGTACACACGCGTCCTACCAGTAGTACATATCGCTAAGATCCAGTAACGAAGCCCGCTGGTTGCTCGCGTGTCCCTGTCGCCGCTGCTGCTGGCTGCTGCTGCTACGCTCAGTTAGCACGAGGCTCGCGATCGAGCAACACCGTCCGATCCAGGATCTACCGATTGCTCTTGTACAGTGACATATATATTTATGTATATGTACATATAGATACAGATCCTCGAGGATCCTGGTGTTGCGATTGTGTACTCGGGTGTTGTACGTGTGGTGTTGTGCTAGTTCTGTTCGAGTCCTACCGGTGAGTGCGACGGGAAGTGCTTTTTCAAGCGTATACGAGTCGTAGTGATTTTAAAGCTCGGTTCTCATCGTCATAATGATAAATGGTACTTACGTATGTGGGACAGAGAAACGTTAACTCGGTTATACTAATGGTATTAGTGAGTCCGGGGAGGCTCGGTATCCGCGGCGGGATTGTGCCCTTTCGTGTCCTGCGATACGGTTCGCTAGCGGCGAGTTTTTTTTGGCTTTGTTGTGTCTAGCGATTTTTTCATGGAAAATTTTAGACCCCTCGCTGGTTAGGAATTTCGTACGGGTGATTTTGGCGCGAGTGCACGAGGTCTCGCTGGACGCAGATTGGATTTAGAGGTTATTGTTGACGGGAGCTTTCGTTGTGTTTGCAAGAGACTTCAAGTGTATTGATTGACTTGCGTATGTGGGGTGGGGGGTTATTTTTCTTTCATTACGATTGCTTTGTTGGACGATGATAAGGAATTGTCTGTATAATTCTGCGGGGAGGTAAATAGAATCGTAACGGTCGTTATCGAGGAATGCATTTTGAACGCTGCCCGTACGTACACAGAAGGCTGTGCATCGGGAATTCGCATCTCTTCTCGTGATTCTTGGTTAATAGGTTTATTCGTATTTTTTTTCCTTCTCGGAATGGCAACGAGGAATTGAAAAAGTTTTGCAAAAGCGCATCGCGCGACAACGGAGATGTGCGCCACTGAGCTCAAGGAGAGCCACTCGCGCGCGCACAGTCTCCATTGTTACGAAGGATCACACTGTCGGGTGATAGTATTCTCTTGGAATATTTACTGTATTCGTTTCGTCGTAGACTCTTCTTCTACCTGAAGAATTTTCAAGGACGCCCACAGACTCTGATTCGAGATAGATTCCAGGTACGCGATCCTATTCAGGAACGCCCACGCGTGTCAGCGGGACCTCATTTTTCCTGCAGTCTGTATATCTGTAGCTTCTGGGTCCGAATATCTTCTGTGCCCTCTTGGGGATCTGATTCGCGATTCAAGAAGCTTTTGCGTTTTCTCAGCAACGTGTTATTTTCTGCGAAAATTACATACCCGATGGTTATCACGAAATTTTTTGTATCGTTGAATATTTTTGTTTACCCTTTATTTTCTTTCTCATGTTTCCTTGTTCATGGCGTCCTCGTCGCTCGACTCGATTCTTCCACGTTGTTGGCGCAGAGGCTAGATGGTGTTAGGTGTCGCTTGATTCTGACGCGCGAAATACAAATTCCTTTTATCTATCCCGTGTATGCTCGCGTTACGAGAACGAAGGTCAGATGACAATCGTCGTGAGATGTAACGGATTTGTTGACGAACGGGCACGCGGAAGTTGATATGTTTGTCGCTCCGCAATTTCCATCGGGTTTCTCATGCGATAAAATTATGTTTTTCTCAAGTGTCAAGGCGTAGACGTCATTCCTGTAAAATCTGTATAAATATCATAGCGGTATATCACCAGTGACTAGTCCGAGTGGTCTTGTCGGTGGAAGGGAAAATGACGTCATGGCTTAGTACTGACAACTAGATTCTAGATGCGCTCACCTCTTCGACTGTCAATAGTGCGATTATGCGTCTCTTTGTTTGTGCTGTTTTGACACACGCTCCATATGCGTCATTGTCCATTGGTCATACTCAAAGGAAATCCGACCTCTGAGGCGGTTTCGCGCGATCTTTTGCATACATATTAGAATTGCGCAACGACGGCGCGTTCGCGTTATTGAATTCGGCCGGAATTTCGCCACGGAGATACAGTTTTAGGAATATTTTTTTTTTTCATTCGAAAAATGGCCAAGCCTCGCGGGACGAGCACGTGCTCGGGCTCGAGGGTGAACGCCGAAACGTACCGCGTTAACCATTGAATTTCGCGTGTTCGTTGACTTCGTTAAAATTCATCGCTACTAGTGATCTTTCTTTCATTCAGAAAGTTACCGTGTTTGCTCAGAGCTATAAATAGCCTGCCTTCGAGAAGGAAAGAACTCAGGAGGAGAAAGAATAAGGTTGGCTCTTTAAAACGTGTATACATATACATTACAAAAGTTAAGCTCGAAACGTATCGAGCGCACGAACAGTGCTGACCCTGCTCAATGTGCGTTTCTAACGGACTGCTCGAATCGAAGGAGTGACCTGTGATCGATTCTCGAAATCGTGAACGGAACATGATCGAGCCTAAGGGAGCGCCCAGGTGAACTAAAGAGGTCCTTACGTCATTCAATAGACAGACCGTGCAATGCAGTAGGATTACTTTTCTCACAGTAGGAAACTCGGCAACGGTGTAACCGCGCGAATTTTGAAACTGCCTACGGCGAACTTCAGGCTTGTCGCTTTGAAGTTGCACCAAGAAAACTCTCTTCCTCTAAAGCTATATCGATATTAAATATCGATCGGTACCAATATCGAAGTACGATTATCAGTGACGACAAGTGAGACGTTTTAAAAGACTGACATATCTTCCGGTCAAAAGTTCATTGGTGATTAGCCATCTTGGACGAAGGTTCGTTTCATTGCGAATCGACAGCCACGAAGTCAGAGATAAAGCGGAGGTCTGACTCGAGTGAAGGGAGTGGCTAGAGAAGAGGAAGGATACTTTGTGTGTGTGTGTGGAAGGGAGATCGGTAGAGAGTTAAAAGAGTGGGATAAAGAGAGAGAGAGAGAGAGAAGACTGTACAGTCTCTTGAGTATAGAGAAGAGGCCGAGGGAACCGGCCGCGAAATTCCTGAGGAAAGCGTTGCTAAACACATCAAGAATTACTCCCAACGCAGACAACGTGGCAGCCATGTACGTAATGGAGTCGGGTGGTCACAGGGTGGCCCCGACTGCAACGAGGGTTAAGAAGGTCGAGTACAAATCCGTTAACGAGGGTGGCGGCGGTGGCGGAGGCGGCGGTACACACATTGCTGCCACTGTGAAAAATACCGTGCGCAGACTTCTCAGGCGTACCAAGAGTCACCGGGATCCGCCGTCAGCGCCCATGATGACCAACAACTCGAACCTCAATTCGAATAACAAGAATCAGGAGAGCAACGAGAACAAGAGGAGATCTCAGCCTCCGCCACCGCCACCCTCCCAGCATCAGACTGTCACGGGAACCGGTGCCAGGAGACGTTTTTCACGACCACGTGGTCGATTACAGGTATGAAGATTATACACGCCAGTACGCGTGCTCTCGTGTAGCAATATAACGTAGCAATTAATTCATCACGGTTAATTATCTTTACGACCCTGTTGTATCACATGATAAAGCCATCCTCTTCTTTTCTTGTTGTTGTTGTTTAAGTCCCCGTTTAACATCACCTAGAAAAACTTCCGTTTCGATATAATCTACTCTTTAATCCTCATATTATTTACTCGCACTGTTGTTTTTCACCTTTTAAATTTTCCATTTCACGCGACGATATATTACGGTTCGGCGCTCATCCCCGAGATATTTGCCTGTCTTGCTTTACCTCCTGATAACGGCTATTGATGTTATCGCACTAGCCGAAAGATTTACTCGTTTTTTGAATTCCGCGAATTTCAAATTTTATCAATGGCACGATGACGCTGCTGCAGATCGACGTACACGGTGGAACAATGAGTAAGCGAAATACGAGCTCATTTTTATTTTCTTCATTGTACATCGTGCGACAACGTAAATTAGCATGATAAAATTTTGTGACACCACTAAGGGTACTCTATCGTCGTTCAGAAAAACTTTTTACCTAATAAATTCGTCCTCGCCGTACTCTACCAATTATAACGATCGCGTGTAATTTTCCGATATGCCTGACGGACACAATTTTTATCGGCGAACCCAACCGATACGTTGCCATGGCAACTGCGAATTTATATGCATCAGCCATATCTATACGTATAATCATAACGTATTTGCGCATGATTGTTGAATTGTAAAAATTGTTACATGGCAATCGTCGCGATTTCTACGCCCGTTGCAGATGGTATGCGCGATAACCCAGTTTTATTCATGACTCTCGATAAATCTCGCAAGCCATCACCTACGCGCTGTATTTACGTGAACAATGAACTCCAGTAGTGCGCGGAATGGCCGTCGCTGATTTCCCAACGATTTCGGAACACCTGTGCTTCTTCTTTGGGGCAGAGCGGCCACACTGAATCCTCCAACGCTTGGCAAGTCCCATCGACCGGTACACGTAATTTACGTTCAACTTGTGTCACGGGCGAAATATATTTATCGCACGAGCACCAGCGACTTCCGGTTTCTGCCGCGAACGTCGCTAGCTGTTCACCTACTGACACTCGCTAGTCGCTCCGAGGCTCCAATGGAATTACAATTATTTTTCTATCAATTAAGGCATACCAATAACGACGCTCGGTAGCGCGTGCTCTCTCTATATCCTATTAGCGTTAACCTTCTTTTTTTCTCTCTTTTTTAATAATTAATACGCTCGCACGGAAATCATTTGAAAATCGTCGTGCCCACTCGATCACAGGATCACTTTTCCACGATCGTGTGGCTCACGTCGCTTCTGCACGAATGCCAGGAGCAACGCGTTATTTCGCATTCGCGCGGTATTGCCAGGCTAATGATAGGTTTTCACTATGGTTTCCTTTCACTAATCGCACCAACGTGGATGCCTGCCGGCATACGGTACAGTGTACTCGTTGCACGCTGCGCACTGGATGTAGGTAACCGAGAGTGCGCGCACCGGATCCCGAGCATCATGGCCAACTGCAATTTACGCCTTGTGGAATTTTTTTTTTTTTTCCCCCGATGAATTCTAAAAACGGGGTTGCTTACGAGAGCGTGGCTGTAGGTTGTGCAATGCTGGATCGACGGCGCTCGGTTCGCGTGGTAGGAGCCTTTTTCAATGATTCGACGGAAGTCGATTGTTTTCGGTCGTGACCGAATTAGCCTGGCACTGAAAACATGGAGGGTATGTGAAAACGTGGGTAAGTGGTCAGGGAGGGGGGGGGGGATATTTTCGTTAATGATCGGGCAATTTCTGTGTGGATTTTGGAAACTGAAGAGCATTGAGGGGGGACAGACTCGTTTCTTGGGCAAATTGTGGATGCCCACGTATGCCGTTCGCATACGAGTGTCTTACGTGCCGTTTCAAGGTCCCTATTACGTCACGCTGTTAAATATTCGCGGTCATTCGAGTGACCGTCGTATTTTGATTTCCGGTCTCGATAGATCCGGATGGCGATTTGCCTTGTTTTGATGATCGGAGTCAATTTTAATCTCGGATCGAATCTCCGAGTAGTGTTATGCATATTTATAATCTTTGTACGTATTATTGGGATGCTGCGATTCGAGGTCCACGGCACGTATGTGCACGCGCTGGTTTCGCGAAATTCGACTTTCGCTATTTTTTGTTTATCGTACGCTCGAGTTATCGGTATCGATTGCCCTTTGGATGTCTGACACCGAATCGTACCTCGATTCTGGACCTCTTGTCTATCTCGTTGCGCTATACGTCACGGCGATTGTCCGATTCGATTGTCTTGACTCGTCACGTCATCTCGTTTCTACGTTGGCAACAATGCGACGTTCTCAATTACCGACAGCTGCGTCTCGTTGCGTGCCAAAGATCCTATTCAATTATCCCGCGTCATTCGTGACTTTTCCTTATCTCCACACGTGTTATCTATCCGCACTGCAGATTACGATCTTTAGATGCGATCCGATCGTTCGGGTTGTTCCTCGTGTCTCTGGCTATTTTTTTTATCGCAGACCTCGGATGCTGCGACTGGACCAAGTGTCGGTGACTGAACGTCGATTTAATGAGAAAGCGACTTTGTCGCTTTCTTTTCGTGTTTTTTTTTTTCCTTCAATTAGTCGTTCATCAACGAGCAGTCGCAGCACGCGGTGCTCCTCTGCGGTTTCACAAGTCGTTATTCCCGAGGCGTCGCGACGCTTGTAATCGGCGTCGCGACGAATTAGAAAAGATACGTTCTGCCCAGTACGTTTCCAGTTAAAGCGATAAGCGGCTATGTCAGTGTCAAGGGATAGCGCGTGTGTATATATATATATATATATCTTCTCTATCGTACTACTGACCTCAGCTCAATGCGCGTTACGACAGTTTGATAAAAATAAATATCGCCGTTTATGTAAACATCTCACGGTCAGACTTTTCTGTATCAACCAATTTATTTCTGTACGTCTCCGTCGTCACTTTCTTGTCGCTCTCTTGAAAACTCTCTGCCGCTCTTATTGCCGTCTCGACTGGATCGATCATCCCGATCGATCGATTCCATAGAGGCTCTGGCGGACCTGTCCACCGGCTGATTGCTCGACTGTGACGCACGTTGGACCGGCGTTCGATGGCCTTTTTTTATTTCTCGCCCCGCTGTTGATTATTAACGGTGGCATTTCGTTTTCTTTTCTTTTCTGCCCTTTTTCCAATCCTCCTATCGGTGGCACGCCTGAGAACTCTCGACGACGTAACGTCGCCGACTTCCGAACGCGTCTAACGATTCAACAGGTTTCTCGGTGCGACGTCACTCTTCTTCTTGATTTATTTCCTGCCGGGGCTTACCGTGGACGTAGTTTGATTTGCTCGAGTCACTTGCGCCACGCACGTGTCCTTACACGTGACGCATGGACAGACCGCCTATAGGCCATACCGTGTATTTATAACTCTCTCGAAAGACTGCGGAATCGAGTAACCAGGGTATGCAACGTGAAACTTTAACTTTGTGGATTGTAGAGATTACGACGATTAGCATTAACTTTATTGCAGTAAGTTCAGACTGTTTCTTCGAGACTCAATTGGATACTCGGTATATAGGGCAAATAAATTATTTGATCTGGGGTAGAATTTTAATGGACGATTCTTGGCGACGGTCGTAGTTTCTTTTTTTTTTTTTTTTTTTTTTTAATCACGTGCGGATTCCGTCGCGCCAGTCTTCGAACGGCTTTGATTAATTTACCGTACACGAATAAAATGTCGGGCGACCAGCGCAAACTGCTCGATAAATATTTCATCGTTCCTGTCGGTTAATCGTTTGTCAAATACGATTTAAATGATTCACTTCCGCGGCCAACGTCAGGGGGGTCTGTGCTGCACGCAGTCGGCCATCTTGGGTCAGCTGTGACGCTCGTGAGAAAACACATGTCCCACCAGTGACTCGGATCCGTCTGTTTTTATTAAGCGGCAAAGTATACGGTGAAACAATCCGATTCTAATTTTGTGTTGACGGGTCAAACCGTACGATTCAATTTACGTAATCGTTCCTTCGACGATAAGCTCGATAGCGAGTTCGAGGTATGGACGGAGTCGATACCCGCCCGGCAACCATAACCTCTTTGTTAGCCGAGGTTCTCTCTGTAGGACAGTGTTTACCGTACTTGGCTGTAATACGGCTGACGCCAAGTCAAACAACTTTGCGAACTGTCGGACGGACGGGCGGGGGCCGAACTTTCCTGGCGCTCATTTTATAATTGAAATATAGGCCTTTCGAACAAAGTGGCATCGGTCTCACTTGTAGTTACTCGTTTCCGTCCCCAAATAGTTTCCACTTCGTTCGACGTCTATTATTAGACGCAGTGAAGTAGTAAAGAGCTCCAGGAAGCCCAACGTCGTAACGTGGAATATCAATGAAGCGCTTGCGATGGAAACTATTTCGAGAGTCCGTGGATTGACGGATGCCCCCGATTCGTGTTGAAAATTTCAATCGGTCGTTTATGTGATGTATATGATCTTTTTTATCAATGAAAACTACGTACGACGGCCAGCACGAGGGAGGGCGTCAAGTTCATGGGTCATTGACACCGACGATTGGCAGATGACGGGTGATTGGGATTAATGGCGATTTTTAATTGCCCGATACGTAATAGTGACGAAAGTGCTATCTTGAAACTCGAAGAAATTGTTTCGTTAAATTGCGACATTTTTGTTTTTAATTATCCTTGTTTTCTTCGCGAGTTTGCGAATTGACTGGTTTTTTTTTTTTTTTTTTTTTTTTCGTGTGACGTCACAAGGGCGGATCGAGACGCTACGATCTCTTTATCGGGTATGAGATTGGTTGTTGATATATTTTTTTTGTATTTTTGTCTTTTTTTTTTGCCCCCGCGACAATGTGACCCAGTGTTTACTCAAGTTTCGTCGGGATACAGCTGTAACGAAATCGAAATTATCGTAGTTGCGTATACAGTCGCGTTATCGCGCGTTCGTTTGTCTGTTTTTTTTTTTTTTTTACAGAAAGTCTGTTTTCAAAGACTTGACAAATATTCAGGCAGATGCCGGAGTTTGGTACTATCTTTTTTTTTTTTTTTTTTTCTTCTTCACCGTTAACGAGGATTGTCGCGACTCGTGAAAAATATTTGCTAGGCGCCATTGTTTGGCCTGGATCAGTTATCTTTTAGCGAGTGAGATCAATCGACGAATTTTTTGTATATTCTTACGATAGACATGGGAATGAATGAAAGATAAGGATAAGAAATTAGGGGATACAATTGACAGATGCTTGAAAACGTTATCAAATATCAAATTATTTTTTTCCGATCAGTCGTGACTCTTGGTATTATTTACCACGCTTGATAATCAAGCTGCTAACGGGGTCACGTATTTTGGGTGAAATTGCAAAATTTTGTGTTTCTCGCAAAACCACTCAGTTCATAATAAAACGTATCAGCGTATATATGCCTAGATTCGGAGCACGGTTTCCGCAAACATAGTAAAACCGCCTATGCGGAGTTGCGTGACGCGCAACATCGTTAAGTCATATTTACAAGCAATAAATTTAACGGGAGCCGTTTTGCGTAAGCAGGGTTTATACTCGCTTTTGACTATACCCAGTACGCGTACGGGCAACGATCGTTAGGCCTGCTTTGGGTCTTCCACGCAATTCGCGAATCGCCTTTGACGACCTTCGAATTCGCTTGCTGAATGGTTGGAAATAAAATTTAAAAAAATTTTCTTTTTACATTTTCCGGCGAACAATATTCGAAACCTTACCACGTTCGTTCTCTCAATTCATTAGCTTCTTGTATGCATCCTCAATGCGCGACAGCTGCGCACTCGGTCGCCGGAGCGATCGTTTTGCCATGTCAATCGCCGTTCGTCGCTTCTGCCTTCGGACTGAACAAAGGCCGAAGCTGCGGAGACTGAATGTGCACGGAATGTTATATAGGTGCATTTTGCACGGACGTCTCTCTCACTTGTTCTCTCTCTCTCTAGAGGAATTTGCATTTGTCCTCGTTCAAGATGGCGAACTGTTACTTAGCTGCCGTTGAATTTGCATCTTTGATTATCGATATTTTACGACAGTCTGATGCGACTGTCAGGGAGGAACTTTGATTATGAAATTCTGAGTCTTGGTCTCTATCTATGAATTCGGCTACGTCGTAATATCTTACTTAGTCGACTTTTAGGAATCGAAAACCTTGAAATTTTCGCGGTGGATTCCGCGGTCGATCCTGGAGTCCGTTTAACATCTGGATAGAGAATGTCACGGGCTTCTTTGCGACGTTTCTTTGGGGCTTCGTTAACCTTCGATTGTATTCTTATTATACCCGCTGTCTTATCAGCTTGCTGCTTTACGACATGTAATATTGTTAAGTGAATGATATACAAATAGCGACTCGATGCTGATTTGAGCGATGAGCTCAGAGGCTCTCGACTAGGATTTGTGAATGTCGATTACGTTAATTAAATTTGAAAAGTTTTAGATTTCTTTTTGGCATAATCAGTTGACGATTTTTAAGAGCCAGGCTACCATGAAAAATTAAATTGACAGTAGCGTAAAAAATTTTTTACAAGCTTCGCCCGATACAGGCATTACCGTGAGAATTATCAGTCGGCACTCCGCGAACCTTCCTTAACAGCTTTTTCTATCGTGGAGTCGATGCCGGTCACAGTGGCGCTACTGCCACCTGCCGGCGGAAGCCGCAATCACTAACCGGCATACAGATCGCTCTGTGCTCCTTGGTAGAAAACATAGTAGGTACTTCTCTCTAGTACACAGGTGCCAACAGAGATTTTATCATTGTTCAATCCCTGTCGAGATATAATTGTGAAATTAATAAATTTCGCCATGCTTATTCGTAACCCGCTGGATCCGCCGTGAAAATCATACGCGGCAATGGCTCGGCGATTTCGAGAATAAAAAAAAATGGGAAACCAGAGGTTACGGTCTTTCACCCCAACGATTTCACTGGATTATGGCCAGAATTTAAGTGGCTTCGCGCTACGCTCGACTGTCGTCGAAAACGAAGCGGCCAGTGATTCACCGTTACGGTCAGGAAGCCCGCCGTGAGCCGAGCGAACGATCCTTTACAATGGGAGTTGTGTACACGGGGAAGCCAGTAGCCATCCGATATAAAGAGTCGAGTAAATGGTCTGTCGCTGTATTCGCTGCATCGGCCATCTTCTTGTACGTACCCTCGGCGTTGTCACGGAAGCACGGCATGGATAACCATAGCGTGGGAAGCCGTACAGACGAAAACGGAAAATACCTGGGTAAGCCGGCCTCCTAGAAGTTTTCCTTGCTTTTATATATTTATATTTAATATCGTATAACGCAAGGACGAGGATGCGTCTCCTGCCGACGACGGTACACACCGGAATGAGGGAGAGTGGTTGCGCGCATGCGCACCCCCCCTGGTCGCGTTACTCGGCATGTTTAGAAATATAATTTACAAAGAACCTGTTGCCCGTTGCGTTACGGACTCCGGTGCGGCAACCTATTAAAGGCACTGGCTTCTCGATACACGCTATACACACGTGTATACATATACACAATATTCCTGGCTAAGTTAATACCCGACTTCGCACTAGTCCTTCAGTGGCATAACCTCCGTGAACGTATCCACTGACTGTCCGTCCAAGTGAAACGCGACCACAAGTTCTCGATCTGCGGATTTCATAATGTACTGTATGGCCGGCGCGAAATGTCCGTGACTCTAGTCGCCGGTTAACGGCTTGCCAGACAATGGCAAATCACGGCCGTTTCGTCAGAGGATTTACGCTGTGACGATTTCATAGGTCTGTAGTGCGGAAAGAGGGACACTTTTACCTGGCGATATTCACTTGGTGAACCATAGTGGCGTTCCCGTCGTTCCGACGCCCACGCGTCGACGGGCTATTACGATATACGTGAAAGGAGTCTCTATCTCGATCTCTCTCTGACTCGTGACAGTGTTTATTGGTACGTTATACACGCGACATTGAAATATCAAGGGCTGCGTTCTCGTATAGAACGAGCGAGCTAAAGTGACTACGTGCAAGTGCAAGCAGAGACAGACGTGACACGGGGACGCGACGCTGACGTCGTAATAGTTAGCAATCTATCAGTGTCCTTCGGCGGAGAGGGGAGAACAGATTCCCTCATATGTTTCTGGTTCCGTTTAGCGATTCGTCATTCGCCATTCCATTTTTGGGATTGCTCCACGAGCCACGTAGCTTATTGCAGTAATAATTACGTATGTCTATGCACACATTCTTAGCACTTATAATTTCTTTATGAACTTCTGTAAATTACGTAAGAGGCCGTGGGGACTCAAATATCTGAACGTTTGACCTCTGCTGTATATGCGTACATCCAAAGCACCTTTACGAGTCCTATGAACTAGACTTTATTCTCTCGCGATGAATTGCCGGGTCCACGCTTCTCACAACCTTCCGCTCCCTTTTTCTGTCTCTTAATATCCTGGGAATAGACACACGGGCTCGTTGACTAGACGGCGCGCGGCAGTAATCGTCTAAGTCGGGTTAGTCGACGGTTGGACGGCGTCTCGGGTAGTCGCTGCGTTCTCACCGGTCCGCTGAAGGACCTTGAGCGACTAATTACGAATGAGACTGATCGGCTGACATAGGCCGAGGTACGAGATTATATATCTCTGTATATCTATCTCGCTCGAGCGTTTAAACTTTCATTTTTATCCGAACGAAGCGTGGGCGCACTAGCAAGTTTTCGAGATACGACTGAGCCCGAGAGGTTAGACACTTTCTAAGCGCGTGGCACGCAGTGAACGTTGCCGCGATTGGCCGTAGCGGTAGATCCAGTCAGTCAGCTAAGTTCACGAAGGGACTGACGGAGGAGCGTATTGTTGTGTCTACGTCGGCCGGTCGTCGTGTCGTAACCGTCGGTTGTGCCTTCGTTAAGCCGGGTACACGCAGGGGAAGGGATTAGTCGGCTCGGTCGTCGACGATCTTCCTCTCGTTTGCCAAGAAAAGTCCTTAGCCGATTAGATTAGATTAGACGAGTCCGTGCCTGCGCACGAATCCTCGTAGCGGCACGCTGACTGGAACGCGCGTTCTTCGTTTATTCGATCGCGACTTTAACGAGTGTTCACACGGGAAAAAAGTGTTTGTGTCAACAATATACCCTTTCGTCAGGGCGGAGGGATGTTCGTCGACGTGATCAAACGGACGAGAATAATAATAATGAACCGCGCAGGAAATACGAAAATTCGTGTTAGGCGTGATTGCACTGTACAGCGATAAAGTGTTCTTATCTCTCTGTCTCGAAGTAGGCATCGTCAGTGCCGAAGGTTAAGTGTCGTAAGATTCGATCGTTTCGTTGAAACTAAAAAGGAAGCCACGAAAAGTATTCGATCCGCTTCCACGTATTTAACACGGTAAGCCGGAATCGCAGGGAGCCATGGCTCCGACGTACGGGAGTGCGCGCAATCAGAACGCAACGGCCGTATCAGCGGTCGCACTTTGAGCCTTGATAGGAAGAAGGCAGTCAATGTAACGGGGCCCGTGGCGCTTTCGTGAATCGTGACTCATTGTCAGAGAGACGGGACCCGTACAGCCGTCTCTCTCTCGCCGTCTTCCACCTACTTGACTCTTTAACGCTTAGGACTCGCTGTACATTTTTACCGGGTTTAACTCGATACACTCTTGGGCTTCCGTGACTGCTGCTGGCCGCTTCTTTGCTTCGATTCATCCACGCTGCCGGCTCGGTCTTTAGTGGCGGCTGCGACTCGAGACGGATGGCGAAGCGCAGTGAGTCAGGTCCGTGTTTTCAGTTGAGTCAAGTTCTCCCGGTCGTTACGCATATATCTATATATACACATACGGATATACATATAGTGCAGTGTGGATATCAGTGAATCGGGTGGAGTAGCAGGATGACGTGATGTATATACGAGTATATATACATATAACACGTGGCACGGCCGATACGGCAGAATCCTTCCGAAGAAAAAGGCGAGTTCACGCGTCGGAAATCGCGTTCTCGCAACTTCAGCAAACCGCAACCTGCCTACCTGGCCTACCTCTGTCTGGCTGTCTCTTCTTGTTCGACTTGTCTGTACCTACCATCTATCCTACTATCTATATTTATACCATACAGTCCATACGGCTGTACGGTTATGACACTGTGTAAACCCGAGTCCATTACTCCTTGCGCCAAAGTCCCTGTAACCCCCCCTGTACTTCAGTTCCAGGTTTCATGGACCCAGTAAGTCGCTGGACTTCTCACCTCCTATACTATTTCGTTCATCCACGCGTCTTTCCTGCCTCCTCACCTGCCTGCCTGACCAGCTCGCGAAAATCATTGACGGATCATTCGGTCTAACCCGTCTAGACGATCATTGGCCACTTTCTCGACCGCTGAACTACTCCGATTTCTTCTACGATATCCACGCTCGATCACTCGCTACAAGACGGATAAATAATCAGAGTGGCGCGTTTCCAACGTTTACGCTCGCGCGATCGTGGCTCGTTCACTTGGCGCTCGCTGGTAGATCGACTTCGTTTATAACGCCTGAGTCGACACGCGTTTACAAGGCTGACGAGTGAATCGCGGTATGTCAAAGAGACACGGATTCAAGTCCTTAGGGTGTGTAACGCGTGAGTGTATTCGCGCGATAGGAGACAGTGTCGTTTTCAGAGAGCGACAGGCGCTCTCATTGCGATTGGTTAGGACTATGGTCTTTTTGTTCTTTTCTTTATTATTTTCAATGGTAGGTCGTCGATCTTGTCGCGTTTCGTGATTTTCACGTCGCCCACCTGTATACTCGGCTGTGACAGTTAACAATCGCGCGATGGAGACTGACCGCAAGCTTTTCTCATCGATCGTCGCTCGGTAGCCTTTCGATGACTTTCGGAGAAAATTAAACAGGCAGCAATTAGACGTGGAATCTTCGGGATGATACATCTTGACAGGGTTACCAATTTTAGAGAGAACAAAAAATTTGTTTCTGTTGTCCGCTGACGGTGCCTCTTGTATGTATTTTATTAAGCTGTCGCTCGTTGGAGATTCCCAAGCGCAGGCCGAGCGGTTAGGTAGGCTATCGCTTATCGGAATCTATTGCTGATAACAATGCCGGGTTGGCTAGCAAAGCTTATCGGCGTACCGGCCCAGTTCTTTCATTGGCATCGACTACATGGCCTTATCCCGCGTGCTGGCAGCTTTCTCTCTGCTTTTCGATAAAGTCAGGTCGACGTCGTGTTCATCGTTGCATCAAAAAGTACAAGAAAAAAAAATCAAAACGAAAACTTACCTGTGTTGTCAATATAAACGCGAAGCTTATGTGCTATTTTTTTTGTATTTATTTTTTTTCGTCTCTCCTCGAGACGGCCATTGTCCTTTGTATCGTCTGTGTCACAGTAATATGTATATATATATACGTATGCCGTAATACAATTGGTGTATATCATGCGCTTTTCATGGATAAATAAAAAAAAAAAATAAGTCAACTGTACGATTCGCGGTGGATTTGAGATTTTCATCTATTTCGTGTGAAGCAAGCTTAAATTAATGGAAAAAAAAATTCGTGTCAATTAAATTCTCTTACGATTCATTAGAGCCAGTGTTATTAAGAGCAGTATAGAAATCGGATAAAAATTATTATGGATAACCTCGAGTAGATTCTCATTATCGAGTTTAAACGGAAGTCGAAGCTCGATAACGAGGACATTCCGTTGAAAGAGTTAATAAGTCTCTTTTCTTTTTTTCTAAATGATTCAATTTATTGCATCTTTTCACGTGATTATATAAAAGTAATAATACTGGAAAGAAATTCCTCACCGTCCGCGATACGTGCTGCAGATTCTTAACCGTCTCTCATCGATCCCTTCGAGTTTCTACGGACTCGATTGATCCACCTACAGCTTGCTTCACACGATCTAGGGAAGGATCCGATCGATCACGATCGATCGGTGCGAAGCGTCCTCGGTGTCGTCGGAATGACAAAAGGCCTTGCTGGAGATGGGATAGCGTGACGCGAAGTGCCTACAGGAGTCTTCTTGTGCTGCTTACGAATAGCCGTCGGATGCCTTACATTCAAGTATTGTGAACGCTCACGCCATAAAGCTCGATTCATAACGTGCGCGAATCTTCTTTCTGACAGAGCCGATTGACCTTGATGACTGGCCGCTACCAGGAGCATTGCTTCTATTCTTCATCAGACCAGTGAATAGACCCGAAGGTGGATACTTGTCGCTCTGAGACTTGCGACACAAGTGGACGTCGCGACGCCAGAGTGAAGTTGAAGTAAAACGACTTTTCTTTTTTTTTTCTTCTTCTTCATGAGAATAATAAACACAGTGAGAAAGTTCGGTTAAAGGATTTCGAGTGGAAAAATCGCCTTTTCTTGGACTCTTTTTTTTTTTTCTTTCTTTTTTTGAATCGTTTCCTCAACGCTGACAAAGAGAAGGGTAACGCCGTGCGCCCTCAGCCTTGGCTGAAGTGCCGTTATCAAAGTGCCCAGCAGCAGTTTCGTCTGTTTCCGACCGGTTTAATTCGATCCTCCAGTCATGGTCGATCGGGAAGAGCGTGAGACGGTGCTCGCGCGAAATCAACCGGGCAGAAAGTCCATTCGGCCATCCAGCTTCCGGCGGACTCTTAACAACGAGGTCGCTGGGCTACGCAGACAAACGGACGAGACGCCCAACGGAAGTGCGTCGAGAACGTCGTCGTCGACGGCGTCGCCGACGTCTCCGCGAACCTCGGAGGCGTTGAAACAGTGGGAGCTCATCGAGGGAGACGCTGGTCTTCAGGTGGTCGAGAGGAGGATCTCCAATGCCAGTAGTTCCGGTTCCACCGGAAGTCCTACGGCGATACGCAAAAAGTACCCCAGACCCTTGTTCATCAACGAGAGGACCAAGAACTCCATCGTCAGTCAAAATATTCAGGACTTTGAAAAGGGACTCAAGAAGTTCAGAGCCTTCGAGAAGTCCAATATCGTATCGGGCCTGACGTCTGGACCCACCTCCTTGCCCATTACTGATACGGATAATCGTCTTCCGGTCGATCCTGGAAAACCCGTTAAACTTGATCTCATCCTCAAGCAGACCAAAGGATCTCAGAAAAGCACTGACACGCTTGACCAATTGGAGCGTCAGGTCAAAGCTATTGAGCTTGGTACCATCGCTGCCAGGTCACGCCTACAGGACAGCACACAGGTTGAACCGGAAATCGAACTACGGTACAGAGAGCACGAGGATTTGCTGAAGAACGTTACGGACGATGAGGCTGAGGGGTAATTGGTTTTTTTACTCCCTCTTCACGATACACAGCACACTCTATAGATATACACCACACTGATTACACTACACCTCAGTTAGGTACCTATAGGTACCTAAGAGTGGGGGATATACCGGAAATATATATTTTTTTCTTAATCCAATGTCAAAATCATTATTTGTCAATCATTTTTTTGTGGGGTTTATCACTTCGAGCTACAGCGTCACTATCTGAAAATATCCCTTGCTTGCGTAATACGACAACGTGTTACTCTACTCGCGACGATCCAAGGGAATCGAAAGTGTTACGCGTCGCGACGCCTATCTCGTTCAGTGTCATAATTAGTTGACTAGATAATATTGACGCTTGTTACTCTTACTGGGTTTCCTCTATCGTTTCTCGTCGAATCTTAAGTACTGCATATTATGTATATATATATATATATATACTCACAGTTGCCATAACTATACATAAAATTTGAACACGTGTGTCGATAAACGCGAATTGATTCTAGTAGCCTTTAATGAGTAAAGTCAGTAATGAACTGGTTACGATTATTGCAGTCCATATGGGAGTAGTTGAATGAAAAAATTATTTATCCCAAAACGTAATTTTTTTTTTTTTTTTGTAAATACAATACGCAAAATTTAACACACACACGCACACAGTATAATTTATTTTTGACACACAAAGTATTCATTGGGTTGAAATTATTTGGTTGTATCTTGAAAAAAATTCGTGCCGAAAATAAAAAAGGGCCTCGCCGTTGCAACGCGGAGAAGCTACCAGGAACTCAACCGGAAATGCCGGTATCACGGCGAAGAGACCCGCCGTCAAGTTGTCCAGAACAGCCTCGGACACGAGACGCACTCAGGACATGGAAATGCCGCTGAAGGTACAGTCACGGGCCCAGCAAGCACGTAATCTCGGGAGGCCGATGATCACTAAGAGGCAGCAGCAACAGGAAGGCAACCTCAGCGCGAAGCCATTGTCCAGTGTGATACAGAAGGCTATACAGAATATCGGTAACAAGGAGGTACCTATTAACCTGGTCAATGAAAGTAAATATTTGGCAAAAAAAAAAAAACAAACAAAAATCGCGATCTTTTATTGGATCTTATTGATCTACATATATATTTTTTTTATTCTGACAGTGAATTTTCGCGTGGCGGCCACGTTTCATTATTTCCAACTGATACAGTTGACGAAACACGTAAAATTAGTTGTACAGACTGTACACGCAGTCAGAGCAAATAGAACCCGTTTACATGGGTATGACTGTACACAGAGATACTTATGTCAAAAATTGCGAACTTTTCTGTAGAGTTGCATTGGGCCTAGAATCGGGTCTTGTTCGATTTTAATTGAGAGCATTTTTTTTTTCTTCGTATCAGAATCCATCGATTGATAACGCTGTCAACGACGTGATTTTTATGCTATTGTTATTTCGTAGCCAAGCGGTTTTCCCCTTGTCTAAACCTTTCTTGGGTCACGAAGTCGATACGACATCGGTTGGTATCGATTTAGATTCGCGAAATCAGTCGATGTTCAGTGAGACACGTATACGTAGCTGGATACGTCTTATCTATCGATATCAGCCTCTATTATCGGCCTTGATATCGTTTGTGTCCTTGTCCATCTTTCCAGTAATGGAAACGAGTCACCAGCTACGAGTAACGTCCGCGCGACAGTGAGCGCTCGCCTTAACATTCTACCTTAGCTCCAGCAAGCCAAGCAGAGGCTGCTTCGCATTTGAAGAACTTTTATGGAAATCGACGCTTGCACGTTGGCCTGCGAGTGCTCTTCGCTCTTCCGCGGCCTCTTCAATAAATTGGAGGGCCTCCAGTCGATACAGGAAAGAAAGATGTCAGCCATCCGCGTACCGCTGCTGGTCTCTATACACCTAGCGCTGCTACACTCAAACTATATACACGCGCCACGCTAGAGAGACTCCTTTCTTTTTCAAGGATCGCATCCCGCGAACCATCGTAAAGAGAAATCGCGTCTTTCCCTCTAACCATTTCAATGATCTCTATGGTGCATTCGTGCGTTAACTGGTCAGTACTTTGAATTCTTTTTCTGTACAGTGCTGCTCAAAAGTTATCGCCGTAGGCTGGTCAAACGCCTTGCACCGTGTCGATACTTTTGACTAGTACTATATGTATGCTCCATTAAGTATTTTGATTGTCAGGTAAAAAATAACTAAATTTGACAAGTAACCTATGATAACAACACATTGGAAAGAACCTTTGTCATCTTGATTCGCATTCCAGCATGACCCTCGTGAATATAAAATAGCGATAGACAGGGGTGTTCCCGAAATACACATGAAACGCGTGGAAAGTACTCTCGAGTCTATAATAGGGTAGCACGCACGATCAGCTGACCAGACGAGAAAGTTAGCGAATTCGTCGTCGACGACGTTGGGTTAGGTGGGTTAAATGCCGTGGTCGTTGGGGGCCACAGTCGTCGAAGGGCGCAAGCGTGTCGTCGAGGGGGTTGAACATGAGGAGGAATATCATGGGGAGGACCAGGCCTAGGGTAGTTTGCGCAGTTTGCCACGCCGACGGGGGTGGCGGGCACGTATTGATTCTCCTTTCATCCCTTGGCTTGCTCGGTGCGAGGCAGTCGCATCGGGATCGCCAACGTCGTCGCCGTAGCTTATCATCCGCGAGAATCGAGCGTCTCCTGGTGATCGTCGTCGAGTAACGGGGATACAGCTATGTCCGTCCTCCTGATCCTCGAACGTGGAACTTCCGCCTGGACGTATCCCCGGGTCTACGGCTCGACGAAGGGACTCATCGGGAGCCTCTTGAAAAAATCGTAACCCGCGACTTACTCGCGTACTGATTCTCCGACCAGCGTCAGGGACGCCGATCATCTCCGGATGCTCAGTACGGACCGATGCTGACGAGGCGTCGGCGTCGAGACGCTTCCCATATCAAGTAAACACCACTCCGTTCTCTGTACCTCGATGGCCCAACCAAACGAGCATCTCGAACCGATGGGAATCAGTACGAGACGCGGTGCGCGCTGGGTGTCCTGACTGCCGGAAGAGGAGGAAGAGGACGCACTCCGGGACGTCTTCGAGGGCTGGTTAAAGTTTACGCGTTCGTACGGATTGCTCGCGGGGGACTCGTAGAGATTGGACTAGAGGAATACCTTGTGGAATCAATTTCTGATCTTGCTCGTAGCTGCTGGTTGGCACTTTGAGTGAATCGCGTCCTAAGGGACGAAACTGTCGTCGTCGGGGAAGTGACGTCGAATCGTGCATCGGATTGGTGTTGACGTATGAGTGTGTTCGGTGTGTCAGAGTGAAATTTTTTGATAAGGGTGATTGATTAGGATTTTATCAATTCTTTTTTCATATTGCATACTCCACGAAAACTGCTTCAGAAAATCAAGACGTTTCTCTGTGGCGAAGTTCGCGAATCGATCCTGGCGATTGCGGTCAATGGAAATCGACGGGGAGAGAATTCGTTCCTCCAGGCGCGACGATGAGACTGCTCGGTCTCTCGTGAGATATTTCGCCGGTTTACGAATCTGGAATCTGCCTGCGAAAGTAACACGGACGAAGAATAAAATCGTTCCCTGGCATGAGAATAACGCGTTCGGACACCCTGGACTCGGATAGAGTTTCCGTAGGTGGTTTACGCTCGGATGGAGTCCACTGTGTGCGGGAAACATCGGCCTCCTAATATGCGCAGATTTAATACCACTCGCAAGCTACTACCCACGATCTAGAGAGGAAATCATCGGCAGACTGCAGAGTTTACTCGTTGCGGAAGACATTTTTTTTTAATTCAAGGATTTTTTTGTTAGAATTTACTTGTGTATAAATAAATATATATATATATACACGTATCGAATTGAGACTGTACTCGTATGGATCATGGGAACGCGTTCTCCTTAATCTGTGTTTAATTAAGTGACAGACTTGGACCTTACGGATGGATGAGATAGTCGACGTGCGTTTGCGTTACGTCGTCAAGTTAAATTACTGATATTTATCATTTTCGGGTAAAACTTCAAACTGGCGGCTTCTAAGGTTGCTGCAGCCACCTCCTGCAAGATGGTCACGCGCGGCCTTTTGCGGGTAACATATGACACTGTCGTCAAGAATTTGTCGTCTTGTATTTTATTTTACAGAGAGAAATTCCAGATAATGGGCAAATTTAATTTTCTTCTCGTATATATAGAATTTTTCTATTTATGGTAAAACGAGACCTTTTAGCTGATACGTATCGATGATACAGAGGCGAGATTATAGATATACGTTTGTATAGTCCTGAAAAGAGGTGGGACCGAACTGTACGTTGGGAGGGGTGGAATTTAATCTCACTGATCAACCCCCTCTATGTATCGCGTTTATGGTTTCCCTGTTGTAAACGTAGGCGTCCGTTTTTTTTTTTTTTTTTTTTTTTTTTTAATAAAATTGTGGAAAGATATTTTAGATTCGTATACAAGCACAATCGATGAGTTGGAAACAATGGTGGGACGATTTTATGAAATAGCTGTTTTTACGCGAAGATCATTAGCGTCCCTGACCTTAAAGATCTTTTATTCCAAGCAACAAGCCCGAAGCTGCTTTACGGGTAATTTCCGTGAGCGTAGATACCGTATAGAACTTTGAATTCTTATAATAGCGTCTCATAATGGCATACAATATATTTTTCTCCTTTTATAATTTCGACTTGTAAAAGTCGTTCAAAGAGGTACTTTTTAATGTCTATTTAATTCGATGTTTATTTACTGATTAATTTTTTTTCTCTCTGTCTCTTGTACATAGACGGGGGATGGCGTGGGGGTATCCAGTAGCGGGGGTCGGCAGTTGTCGAGAAGCCGAACCTCCGAGGAACCTCACATCGGCAAGTACAAATTACTGAAGACCATCGGTAAAGGCAACTTCGCAAAGGTGAAGCTGGCCAAGCATGTCCCAACGGGCAAGGAAGTGGCTATCAAGATCATCGACAAGACGCAGCTGAATCCCGGCAGTTTGCAAAAGGTATTAGAGGCACAAGCCGCAGGCATATTGGTGTATTCAGGACGGGCCTATAGCTTTACCGATTAATTACTATTGGTCAGAGCTTTGTCGTAATTTAATTTCATTAAATCTTACGTGTCCCTTACAGCTGTTCCGCGAAGTAAGGATAATGAAGATGCTCGACCATCCGAACATCGTGAAGCTGTTCCAAGTGATCGAGACTGAAAAGACGTTGTACCTAGTAATGGAGTACGCCAGCGGCGGCGAAGTCTTCGACTACTTGGTACTGCACGGAAGAATGAAGGAGAAGGAAGCCAGAGCAAAATTCAGGCAGATTGTCTCCGCGGTGCAGTACTGCCATCAGAAGAAAATCATCCACAGGGATTTGAAAGCCGAGAATCTGTTGCTCGACAGCGAGATGAATATTAAGATAGCCGACTTTGGATTCAGCAATGAATTCACGCCGGGTAACAAATTGGATACCTTTTGCGGCTCTCCTCCGTACGCGGCGCCTGAACTCTTTCAAGGTATCTTCATGCCACTCTATTTTCTTTATCTCAAAGAAGAAGACTTTGATTCTTCTTTTTTGTTTTTACCGTTCGCTGCTGCGGGCTTGTTGGAAGTAATTTTTCGGTTTTATTTTAATCCCAATTGTTCCTTCCTTTTAGGCAAAAAGTATGATGGACCCGAAGTGGATGTCTGGTCGCTTGGAGTTATTCTATATACCTTAGTATCCGGCTCACTGCCATTTGACGGCTCGACGCTAAGGGAGCTGAGGGAGAGGGTGTTGAGAGGGAAATACCGGATCCCATTTTACATGTCTACCGACTGCGAGAATCTTCTCAAAAAGTTTCTGGTGCTCAACCCGACGAAGCGGGCCTCGTTAGAGGTACGTGGCGATAAGGTTGGAACGTGTTCCAATTTTTTTTTCTTAATACTTTACAATTAGACTGTGCATAAGATTCCTGTCGAAGAACTTAGAAAACGTTTAATTGGGCGTCTGATAATTATTGAATCACCAATTTGTTTCTTTCCGTCTATTGACCGTGTAGTTTGATTGTGCCTCATGCTTGCTATGTTTCGAGAAAATTCTTGACAGGGATCTTTTGGATCCCTCTGACAGATCTTGTTGTGACATTTGTAAACTAGTGTGATTCTTTTCGATTCCCGTCTAGAACATAATGAAGGACAAGTGGATGAACATGGGATACGAAGAAGACGAATTGAAACCGTACTTAGAGCCAGAACCAGATTACAAGGATCACAAGAGGATAGGTGAGTCTGCCAGTATGTACATAACACTTACTACCTACTGTTTTTATGTTCGATAATGCATCTCTTTAAAGATACACTCGTTGCTTATTGATCCCGTGACGCAACACTGTGTACGGATAATAAAGTTGGACCTTTATTAATAGGATAACAGTTTTTCTTTTCCATTACATTCTACCTAACGGTTGTAACTGTTAACAACGAGGGTGTCGATGTTCGTCGCGTGTCTTCTTGTTTGTACGATAGGACACGCGCAACGAATTGTATTGTGCGTATTTACGTAGCGAGTTAAAATTCAATAGAACGAACATGGGATATATCAGGCAGTCTTACCACGTGGAATTCAAATGATTTCTCAATTTTTAATGCACTGCAAGAAGCACCGATCGCTTGTTTTTTTCGATATTTCTTTATTTTCCTCTGATATATCTCGCGCATGCGAAACTACTGTGTAGAGAAATAATAAGACCAGTAACAAGTGTTTAAATATAATAAAAATATTTCCTAAGAGACTTAGTAAATGCACGATATTAATTATCCAGAGAAAAAAAGATGAATAAGCTTTGCTCGAACTCTGTGACGTCCAAAGATATTTCGAAATTGTTGTTATTCAATATTGTATACATCAGTCTCGTACTGTTGACATATACACAGTGGACTCAATGATTTTCAATTGAAATGCCGTCTATCCGATCGATTGTCGAATTGCAATGAAAGAAGAGAGAATGAAGATGGACAATTTAAAATTTCTCTGTAGTCACACTCGTTGACGGCCTAAATTCTTTGGTACGTCTTTCAAATTGACGCTCACGTGATTAATATTAATTGATATGACATTCGTGTAATTCGATGTGACTATGCGTGCTGGGAAATATCTGTTACAGAAGCCCTAGCCAGTATGGGTTATACGCGAAGTGAAATCGAGGATTCTTTAGGACAAGCAAAGTACGATGACGTCTTTGCCACGTATCTTTTACTCGGCAGAAAAACTACAGATGTGAGTATACAGAAACACGTGGGTTCGATAGGTTCCTTTTTGTTTCATCTCTTATTTGACCGAAAGTGACAAATTATTTTTTTTCGTGTTCCTGCGTAAACGGCGAGCCGCTCGTTAACTCGCATGGAGTATCCATCGTCTTTTATATCTAATGTCTTATTCGCTACTTCACCGTGACCCTCTTGAGACACGTGTGTGAAAATTTTCTTTCTTCTTAATTTACATTGTACAATCCCTTGCAAAAGCTTATACGCCGGAGCTTCGCTAACGAGGGAGGCCATCTCACGATTTTATCGTACTTTCTTGCAGCCTGAGAGTGATGGTTCGCGGTCAGGTAGTTCACTATCATTGCGTAACATTCCGCCACAGGTTGGATCAGGTGGCGGAGGAGGAGGCGGCGGCGGTGGTACAGGAGGTGCCATCCAGAGTCCATCGCACAGAGGCGTCCATCGTAGCATTTCCGCCAGCAATCCGAAACCAAGTAGAAGGGCTTCGTCGGGCGGTGAAACTCTTCGTAAGTCCACGCGAAAGAGCATTCTTATATCTTTTTTTTTTCTTCTTCTCTTTTTCAGTGAAATGCTTTTACTTTTATTTTTCTTCGATTCTCGTTCCGTCGCATTTTATCATGGGTACGTAAAGCCGTCGATCGATGACGAACGTGATTTATGTCTCTCTCTTTCTCGCTCGTAAGTTTGTGCTTTGTCAAGGATAAATAATTAACGACGCTTCACATATCAAGGTACGAATATTGTTGTGTGCAGTACGACCTTACGTGGAACACAATTCTATGGAAGAATCGATTCTTTTTTTTTTTTTTTTTTTTCTATATCGTTAAAGTCAAAAGCGATTGACGTCCATGTATGTGTTTTCCGTTGGTTCCTCTGTACGCCAATTTCTCCCGTTTGACGTGGACCTAGCCACACGTTTGCCATCCCGTTTAGCGATGACCGCCACACTTTAATAAGCTGTGTTATCTTTTGGTATTGTCCGCGGCCGCCGATCAAGTCATTCGATGATAACCATGTGCAAGGGGGAAAAAAAGAAAGAAAGAAAGAAAGAAAAAATAAAATGTATGTCTTCCACTTGCATTGACCGTATTATGATTCCCAGGCGGAGCACCAAGTCCAGGTAATACGACGAACCACAATCACGCAACTGCTACGACCGGCGGTACGACGGTGATCGGGAGTGGCGGTAGTAATTTCAAAAGGCAGAATACCGTGGACGCAGCCACGATTAAAGAGAATAGTGCCCGGGTCTCGGCAAGTCGCCCATCTGCACCTAAAAATAGTCCTGGACAGCTTGATACCAGTGAGTTCACTTTGTGGTTTTTTTTCTCTCTCTACCCTAGGCTCGACAGAGGGTTCAAGTATTGTATTATACTATATATTTATTATCTTGTATAAGCGACCTCTATGTTACACCATTGTGGCTAAACGATCACATTCACTTGAGAGTTTCATGAAACACTTGCGTTTACCCCTGGGAGTCGAAGGTTTTTCAATCTTTGTACCTTGTAACACGTTTCCCATTGCTTTGTCGTTCTAACGAGAGCGGGTTAACTCGATATGGAATGTGGTTGGTTATAACTCTTATGTATTTATTATGTCATCCTTGTATAGCTTCAGCAACATTAGTCCCACCCGCATCTACTTTTGCTTTGGTTAAGGTTGCAGTAGCCTGTTTCACAAAATCATACTGACCATTTCCATTTTGTACGTCGGTCCTTGTCTACCTGTTGCGTGTATTTTTACGATACACGAAACAAGAGAGAGCACAAAAAGACACGACAAACCTTTCACTCGCATCCAATAATCTGAAAATCATGGTTTAAAATTGAATAACGTTATCACCATGCGTCATAAAGTCCTGCGTCGTTTGAATTCTTTGTTGCGTACTTTGTATCTTCCCTGACCCTCCCGCCCCATAGCTTCAAAGTTTGTACTAATTTATATTACGTTGCTTTGTTTTGTGTTGAAACATATCTAATGAGGCTTGCAGTGACAATGTTTATTCTAGGCGTGGGAACCAGTCCTGGCGGTAAACCAAGAGTCGGCAAGAGCAACACGATGAACGCAGGGGTAGTTGGCGGTCGGTCACTTCATTCGCCCGCGCCTGGATCCGTCGGCAGACGTAGCACCATCTCCTACGACCAAGCTAAAACGTCTTCTTCGTCAACTGAAAGAACGAACGACGTTCCCAGGTATAAAGAAACGCATCAGCGCGTCTACGCTATTACGGCTGTTAACGACTACTCCGTCTTTGATGGATCGCACGTGTACAAAGTATTGGCCAAGGTTTCACAGCGTAACCTGACTTACATTCCCTGCTGACGCATGGAACCTTGTCCGGTATTATTTGTAGATCTGCCATCCGCGCTCGGGGCTAACGGATTTAACGGAGACGCTCTTGCTCGCTCGAGACCGTAGAATTAATTGCGACTCGGCGAGATCAGTGTTTAACGGTAATCCGGTAACTCTGTTTTTCTTTTTTTCTCTTGCGTTAAAAGATAACACACGCGGCAGTGTATCCTTTTTCGTGTGTCACTTGTTTCATTCTCTGAATTGTGTTGACGCCTATGAAAATTTGTGTCATGTCTTTTTTAATGCCTTTCGAACTCACTAACAATCAGTACGTAGAGTTACAATGCGCGATATACGATTAGTAGATTAATCCAATTTTGTCGAGAGTACGTATCCAGAATGAATTTATTAACACGAAAGAGAGTCGTCTCTCGCACCGGGCATAGGGAAATTATTTATTTGTTGCATTACTCTAGCATGCTCTGGCTGCTGCCTGCCCGATCGTTCATATGCCGACTACATTAAATTCGCGGCTTGAAAGACGTATTTACGGCGATTTAGTCACGTTATTAATTAAAATCTAAATGTACAGACGCTTGTTAAAATCAGATGGAATCACGTTTGCATACATTCACGCAAAAGCAGACTCGCTCTAATTTTATTTAGGCACGAACTTTAAGTAGTTGAGGTTCCTCAAGTATCTGTGTATAGTAACGTTTCACGAGCATCAATCATTACATACATCATTGCGCCATATTCAGCGTCATATCTCTTTTGTTTTGTTAATTACGTATGCAGGTACTAGATCATTACGTTAACGTGTTTGAATTATAATTAAAGAATGCATAAGCGAGTCAATAGCGACGTGACGAAAGGAGACCAGCACATAAAAGTGTAACGTCTAGTTCTAAGCTTGTACTCACGCTGTATAAATTGTAGATCAGATGCTGCACTGTGTGCAGATATACAGGATAACAATGATAGCATTAATAATCTAGAGCAGGCAGCCAATAGGGATACGTCAAATTTTGAACGTCACGATTAAATGATAAAAAAAAAATAAGTGCCCTCTGTAGCCTAGTCTTCTAATATAGACGAATAGGGTCCGGGGCCGGATTGTTGATTAGTTTTGTGCACAGCCTGGGCGAGGGCACTAGGCCGACAAGGGGTCACACGAAGTCTGCGAGCATCAGTGCAGGTCACCGTTCCTCGAGTGGCGTACCCCCCAGTGACCACTCGCTACTGGACCCTCAACCACGCAACGCCCACAACTCCTTACTCGCCACCGCTGACCCTCTTAGGCAGAGGTACAGGTCCCCTAAGCCTAATCGAACAACCTCTTTTTTTTTTCTATTGTATACTCCTGTATCATACTATTCAGTTCCAATGCGATTCATTCCACGGCTAGTTGTCACTCGTGCGCAAAGATCTTAACGCATTGTTAATTTTCTGTAAATCCCGAATGGAGACAAGAGACGCGGGTTCGTGTCTCGGGGAAAATGTTTTACCAGAGTTGCCGGAGATAGCTTCGCGATTGACAAAAGGATTACAGATTTATTAAACTTAATTCGTACTCTTTCTACGATCCGTTGTATCTTTGGAAGACGGACGAATGTTGTTTTAAAATTTTGAAGTCTCATCTGTCATAGTGACACCGACTGATCACTGTTGACAAAGTTTATAAATCGTTGGCTAACGAATGAGACTCTCTGACGTGGAATGACTCGTATCGTTTATTCTGTTTCTTTTTTTTTTTTTTTTTTATTTTAAATTGCTTATTTCTTTTGGGCCACTAACTCTCTTCGGGTATCTGAACGTCGTTGCTCCGTTGGAAGTGGCGCGCTGACGGCTTCTTGCTGAAGCTGTTGCCATTTATTAATTCGGTACAAAGGAGGCTTCTCATTACACAGGGCTAGACCTAGACAACCGTTTACAGATGTACTTTATCGCGTAGGATCTCTAGGATAGTTGTTGGTCATTCGCAATGCAATTGCGCTCGTACGACATTTTGTTTTGCATGGTTATTCACTTTACATTTATAGTTTGTCTTATTGGCGAGAGCCATCGGCTTTCGGTCATTCTCACTCATATACAGGCACATTTAATCATTCGCCTAGATCATACCGTAGTCCTCGTGCATTAACCACTTTCGTATGTTGTTTGTATCATTCGTATAATTGTCATTTAATCAGGGCTCTCGACAGCCGCTGATAAAGTTTTATGTACACTTGAAAATGATTTTTGGTTTAATCACTGTGACAATGTTTTTCGGACGATTCGCATCGCGACGAACATATTGAGTGTAAGATTTTGAAAAAATTTTTTTCAGCCGCGTAGCTTTACCGCTCAAGAAATATTTACTGGTCGATTCGTTATATTTGACGATGATTTATTTAGATCATTCGAGCAGTCATTCATCGCGTGATTATATAATTTTATTTATTTATTAACCCTCAAGTACAATTTGGTGTACGCGCGTCGTAACAAAACAATGTCATATGGGTATCGTTCAGTAGAATTATTAATAATCAGTAGTTACAGTCCAATTAATATGTACGCGTATACCTATGTTTGTGTATGTTAAACGTTATCATTATCATCCATACTTTTGACGCGAAGTGTACACTACTCAATCGCAGCTTTTATTAATTTACAAAGGGAATTTCAAACTTTGTCACAAGCACGTCAAACGATCTCGATAATCATTGTTTTAGTGTCTGGTAGCTATAGCTATAAATTTATTACACATTGTATCTTATCACAATACAGACTCACGTCGTAGTAATAATTTTAATTATTTATCTCGCTACGTATCAAAGTTTCTAATTAGTTCTCGCAGTAGGCATTGATTACACGCATTGGTTGACTTTACTTGCGCACCCAAAAGTACATAGACATTTTTTTTACGCCGCACACTGTATTCAAGCCGTAGTAATTTAAAAGAAATTCTATTCTCATTTGCTTTTTTTTTTCCATCGTAATGCCTTATCGCTAATTCTCTCTAACCCGGAATGTTGACAATAATCCAAAAGAGACTGTATAATCGACACGTCAAGCCATGTACACAAGGGCAATACATAGTTTGTACGGGTCGTGAAAATCGAAGTGTACCGATACTCATTAGCCAATGATATCTCGCAATGTATTACCAATATCGTAATATCGATCTCTAATAATCCTGTATGTTTCTTTAGTTTGGGCGTATCTCCAAGCAATAGACTGGCGACACCTACGACACCAGCGTTTCCACGAAACGTGCCCAGTCGCAGTACATTTCACTCTGGGCAAAATAGAGCGCAGCGAAATCATACTCAGGTTTGTACAATTGACTCGATCAATTAAGAGTACAACGAGAGGGAGATGTGCGAATGAAAAAAAAAAAAGATACGAAAAGCTTCATCTCATTCGACTGACGGGGTGGTCAGATCCTCATTACGATCTCGGTAAACCGCCCTATCTACCCTCTCGTTGTGCTCTTAAAATTTATCCGATTGCTCCATCAAGTGAACTGAGTAGTTACAAAAGTTGCAGGGTCACACGCACACGCAGGACACTAATGCGATAAGCCCACTGGCAAGGCCGTCCTTCTTCTCCAAATTATCCTCCAGGTTCTCCAAACGGTAAGTCTTGGCACACGCTTCATCTAATTCGAAAGATTTTACGCTGATACTTTCACGGCATGCTAACAAGTATCCCCACTGTAAAAACGAAAGTACCACCACTCGAACGTCAAATTATTTACATTGAATGGAAAAAAAAAAAAAAAAAACAATTTTCAAGACATTCAACCGTAACCACTGTCGCACTGAGACTTTTTATCATTTTTAACTATTGTCACGAGACAATGCAGTAGTGAGTCTTTCGAGTAATTCTGTCGTCAAGTTTTATTGCTACGATACTATTTTAATCGTCAGTACGTTTCCTCTCTGTGTAAAGCATTGCCATCTGGCGGCCGACTCTTCAACTTGCGGAAGTGATTGATGACGATTTTTTTTGGAAACTCTCTGTACCACTTTAATACTTGTCCAATTACACGGTCGGTCGTTTGTCTCGCGCAAAAGGTTGCCGTTCAATGTCCAGAATTTCTTTGTACGTTTCAATCGATATACTCTAATTGCATGATTGACAAAAAGACACACTGCGCCGCTTAGCATCAGTTATTATTCCAAATTAACCAACGGGCTTGATACGTAATCGTTTTATCGACGAGTCTGCAGTCGTTCGAGTGTCTCGATTATTTATTTTATTTTTTTCATTACGTCATTCTCGGTCAATTAAAGAATATACGATGTGCACTGCAACGAATTAATTGTCACGATTCAACTGTGTCGCGATTCGTTTGCTTTACGATGTCGTCAATCCTTTTTTTTTTCGGCTCACGCGATACGTAAATAATTTCATGGGAGGGCGAATTTCTTTTGCAGTGGGCATATATGGTGCATGCGCGACAGTGCATTTGAGTGATGAAACTCGCGTCGGGTTTTTCTTTATCTTTTTTTCTTTTTTTTTTTCCTTTCCATACAAATAACACGACTAATCGACACACGAGTATTTCCAATTGATTGACCCTTAGACGAATTTTAGTATCTATCGTTGTTTGCATGCCAGATATGACGTTTCTGTTTTTTAAGGATGCACAATGACTATGTAATTCTGGAAATCTTGTACCGATGACCAAACAAAAAAAGATAGTACAATTTATATTAAGAAGAATACGAGAAAAAAAAATGAAAAAAGAGAGAGAGAGAGAGAGAGAGAGAGAGAGAGAGAGAGAGTGTTATCAGTTGTAACTCGATGAGCCAGCAGCGACCATTATCAGTGAAAGCTATAAATCAATGTAGCTTGCGTAAAATTGAACTTTTATAATTTCTCTATTGCAATTTTAACTTCGTTCGATTACATAATTATTTTATTTCCATCCTCGAACACGCACCGTGTCCATTTCTCTGTATATCTGTCTGTCTCTGCTCGTCCCAGAAATTTTATCCGCTTGCCAGCCTATACATTATTATATACGTATACCTTCGTCCCTTTGGTTAATAAATTCTTACGCGGAAGGCATCGTGTTTTAAAATTTTGTGAAAGTAAAAGACTTTTTTTTTCGTTGAAAAATTAGCAGTCGTCGCAAAAACAAAATCGCACGTCATCGCCTCTGTATATTGTTTACCATCGATCGCTCTGTCCATCGTTTATTGTGATCAGTTCACTGTAGTAGCGCATACATCTCCATGGCATATATATATATATATATATATATATATATACACAATATATATATCGTTATTTTATTCATAAATTTTGTTGCATAAGACAGTAAATTACTGCTTGGCAAAGCTCAGGCTACCTCGCATACTCATTGTGCATCCCCTTCTGAATTGATCGTAGCGAGGCATATCTTTGATTTGTTGTTTGTATGGGACCCAGCTATTGTTGCATACTTAATGGACCATGTGGCGATAGCAATACGTAATTGCTGGGCACACAGAAAACACGTGGACCGAGGATGCGATGCCACAGAATAACGGGAGTCGCAACGCGCTCAGCCATCGTGATAAAGGAAAGAGCGTTGATAATCAGAGTAACGAGAGCAGAGCAAACAAAAAAAAAAGAAATGAAACACGAGCAAACTGAACAAAAAAAGCAAAAGCAAAAGCAAAGAAAAAAAAAAGAAAAAACAAAGCAAAGAAAATACTTTTGTCTTTCATGATATGGTCACTGTACTCATCGTCGGACACGCAACAAGTGCAGCTCAAATGCAGTCGGTAGTAACACGGAAGAGGAAGGGAGCGGAAGTGAAAGTGGGAAAAGATATATATATATATATATATGTATATATATATGTCTAGAAAAGTAAAGAAAAGAACGTAAATTTGGCAAAATCTTGAGAGCCTAAAGAAAATAAGACAAATTTTGAAAATCATTACGATTCGAATTTCAATTATTTTCTTTTTTCGTTTTCTTTGATCGCGACAGTGAAATTTTGGCAACACTGTGTATCGAGAGTCATAGCCATTGGTGCATCAGTAAAATTTTGGAGACTGTTTTCTTTTATTCTTTCTTTTTTTCTTTTTAATCTTGGATTAACGTTGTTGTACCACATCTACATATATCGGTATTATATTCTATGCTGCAGGACTTGAACCAAATAGCTTGGCTTCGTCTCGAGTTTCAAGATGAAAGGCCATAGAGATGTGAGACTAGGCGACTAATGCGATGCGTCGAACAATGCGACGGCGCACCGAGTATACAGCATGCCGATGCTGCTGCACAGACACAAAACACACGAGCGCCAATATATATATATATATATATATATATATATATGTATATATGGTTTGTGTGTGTATTTATATATGCGTATATACGTATATAAATATAACAGAGATAGACGGAGAGGAAGAGAAGAGGGTGGAAAAGGGACGAAAATTATACAAATTCTCCCCCGAAACAAGAAAAACTGGAAGAAAAATACGTCCGTAATCACCGCACGCTTACGGCCGACGCTCAAAACTGGACTGTACGTGTTTTAATTGCGTGTGTGATAAGATTACGATGAATTCCGGCTCCGTTATTCTGTGGTGCGCATGAATCGAAAGGATAGAAAACTTTTGAATTATTTCTTTTATATATATATATTATATGTGTCTCGCAACATTCATCTCGTAGATAATATAATATATATATATATATATATATATATATATATACACACACGGTATTATGCCTGCGTCTAACTTGAAATACCACCATTGTAATTATTAAGAGAGAGAGAGAGAGTGAGAGGGGGGGGGGGTTGGGGAGGAAAAAAATGAAGAAAAACGAAAAGAGACTAGGAATTCATGTCTTCCTGATATTTATGAAATATATCCAGGAAGTCGGCCTTACACGCACTTTTAGATCTAGCACTGAAATCTGTGCCTTTCCCAATTCAAGCCTGCCAACCATCAATTAGCACCTTGATGCGCTGCTCGTGTCTTTATCGAAATTGTATGAGAGGAAAAGAAAATTTTTTTTGTTCAATTCACGCTTACCCAGTTTGAAATAATACATTTGGATCAGGTAGCGCTTCTCGCTCGCATCAAGCACTGCGCTCTTGCATAACTATGTGTTCGCGTTCAGCATCCGAACGAGACGCGAATAGTCAATTGTCGCGTTCAAAGTCTCCCGACAGCGCTCGAACGCAAACGTCTAGCACGAATAGTTCGATAAAATGACACTTCGCCGGCGCCCGAGCGCTGCTGTCGCTCTGGCTGCGTCTAAGGGAGTTTAAGGACTTCCGCGTAAGAGACGCGCTAACCAAACGTCAATCGATCGATAACGTGATATGAAGTTGATTGGTAATTTTTATTTTTGTAATTTTATCGATCCACGCGATCACCGCCGACCCAGGTGCAATAAGCAAGAAAAACCAAGGAATGTATCATCGTACGATCTAACGAAACGTTTGGTTCCCATACCGACATGCGAAAGCAATGCCTCCTCGATTAATCTCAATGTAACTCCGTTTCGCTGTTCCGTCATGTAATCCTTATCTGTAATTCCTCTGGAATACTCGGAGTGCTCGATTACCACGTGGGACGATGACAATCGATAGTCGCATTGACGGTTGTCAACGTGTGACAAGCTCTTGCGTCTCTGTCGTCACGAGCTAGAATGCTGTCGAGATAATCATTTTTATTTTTGGATTGACTGTATCCCTCGCGATTGGCTATCGAAAAAAAAATTGTCAGTGCATAGAGCGATGACGCGATTACTCGAAAGATAAAAAAAAGATGTATGGATACAGTAAAAATAATAATAAAATGATGTATCTCGAGGCTTGCACGGATCTTGGCGTTGATGCTGATGATTTGCCTGTAGATGGCGCGAAGGAGGGCGTGTCTCGGACTGTTTAAAAATTGACATGTAATTATACACGTACGTTGGCAGGTTTTCTAAGTGACGAAGTCTCGCCTTGTTTCCCTCGAGCCGAAATGAGCGCGAGCCGCAAAGCCCAACGATACCACACAACGACAATACAGCCGGAAAAATGATAACGATTGCGTTATTCCAAATCTCGAAGTTATAAGGGCCAATACGCAATGCACGAAACCTTAGCTTGGAATATTGTTTAAATTTTTTTTTTTTCTTTCTTTTTTGACAATCGCGCCAATCCGACTGTATGAAAACTTATTTGTACTGTATAGGAAAGGGTGCTGGATACTAACGAGTCGAGGAGGAGAAATATTTGAAATAAAAGAAAGAGACAATTAAACGAATAGAGAGTAATGGATGGTTATTTCTTATTTTTTTTTTTTTAAAACGCTTTTCATCACTGCCTCTTCTTAGACGCTCTTGTTATCGGTGGTTAATGGTAATCGACGATTTTTTGAAGAGCATCCAACGCAGTAGCGACGATCGATTTGTCATTTTTGTTATTCGCATATTAATCTCTTTGGACAACGCGTATATGGAAATCCCCCTTTATTGGTATCCAACACGGTTTCTCTATTGACAACGGAGGCTGAGGACGTAACGTTTAATTTTGAAAAATCGCGTATGATTTTTCTTTGTTTTTCTTTAATTATCTATCTCCTTGTAACGTCGGCTTACGTTTGTTACCGATTACTTAGTACGGAACGACTTTTCTTTTCTTTTCTTTCTTTCTTTCTTTAGCTTCTCCTAGTTTCCAGTAGGAGTCTTACGCGCTTTCTTGTATAGAACGTACAACGTTCAACCTTCATAACGTTATCGTATACTCGTGTGGGTTAAACTCTTGATTAAGAATCCGTTATAGCTCGGAACTGAATTAATCTTACTGAGCATACACGCGTCCGCGAAAATGACGTTTCTCGCCGAAAATACGAGACTGGGAAGCTGAAGATAATCGTGAACGTAAAGAAGAAAGCAAAGAAGAGGAAAGTCTGAATTTTTGTCCTAACGCGTACGAGCGAGATAACTCTATCCCGATAAAAAAAATACGTTCAAGGATCGATAATCGAACTGTACGATAGTATCGATGAGTGATATAATCAATTTTTTCGAAAATCGATCGATCCTGTGATTATAAAAAATGTTCGGTTGAACGCAATGCATTTAAGGCACGTGAAATTTGTTTTTTATCAATAACAAATAGAGACTGTCGTGTTTTTTTAGTTTTTATCGGGTTTTTTTTTTCTTTTCACTTTTCATCGTACCGTTACGCTCTCTTGGCTTCCGGTCAAGTCGCGACACAAGAAGATGGCATCTCGGACACCTCGAGGCTTCGTAAGCGCCGAGATCCTAGTGAAATGCGCGCTTCTGGCTTCTCATTCCAATTATTTTGTTTCTTTCTTTTGATTTTGCAATTAAAAGAAGAAAAAGACAAAGAAAAAACATCGCGATCGCAAACACTTACCTTTATGTTTTCTTATCGATTATGCATAGCGTACTTTTTCTTTTTTTTTTCTTCATCTTCACAAATACTTCGTCTTACTTCAGGGCTATCTTGTAAGCAAATAGCAATGCATATAACCGCACCATAAGCCTCGTCACGTAAGAATGTTGAAAAATATTTTGTTGTCGAAAGTGCTAAATTACTTTCTTTTCACGTAATCGCAACGAATCTTACCAATAACCTTACGTTACTTCGTCGTAATTGTATCTCCAATGTACGTCCCACTCGTCTTCTAATCTATCGGCACCTTTTGCTATTTGATTGCAATTGCCCTACCAGAATTCACTATGTTCCGTGACACCGATGTGTTTTAATTGTCCATTGCGAATAATTGATAGCTGTATTGTATCAGTAATTTAAATGATTATATTATATTAAGCATACACGAAACGTGCAAGATCGTAGGCCACTGTGAACACCCACACACGTAACCCACGTATATCCTTCATCTCCCATTCGCATTCGCACGAGCACACTGAATTCGCAAATTGTCGATCGTACGTTTTAACTTGTCGCGAAATTGATTGTCGCACGTGTATAATTAAAATTTTTTTTTTTTTCATTGTAAAGGAAAGGAAAAACAAGAAAAACGAAATTCACGTTAAATGCGTACCGGCATTTTTTTTAAATCGAAATCGGCTGTGGACGAAACTTCTTATCCATCGTTTCTTTCGTATCTGAGAGACGGCAAACGTTTTTGGTAAATTCAATACGTACGATATACGGAGAATCATCGAGCCCGTCGATTTTTCTTATCGGGCGAGGGGGGTTATCTAATTTATATTCGTCGCGTTTACCCCACGTTGGTACGTGATTCATGTATTAATTGGCAGTGCGTTAAGTGACGTAACGCTGATTGGACTTGAAAGTTGAAACGTGATAATTAAAAGAAGTCATTTTTTTGTTGTTTTTTTGAGATTCAAACAATTGTAAATAACGAGTCTCCGTAATTCGTTTCACTTTTATGATTGATTATTTTAATCGTTTAGCAATATGTACATAAGACGAATTCTTGTCATCTTATAATATAACGGGTGAAACGTATTGACATTGAATTGCGGGTTACGATTACCGTCTCTCGATGGTAAAAATGTCATTTTATTTTTTTGTTCCATTTTCCTACCACCTACTCAAGTTTTTCACAGCGACGAACGCGGATAATCATAATGGCGAATTGTTTGTCGAATGGTGTTGAATTTCTTGTTTTCTTTTTTCTTTTCTGTTTTTTTTTTTGTACTCGTCTCGAGAATGGACCAATCCGTATCCACGCATCCCAACGTCATACAGGCCAGACACAGAACAGAGTGACACGTATGCCCGCGTTACATCGTCAAGCAATAAATCTTAAATACTATTTATCATTGCACAGTAATTCGGAAAAATTTTAAGTCTTGTCCTACAGATTGGCCTTGGAGTGTTTGCTAAGTGTTTGGTCGGTCGATGAAAGTCTGTCTCTCTCGATTACTCGAAAAGAGAGAGAGAGAGTGAGAGAGAGAGAGAGAGAGAGAGAGAGAGAGAGAGAGAGAGAGAGAGAGAGACAGCTGATCTCCGTGCGAGCGTTTATAACCGTTAATTATTATTTTCCATATCTTTTTTTTTTTTTTTTTCTTTTTCAAACTTCGTTCTCGCTTCCTCTCGAGCATCCACGTAAATAGCGAATAAATAATTTCACTTATAGCTGTATAACGAAAAACGCGTTTACACTGTAATTGTAACGTACACGTAGAACACGAGTACGTGAAGTTCGAGTATGAAAGTCACAGTCGACGTAGCCGGCGTCTCCGTAGCCAATGATTCTCCCAATGGCACCACTGACGTCATTGGTTCGTCGTCGATGGCCTTTTTCTCTCTCTTGTTTTTTTTTTCTTTTCCTTTCATTTCAATGGCGAAAAAACGAAACGAAGGAGATAACGACGGCTTATCGTCAGTTGAGACTTTTTTTTTCTTCCTTGGAAAAACTTAAATTTCCGTTGGAAGCGTGTTTGTCGTTACGATGATTATTATATTTTTAATCGATCGGTGGCATGAATCGTCAGTGTTCAGTTCTTTACTGGAATGCAATCAAACGCATGGATTGATTGTCGAACGCTGTGTAATGTTAATAGAGGAGAGATATGCCTGAGGCCACCCGGTAGATTAAAATTGTGCGTAATGAATGAGACACAGACACACATACACAGAGAGAAAGAGATATTAATTAATTAGATCGATATATATATATATACACACATAAATATATATATATATAAATAGACAAAAAAACATTTATACTAGCTATTATATAAATACGAAATCTTTGATACGCCTGCAATTAATATGCCTGCCGTTCGCTGCACTCCAACAACGCCGGCGGCCGTCTTTGAAGGGACGACGAGAGCCGATCAAGAATTTCGATCCACGTTTTCTTGCTCCTCCTCGTTGTCTGTGTTATTCTTTTTTTTGTGTCATCTCTCATTTTTCTCTTCGTTTTATTGTAATCTTTTTTTTTCACGTTCTCTTTTTCTTTCCTCTTTCGTTCAGTCAATTTCACTGAAAAAAGAATGAAACGTACTCGATCGAAAGCCTTTATCTTGTCGTTCGGACCATTCACATGTGTTTGGAGGGCAGTCGATGGCTTGCGAATGACGCAGGATAGAATTATTATTTAATGATTTTAAGCAGCGATAATAATAATAGTTTCATATTAATAAATATTTTAAAAATGTCTTGTACACGTTGTATCTATTTATTTCTGAATACCTCTTGTAGAAAGGAATGACGTAACTCTGAGCTGCGAGTTGCCTACGTGTGACCGTTATGCATGTAACCCTGTTTTGCACCGCAAGTGTTTTTAATCGGCTTTAATCCTTGTTTTTTTTTCTCTTCATTTCTCTATCTGTTTCTCTCTCTCTCTCTCTCTCTCTCTCTCTCTCTCTCTCTCTCTCTCTCTCTCTCTCTCTCTCTCTCTCTCTCTCTCTCATGTTAAAATATTAACATTTACGGAATGTCTCTTCTGTGTATACTAAAAATTTCTATAGACAATAAAACTTTGTCGTCCGACGATACGTTGTCACCTTCGTCTTCTGTTTCCTTGCACTCTTTATTCTATTTTCTCTTTTCTCTTTTTTTTCTTACATATTCATTCACGTATGTTTTCTTTTTACGCTTTTTCGCAAAAATTCCTCTGCAACGTATGCGCGACGAGCGCCTCTCGTATTGTGCGCACGATAAATTGAAGAAAATTACAAAATTGGGGTCTAGCGTGTACCGCGTGCGAGTCTTCGGGTCGATTGTTTTTATGAGGGAGGATGATGGTTTTTTGGGAAAAAAAAAAATGAAAAATTTGACAAATACTTGAATCTGCCATTTCACGTAAATTATCTGCGTTCGATTTTCTTTAATCACGATTTCTGAACTTGTTACGTTATTACTAATAGGTTTGCACCGGTTACGGACTGGTGGTGGTTGTACGTAGCAAAATTCGATTGATTTATCAAGTTCAGTGTTTGTTAGCAATTGCCTTTGTTTTGTTATTTCAGCCCCATGGACCCATCCGTACCCCCAAAGCATCCAGTAGTGAGGTACGTTGTCATGTAGCATTAAATTCCACGGCCCAAATTTTCCATCTATTTTTTTTTCTTTTCTTTTCACTCTTTGTGCAATTTCTTTTTTTTTTGTCGCTGACATATATCGTACCTTTGAAATTGGCGCTCTTTCTTCAATACTGTTACGTGTTTTGCATGCACGTTCGGCACAATAAATAATATTAATAGAAAATAATAATGGCAATAACAGTACGTTGGACCTCGGACATTGATACTTGAAAAGTCCAATTGGAATGCTAATTCTTTCTTTTAATGTCACTGCTGCACTAATCGAACGTTTTTACATGGACCCTGCGATCCTTTCGATTATTTATGAATTAACACAGATCGACAAGAAAGAGGCTTAGAGACAGCTTAGACTAGGAATAATTTTTTAATGTGACGAATGATAAATCAATTATAGATAACAATATCCATTTCGTGATTATTTTTACCTTTTAATTGTTACTTATGGTAATTTTTTATATAACGACATTTGTGCCCTGTAATTTTCTTTTTTTTTTTTTTACTAATTACTCTTGAAATTTGTACGCTGGCACGCATAGCGTACAGGTGTACAGTGAAGTGTGCGTTGAAAATAGTGAAAGACAGGCCTGACGAAGCCAGACGAATTTAGCGCATAGTAAAATAAATATACATAATAGATAATATAAATAAAAATGGACATCGAACATTTGACCAATAGAATTAGCCAATACGTCAATAAAAATATAGCACAGAAATAAATTTTCTAGTTAAAACAGCATGCCGTGCACGCATGTAAATTCTTCCATCATCCAATCGCATACTGATCAATAATACTTGTCGATCATCAGAATTTAAATCGAACATTCGTAAGTTTTTTCAACAAGAATGCAAGTGACGTCACAGGCAACAACGTACTTATAATTACTCGAGTCGTGTATATCTTTCATAATTAAAGCACGTAGTATTACTAGAATCTAAGAAAGCATATTTTATGCGTACATTAGAACCGTACAGCATATCCCTACGTGGTATATATTTTAGATACTTTGGGGTACGATGATCGTTTGTTAAAAAAGAAAAAGAAGGATGAAAAGGTCGCGAAGAAAAGAATTCCAAATGATCGGGCAGACTTAAGATTACTGTTTCTTGCAGCGGTGCAACCACCAACGACGAGCAGGTAAAACCACGCAGTCTTCGTTTCACCTGGAGCATGAAGACGACGAGCAGTCGGGATCCGAACGAAATAATGTCCGAGATAAGAAAGGTGATTGATACGTTTAAAATTGTCGCGACGAGAGAAGAAAGGGTCTTTTTGAATAATAAAAGATAAAGACGATCTTTATAAATTTCAGGTGCTGGATGCTAACAAATGTCAATACGAGCAACGCGAACGATTTCTCCTGCTGTGCGCGCACGGTGACGCAGCGACGGACAGTCAGGTTCAATGGGAGATCGAAGTGTGCAAGCTTCCGCGTCTCTCCCTGAACGGGGTGCGTTTCAAGCGCATTTCCGGTACCTCGATCGGCTTCAAAAACATCGCCAGTAAAATAGCGAACGAGCTCAAGCTGTGACTGCCGGCTACCGGCGCACTTGCCGCTCGTACCAACCCCTAACCCTCTGGTGAGCCGAGCTATCGACCGGTGTCCTCCGAGGAGCGTTATTCTTACGTAATCTGGAACTCGAGGAGCTCGTCGTCCGAGAGCGATAACGAATCCGAGGAGCAAGAGATATTTGTCTGACGTCCGTGCAGTTCGGAGTTGATAGCGCCTTGCGAGTGACGTCATTAGAGACTATGAAAACACGCCGAACGAGTGGGACGCGCAGAATAATTATCGAAAGCACACATTATTAACGTTGAAGGCTTGTTGTTTGGCTGGAAATGCTGAAGATTGAGAGCTGATGCGGCGGCGAGGGGGGGGGGGGAGCAGGTGGGCTGGGTCGGAGGTCAAACGACGAAACCTGTCATCCATAGTTTGAGCATGGCAGTGGATGAGAAGTATTGTGTCCGCGACAGCCTCGAGCGAGAAGATTAGAAAGAGAATTAGGTTATGGAAGCAAGGAGGAACAAAGGAAAGGGATTCAGAGAGAGAGAGAGAGAGAGAGAGAGAGAGAGAGAAGGAGAAGGAGAGACAGAGTATGGAATAACGTTCGAAACGTATTTCGTTGTATTCGTCCTGGCGCCATCTTGAATCGTGACGTTGACGCTCGTACCGAGGATGGATCTGCGGATGCGAGATACGTCACTTAGCGCAAGGATCGCACGGAATTACGTTAAATAATAGAATCGGTATGTGTTTGAATCGGTATGCGCGTGCGGAATGTCCTTACCCCTATGTTAAAAGGAGGAAGATCGTGCAAGTCGCGTGTGTAGAAGTCGTTTCGTTTCTGTAGCAGTATTATCGAACACCCGTAGTGAGTCTTGATGTTGCAGTTGTTTGTTACGAAGCATTATAGCATGAGAGGAGAGAAGGGAGGGTGGACAAAGAGATTTGAATGCAAGACATGATTTTATAGAGAGAGAGAGAGAGAGAGAAAGAAATTAAAAAAATTAATTACGGTTCACTCGCGTCTTTGGAATTAATAAAAATGTTGGCAAGCAAAGTGAAAACGCTAATTTAAAGCTACTTGTATCTATCGCCGAGTGTCTCTGCTAAGATTAGCGGGTTTTTTTTTTTTTTTTTTACGAGACGTAATTTTGAAAGCAATTCGGCTACGTGAATTTTCAGAGTTCATTTTCTTTCGTTTTATAGAGGCCTACGATACTGTAGCGTTATTGACGAGCGTGTGCCTAACGAGAATAATAATAAGAAGGAAAGACAGAGCGAGAGCGAGGAACTGATAAAATCTATTGGATTAAAATTTTCGATCACCCGTTATCTTACCGTAGTTTGATCTCCGTCGAGGACGTAGATAACTCCTTATCAACACGACGATGTATTAATTTACATTGGACAATTTATTCGAGGAGATTAATTCGATCACGGAGACACCTGACTCCTCTCGGTGTTAGAAGAAAATACAAAAGTCTTTTACAGCTTGGCTTTCAAGAGCGCGGAGCAAATCCTCGTGTCAATTTTCAGATATTTCTTGGACTCTCGATTTGCATGTTTCGTAAACGCATAAGTCTGACCCAGCGAGAACGGGGTAGGGTCACTTTCTTTTTACTATCAAGTACTTCTGACACGCTGTAACCGATTAATGAAGAAGTGAAAATAAAGGGAACGCAAAAGCAGAGTCTTCGGGTCGACCGATCTGCGAGTGTAGTTTAAAGCTTTTGTTTGTGAAAGGGAATGTGGATTACGCGGAAGGAAAAAGAAAGAGGAAAAAAAAAATATAAAAAAAGAAAGAGAACACAAACTACCTTCACCATCCGCACGTCAATGAGAACCAACGATTCTAATTAATTCTGGACGCCGCATCGAAACGCGCGCGGCCATTAACTGTCTGTTTTTTCCTTCTTTTTTTTTTCCGAAATCATTTTTACGATGCTTTAGTTCTTTTTCTATCTGTAATTGTAAGCTCGCAAATACACAGCATTATAGACACTAGCCAATTAATTGAATAATAATGATGATGACGATTAATTATTATTATATTATTGTATTATTATTATCGTGAAATAAGTAAATAGGCAAAGAAAACACGTTACTCTGATGATAGGAGAGAGGAGAAACTATTAACACACGATCTACGGATGAAACTTGATTCGTGCGACTTGCTCGCGTGTCATGTGAATAAAATAAGTAAGTACCTTCGTCTTAAAAAGAGTTCGTATACCTAAACTTGCATTATTACTAACGAGATCTGCTATTTCTACCGAGGATATGATAATAATAAATCTAGGTATTGTAATTGGCTACATTGTATTCTTTATCCTTTCGTTGGCAGATGCATTTGCGGTCGAAGTGCGAACGAAAATGAGTGAAAGAGAGTGAGTGAGTGAGAGAGATAGAGAGAGAGAGAAATAAAACAAACGAGACAATGACAAAAGATAACAAAAAAAAAAGGAAAGAGAAAATACATTAGCAAACGTTTATGTACGTAGGAGGCGGGTTTTCAGAGTCACGGTGTATATATAATATAATATTAAAGGTACTAAATTAATGAATGAGAGAGCCTCACACCGAAAGAAATGTACTACACGGTTATACATAAAGATACATATATACACGGAAATAGAGAGAGAGAGAGAGAGAGAGAGAGAGAGAGAGAAAGTGTGCGCGCGAGAGAAAGAGAACGAGTGTCAAAGGAGATATATATATATATATATATAAAATAATATACATAAAAAGAGTATACACGAGGAATACATAAAACACGAGGACATTGTTCCACGATTTTCTGACATCGTAAGCCATTTTTATATTTGCCTAAGATTTAGAGAGAAGCAAAAATAAGAAGAAGAAAGAAGCATAAGAATTGCGTTAAAGAGACTGTAGGCGGTCATTAATTTATTGCGTAAAAAAAGAAAAAGAGAGAAAAAGATAAACGAAAGACAGGAACTTAAAGAGTAAGAGCGATAAGTAGGAAGTGCGCGTTGTTATTATTTCTTTTCGCATTTCCATACTTGCTACTGTCAATGACCAAACTCGACAGAGTCAGTGTCAGAGTGTCTCGCGTTCAATCAATACTCGTAGTGGACAGCGTCGCGGCAGTACCGATCGTATAGACTGGATTTAATTCTGAAAAATGGGTAATACCTTTGTCACGTAATTATTTCTCAAAATCTTGTACACCACGTGGTTCTATACCGAAAGCCTATCAACCTTAACGTTACGGTTAATGGAAATCGGGTTTAACGGTCGCCGTTGCGTTTCAGAAGAAACAAAACGAAAGAAGATGAACTACTTCCGGATGCGTACGTACGTCACTTCCGGTTTACAGAGGTACACGCACTAACAATACGCAATCGTTAATGGACTTGCTGCAAGCACAGGCGTCGGGACTTATTATCATAATGCGTAATCATAAATATTTTAGTTTCCTCGTTTGGTATTAAATAGTTATTATTGTATCTAGGTGAGAAAGCAAATGAAGATAACGAACAAAATGGTGGAACTTCGCGACAATGTAAAGTAACGGGTTTAAGGTTATACATCGCTGGGCGTGAATTAATGTAAGACACGGTTAAATACGCAATAGTCTTTAAATTCTCACTTGGTCGGACGAATCGATTGATTTGTGAAAGAAAAGCGAATTTAATGGCGTTTAAGGAAGATTAACGGGAAACGACAAAGGACTTTATTATATATATTTTTTTTTCTTTCACCGCTACTCCACCGCCCACCAAAACCCCCCTCTTTTTAAATCTAAATTTACGTTTTATCAATTCGCTAATTACATTATCAAACTCGTATACATAATTTGAGTACAATATATCGGATGAACGTTATAACGCGACTTGTATTATTATTATTATTATTATTATTATTATCATTATCGTTATCATTATTTAAGTGTAATGCTGTCACTTCGATTCGGTCGCCGTTAACGAAGATAACTTTATATATATATATAAATATATATATATATACATCTAATAATAGTAATTATTATTATTATTAGTGTTACAGGATAAGGTACCCTAATGGCGTTTAACGATGAAAAAACTCCCTTATCACATAGGTAAAAAAATGATTATATAATCTATACATACACCCATCCTACGCTCGCTTGCTTTAACAAATGAATGTATAAATTAATGATTAATACTTACAAAAGAAAAAAAAATCACGTATATGCATAAGGACACTCATTATTTTAACATGAAAATTTATTGATGGGAATAACAGGCGAGGCGAAATATGTCAATGACGATAATGGTGAATCACGTGCTCGGGTGTCGATCTCGCTTGGCGTTTGAAATTATCGCGACTCGATCCATAAAGTGAAAGAAAATAAGTGGCGTCGATTGGATGCTGTGAGTGCGAAGACTTAATAGAAAAAACTAAAGTGCGTTGAGGAAGTGTACGTTAAAAAAAAAAAGAAGTGAGCTGTTACGCGAGCAACAGCGACGATTTAATTAACAAAGGAATTATTAATAATAATAGTCACTTCATCGATGAAAATCCTTCCATTACGTCCCTGTTGTATTCGTTCCAATCATCTACCCGATCGATTCCTACTCCTTCTTTATACCTTTCTGATACCTTGGACATTTCCCTCGATAACCTCTCCTTTCTTTTTGTTTTGGTTTTCCTCGCGCGCACGCGCGTGCTACACGATACGCCAATCTGTAGATAGGTACATACAGCTTTGCTAAGTGTTTTCTGGTGATCGGTATCTAGCCAAAATGTAGTAACAAACGTTTATAATAAAATGGTGACACGTATTGTTTCCTAATTGAAGACTCCCTGTGATGTTGTGGACGATTGTATTTGAGTACTAGGTGCCTACGGTCAGCATTCGTTTAATTGTTAAGGTACCACTTTCTTTTGTTACGTCGTGTAATTATTTATATATATTATACATGTATATAGGATAATATTAATTTTCAATGGTGGTTGCAGAAGAGTCATTTGCGCGCGTGATTCGAATATCGATAACGTGGGGCTATAATTGGATTTGATTGGTACACGAGAGACAGTTGTTGAGGTGATCAATTTAAGTTGAATATATTTATCGAAGGCATTCCGTCGATTAAATAAAGGTAATACTTTTTTAGTGGATTCCGTGAAAAGGTTGATTGCGACTGGTTGCATGCAGTCTTGTGCGTACTGTAATTTTAATTTCCATTGATTTCCTTTGTGCGGCGATCCATCGTGTGAGAGTCGGAGAAGTTGTGGAATCTTCTTGGAAAACTGGATTTTTTATGGCAAGTTTGGCAATCTATAAGTCGTCCAACAATTGGCAGGTGAGTAAATTATGAGGGATGCATCTTTTTGGTCTGGTTGGTCTACTTGGCTTTATGTCCCGTGGAAGAGAAAGTTTCAGAAGGGTTATATCTGGCAATAGGTGTGATAAATACATAGTTGTCAAATTTGTCGTAGAGGGCACCACTTGCTGGGTCAGTCAGCAGAGTGGATAACATTGTCTGGTAAATAAAGGGGGGGGGGGGGCTTCAGCTTAAACCCTTCATTATTCCATAGAGTCAGTCTGTTTCACGGAGTTCTCGAACATGGGTATGCTGATAATCATCTTTTTTAATGGGTTAATACTTGTTAGTTATAGTTCCAGGGATATTGTTTTGTTGGTTTGTTTTGAGATACTCCAAGTAAGAGGGTTTACTTGGAGGATTCAGCTAGTGGCGTGGGGTGCGATGATCTCGAAGACATCCTAGACAACACATACGTATATCCCAAAATCATCTTTAAGACGCCTTAAAAACAACTTAAAGATGTCTTTTGGATTTTTATGTGCTGTCTCGGTTTGCTCTGACTACATAGATTTGTAGGGATGAAGAAAAATTAGAATTGGAGATTCCCCCTGTCGTTAATATCACGAACTAAAGGACGATATTCAGTAATTATCTAGTAATTTTTCTAGTAAATTGAAGCTCCCTCTATGGTTGATATGTGGAACTAAAAATCTTTTGGTGGAAATATTTGATCATGTGAAGCGCTCCCTATTGTTGATATACGGAACTAAAAATAGTAAAATTCACTGAGAAAATCGGCATTTTGAAGCGCCCCCTATCGTTGATATACGGAACTAAAATCACTACAATTTTCTGGGAAAATCAATATTTTGAAGCGCCCCCTTTCGTTGATATACGGAACTAAAATTAGTAAAATTTGCTGGGAAAATCAGGTTTTTGAAGCGCCCCCTATCGTTGATATGCGGAACTAAAAATAGTAAAATTTACTGAGAAAATCGGCATTTTGAAGCGACCCCTATCGTTGATATACCGAACTAAAATTAGTAAAATTTGCTGGGAAAATCAACATTTTGAAGCGCCCCCTTTAGTTGATATGCGGAACTAAAAATAGTAAAATTTCCTGGGAAAATCAGCGTTTTGCAGCACCCCCTATCGTTGATATACGGAACTAAAAATAGTAAAATTTGCTGGGAAAATCAGCGTTTTGAAACACCCCCTATCGTTGATATACGGAACTAAAAATAGTAAAATTTGCTGGGAAAATCGGCATTTTGAAGCGCCCCCTTTCGTTGATATACGGAACTAAAATTAGTAAAATTTGCTGCGAAATTCGGCATTTTGAAATGCCCCCTTTCGTTGATATACGGAACTAAAATTAGTAAAATTTGCTGAGGAAATCAGGTTTCCTATCGTTGATATAATATATGTAAAAATACAGTGTCATATTCACATATATCACTTTATTAACGCATATAGATATGACACATGCTCATTACAAAGTACAATTACAATCGAATTCACGTATACTTAACATTACCATAGATGACGTGAGCCTCGTGCAAAGATTATAGCGTACAGAAAAACGACTCCTACGCAGATGCAAAGGATGACGACCTGTTGGAAGCTGAACCAACGCTATACGGTGCTAAAACAAAGCGAATGTTTAAGAAACATTTAATTCAACTGTTACCTGTTCCGAACATCTCTTGATTATCGACTGAATCTTTCTATAATGTAATGTGTGCAAACTGTAAAAAAAATAAATCAGAAAAATATATATGACTGAGCCAACCATTTATTTTTTCCTCGAAAAAGAACCATTAACTATTCCTCAACCCTCTTACATGACCAGCACTATAGCCAATCGGAAAGTACATTGCGTCTGCTGTTCAGGGACACCTGACCTTTTGACATGGTGAAAGGTCTCCCGCCTGAAATACTGCGTGCCTTATGTGGAGCGTATCTACGTCACCCACGCACGACCTGACGTATATTAAACCTTAAACCAAAGGATACACGAAGACTAACTACAAGGATAACAATAAACTAAATCTAGAAACCCGTCAACAAATATGCACATTAATCTGACCATCGTCATCAACAAAATCAAAAATGAATTAATACACTTAAATTAAATAAGAACATAAATAACGATAAACTTATAAACAGACCACTAAAAAGGGCATCATTATGAGAAAGTAAAACCGGTCACGTTTTACTATACCTCGTAAATTCCAAATTCCCTTATTGTAAAGGGAACTGTGCCAAAAAGATACGTCATGCGCTACCACGAATTAAAGAATAAATGACCTCATAAACTTTGACACTTTCTCATACTGTATTACTCACAATATTAAAAGCAAATATGTTACAGGTACATACATACAAAGCTAATATACCTAGGCTAACGTTTGGAATGGAGATCTGTGAATGAAATCTGTCGACAATGTAACGCGTTGGCGTATGTTATAACGGGGTCAAAATGTGCTATTCGCAGTCCAGGCTAGCAGTTAGAGGCACATCCTTATAGCCTGTCTTCGTACAAAGGTGTCATGTCTGGCTTCTGAAGCAGCGCATGCTAAAACCTACCCCTATTGATCGTATCCCCCTTCCTACCGAACCCCGCGGCCATGTTCCTCGTTCCAGTTTCTCTGTCGCTGACATCCGATTCTCTCCTGCGCGCGACGCCCTCTCTCTCTCGCCTCTGCCTGACTCCTCTCTTTCTCTCATAACCTCCGCCAACCTCGGAGACGCAGCCGTCGCGACGAGCAGCAGGAAGTCACCTGCGGGCGATCACCACCTCGTCTACTGGAATACCAAGTCCTGGACAGATCGACGACAGCCATGGCTCGTCGTGCTACGTTCAAAACGTTGTTTTTCCTGTGTGAGTCGAATTTTGATTTACTCTCTGAACCAACGCAACCCTTAACAAGAAAAAAACGCCCCTTTCATACATACGGTCTTAGAACGTTTATCGTTTCATCCCTTCGATTCTTCCTGTCACTGATTACACAGACTGCAATTACGTCATCGCGTAAAATTAATAACGATCAACGTCATCACAACCGTATAATATATTATCTATTGAATTTTAAAACAGTTTCTACAGTTGAGACTTGATACGATTTAACTGATATCCGAAGAATACGACGTAGAAATTTAAATTACCAGAAACATATTTTTTACAAAAAATTAAATACGTCCAGCAAGTGTTTCACGTGTCGATGATTTATAATTTTTGGTTTCACCACATTTTTGAATAAAAATTGTTTATTAAAAAAAAGAGATATTCTAGCGTTGCTTTCGAGTGAACTATAACCTTCTGTTATGATAAAATATTCAAATTTGTCCCTAGATAAATCTACTAATTTTTATCGTTATCACCTAATTCACCCTCGCGTATGCATATACGCACCTGTAAATTTTATCGAAATAGACACGAACCTCCCACGCCTAGCTAGTGCGCTCGCGTGGCGCATTAATCACGGACATAGAAATTTCAGTAACGCGATATCGGCCAGGAATATAAAATCGACATTGCATATGTGCACCAACCTAACAGAGGTGCATAGGAGCCGATTACAAATACAATACCTCCCTCCACATTTACTCATGCATTGGCAACACGCTATTCACTGTGTGTACAAGTACAATAAAAATGCCGTCGTCCCATTTACAAAAAAAATAAACAATAAAAATTACCAGCATCGCTGGCTCTTTATATATTGTGCATTTAATTACTTATATATGTATTTTAAATCCAGGGTGTCTCCTGGGCACCGTCCTGAGTATTCCGACACCAACGATGCTCCCACGAAGATTGGAAGAGCAGCGTTACACAACAACTCGGATGGCCAAAGTAATAGCAGAATTACCAGTCACCAGGACCAGGTTACCATTGGTAAGTTAATTTCGTCATTCCCTGTAGTCAAAAATGTAAATATTAGATATGCCATCCCTCTCTCTCTCTCTCTCTCATCCTCACTGAAACAGAATCGGTAACTTTCATTTAAATAAATGTATATGTAAATAATCGAAAAAGACTTTCCGATTTGGAGCATAGTTGGCGTTACGGAAGCGAATCGATCAATTTTTTTTTTTTTTTGTAAAACCCTGCGTCCACCGTGGGCGTAATTATTTTAATGGATTCCTAGTACCCTAATCGTCAATTCCACCTAATATGACCATAATATACATAACCCATATGCTCATGTGGGTATTTGATATACAAGCCGTGTATACACATTTAATTATTATGTGCAAGGACACTAGGTGGAAAATCACACCTAAATAGTAGCCACGCGTAATACCTCGTCATCCCCAGCCGAACAATGCCCGTTGTACACTAAGCATTCGTTGATATACAGCATTGAAGAATTTTTTATTGACATTTCCCATATAATTGAAAAATTATATAGTACCTGAACGATTAAAAAATAATCTAAACGCGAATCGCTTCACCGGTAATTTATTACAGCTTAAGTCTTCGACTAAGATTCTTCGTGACGCTAATCGTGGCCCTTAAGGGTTGTTACTCGATCGTGTACAGATAGTCACGCCGAGATTTTTAATGACAGCTCGTAAAATAGCAAATCGAAAGAGAAAACAAAAATATGAGAAGAAAAGCAAAGCCCGACGCGACGTCTAGATCTTATTAGCAACCACGTGGCTTCAACCTGGCCGAATTTTAAGATATTAAACGCACCATCGACACGAACACTTCGCGTTTTACAGTTACGAACGATTTTTATCCCCATATACATTTTTTTTTTTTCTATAACGAAATTGTGTACTCGGTATACCGCACGACGAAGCACGATTTGAGGTTAGAAAGTACAGCGATACACTGCTTTCGACGTCTTTATAAATTCTTACCATGTCTAATCTTTAATATCTAATCCTTTGGCTGTATCGATATACAACGTAATTAGAAAATCGATTACTATGTTTCCTCAGCCGGTCGTCAATTCCGAACTGAGAACAAGCTCGACCACGAGCCCGACTACCAGTCCGACTACGAGTTCCACGATGCAGCGACTGCCATCTTCTGGCGATCCTATTTACCGTTTCAACGGAAGCAACGGACAGGCCTGCATTCTCCTACAGGTGGATGCGATGATCACGATTAAATATCGTAATAAACTCGGCGAGGAGAAGGTACTTTACGGACGGCAGAATGTCCATTTAAATAATCTTTCATTGACTTTTTTATTGGAAATTGATCATTTTCATACCGTCATTTCTTCCAGGATGCGCCCATCTATGTTCCTGAGGAAGCCATCGTCAGTGGACACTGCGACAACGAGAACACTGCCACGATGTCTTTGAAGTGGGATACTTTCGTACTCTTCTGGAGCTTCGCCAAAGTAATGCATTCACAAGATGCCATTATATCTCGGTGTTAGTGTTCCTGAAGGAATAATAAAGGAAAATTATTTTAATTGGTACAGCGTACACGATGCGAATGCTCGCTGCGCGCGCGTCCATCTTTGATTTATTCCGTTCTTGACCGAACTTGGGGGAGGTGGAGTGGTGGGAGGGGGGGGGGGGTTTGTATAATTCGGTGTAGATTCAATGAAAAATGCATTTACTAAATCCTGTTTATACTTTCCAAGTATTAAGACTCTCTTTTACCAGTATTTAACACTAGGACTACCATTCACCAGTCAACTTGACTGTTTTCAACGTAAATTTGCTCCTAACAAAAATCTACGGTGTGTCTAGTGTTTAGGACAGGAATAATTTTTACATGTAAAATGTGACTGTATATATCTACTGTGTTATACACACACAGTATATGTATGCACTGTGTCTCCCTTATGAAGAATTTGTCCGTTAAGAACGGTTAAGTCACTCTATTTTATTTTCAGACTCCCGGTAACGAACGATGGTACGTCGATAAAATTGAATTAACCTACAATTCTAGCGACCGTCACTTCGAGCACATTGAGGACCCAAGTAAGTTACCCCGTTAATTAGGTTTCGAGAAGCTTCGGTCAGTTGGGCAAGCAGCAGTTTTACTTACGTGCAACAACAAAATTCTTTGTATCCATCCAGAGAAGACCATACGACTGAGCACCGGACAGAAGCACAAGTTCTTCCCTACTCCTCTTGGAAAATCGTATACCTGCAACGAGGAAGTGGAAATTCCATTGACAGACGGAAAGAATCACGCCAGTTTACTCTTGAGGTAAGTTTTACATATACATACTTGGATGGTTTTGAAGTAAAAACAACATTGATGGCGATCGATTGAATTTTTTTGTTGCTTTAATATTAAACATTTCCTTTTAGGGACTTCAAGCTACAACCTTTCAAATTCAAGGACAACAACTTCGCTGCTGAATTCTCATGCAAGTCCCTGAGCGCGCGTGCAGGCAGAGACGAAACTGCACCAGTTGCAGTTGGATCGACATTGGCGGCTGCGGTTCTTCTGACCATCACCGGTTACGCCGCTTATCGATACTTCAAAGTCAAGAAAGTCAAGTACGACACGATGGAGTAAAGCGGCCGCGTGAAAGTCATGACCGATTAGCATATCAATAATCAATAACATATCTTTCGGTAATACTGTCGGGACGGATAATTGTACGATTTATCGGAATCAATTAATTTCGCAGATACATATAGAGAATGAAATTTCATTTTTAAGCGAGCAAAAGATTACTTTGCACTTTTTTCAATTCAATTTCTTTCTTATCGTCCGGCAGTCTTATCGTACGATTGCGCATATCACGTGTGTAAAGAAAAAGTCTTGAAACCTTAAATCCCTGCTCTTCGATCGAGGTACATACTGTGTCGTGTATCTTTTTTGAAACGTAATGTCGGTTACACAAAAATGATAAGAGACGCCGTGAGTAACGTTCAGCGTGACGATAGTCATTCGGTATTGATGCATTTTTAAAAATTGTTTTCTTTTGTCGTATAAATATCCAAAAAGAAATCAACGAGTGTCACAGAAAACTTTACGATTCGTTGAAACCATCGACATTGATCCTTGTAAACAAAAATTTGCCTTTTATCAAACTATTATCATAACCAAAAAAAACTGTCTATCATCACCCACCATATCTAAGACATATCAGGGTGCGCTGATAAAAAAAAAGTGTAGCTAAACAATACATATCTAGCGAAATCTCCGAAAATACAATAAACGTGAGAAACGTGAGGTTAGATTGAACGAAAAAAAAAACTCTATATTCCAGTTTTATTGAGAAAAAATTATTTTTCTTTTGCTACTCAAAATCAAACGACTTTACGCAATATACATTATAGGCGGGTATCCAGTTCGATTGCAGCTGGCAAAGTAATAGTCAATATAGCAGATCATTAGCCTCGAGCAAAACTATCAATTTTGAATATCGATTGGATATATAAAAATTTATATTACACGTGACAGCTTCGATCGGATGAATATTTTTTTAAGGTAGCCGAGATAAATCAATTAATTGACCTGGCACGTAGATTACTTCGAATGGATGATAAAGTACGTGAAATATTGCTAATTACATGCTTTTTAATTAATACTCGACAGTATTTGCCGATTGTATTAAAATAAACGTTCTACCGTTTGTTTTTAAACGAATTATCGAAGATAGGTGATTAGTGGATGATATACGTGAAGTGTGAGGAGGTAGAGAGTTGGGAGAGGGGGGGGGGGGGGTGGTAGGGTGAACATTAAAAATCAAAGATCGCAAACTCTTACGGTTGTACATCGTTAGAATATTTAATTGCGGCCACGAGAGACGCAAATTTTCATAATTTCTTTGCAAAGCCTTTTTATTTCGATTATTCGCGGGTCGCGATAGCCCGAGGCTCCCTGATTACCCATAGTCCCTTGCGCTTTGATTTCTATCGACATTACTGCTAATCGTTACGTCTAATTACGAAAAAGCGTCTCGTAACGTGAGATAATCGTACAAACGTCCTGACGCAAAACGCGAGATGAGGCCCTGATTAGGCAGCTGAAGTACATCTAGAATTAATACAATATCGAGCGGGACCGTTTTTATTATTAAATGTATCGCGAATGTCCTTATCGTTGGTCAATCGTGATAATAGAGGAAATAATAATAATTAATATCACCGCGATCCTTCTCGAGTTTATCTTTCGCGTTTTTTGTGATTATCAAAGGCCTCTAATTGTACATATCCCTGTATACGATACGTTTCAGATATATTCGCGGTATAAATTTTCCTTTTCGACTGCACCGCACGTCCACGAAATCACCGGAAGCGATCGTTGAAGGATCTCGCCGTGGGATCATGGAATAAAAAAAAAAAAAAGAGGAAAAAAAAATTAAAATCTCGTTTCCACAATTATAGCCAATTTTTAGATATCGCAAAAATCGTAAATAATTCGCTTGGCCGTTAATTAATCGCCACTTAATAAATCTCCGATAAGTTTTAATCTCAGGAATGATAGGTCATCCCTTAATCTCAATTAACGATTAATTATTTATCGTACGTCATGCCTGGATACGGAGGACTATCTGGGCGATGATAATATAATCTTATATCTGTTGATTCTCTTGACGTCATCTTAACGCTCCAATTTGATTATACGAATCTAGTATCGTAATGTACGAGCGTGTAATATATCACGTATATTCGAGGAATACCGGCAAATCTCATAGGGATCGTATCGACAGATTTATCCAATAAGCATGTTTGATTACTAAAGCAATTTAATTGATTGTCAATTATAGAGAATCCTTATAATTGTATCGGAAAACAAAATTTTTGCGACTCTTTTCATCGATTGTTCGACCGGCGTGTATCAGAGCGTATCGGAGTTTTGTCGGTGATGTGTTATTTGAGGGAAAGTGCGAAAAGAGATCGATACATATCAATTGTTAACTGATCAGTTTTATCGATACAATTAATATATTGTTTGACACGAGCAATAAGTTTCGTCGATTCGATTGAACGATCGAATTCGAAAATTTCATGAAAAATTAAAAATGCTAATTGTCACAAGTAAAAATTACGTGTTAGCTGCCAGTATCTATACGTTTTAATTGATCCAATAATCAATCGCTCCTTTCGCAAGCATTCCCTTCGATAAATAATTTTAAGTCAATAAACAGTATAGGTATAATAATGCATATACACATATTATGATATAAACCTCTGTCTTCCAAGTGCATATTAAATATAAAACTTCGTGTGTACATATAAGATATCATATACGACGCAAGGATCGATTTCAAAAAAAAATTAAAAAAAAATAAAAAATATATAAAATACAATTATTATCGATATTGTCAATTCGTAATTAGGGCCTGCAGTGTCGATTCTGTTCTTGCGCAGGAGTTTCAAAGTAAACCGAATCTATCGCGAGTTCCAAAAGTCACGATTACGGGGTGATTAAAAAATTCGCAGGACCCCAGGATTTTCATGCAAGAAAAAATTTTTTATTCAAATCTCGCTACGAATCCAACAATCGCAGTCGAGGATCGATCGTTGATCTTTCTTCTTCAAATTTGACAAATTCGACGCGAAATTATCGACGGCAGAATTGATTTTGAAAATTGATGATCTACTGTGTGGGCAAGGTGACGCATTTTCATTGACTAGCCCGTTTGCTGTATACCGTTACGTGTCGTATAAACGCTAGAAACATATGAAGATCAATAAGAGATACAATTTTAGTATAGCTTAGTATAGCGTACTATTTGCGATATATATATATATATATATATATATATATATATATTGAAGTTATATCATGTCGATGAAAATAAAGGCTGTTATACAAGTTCATTAATGAAGTTTCATTGTTTTTTTTTTTTTTTTAAATGACAAACCACTGCACTCAGTCACTTTAGAAATTCATAACCATATGCGATATTACGATTCGCGTGGACCGAACGTATATGATGTGACGCAGAGAGACAAGATGGTCGCTTTAACCGAAGACAGATGTATAGTTATACCTGATAGAGGTGAAATCCCCAGACAACGTGATAATTCGAAAATGCGGCCCTGGAAGGGCGTGAAAAGTACAGTCAAGCAGGCTTATCCCTAAGAACCCTACGCCCTTTGCGCAACGCGTGTACCTACATTGTCAATGGCTTATTGTCGCGCCCATTGAAATAGCACTAACAATAGCTGCCAGGACCAATCACATTGTCCACAGCAGCATCCTGCCCTCGTGGGCCGCATGCAAGTAGTAGGAAGATCGTCAATGGAACAGAATGAATTTTTTTCTTCTTCCTATCCCCACCAGGTAATCTAAAATCCGTGAAAATTTTCAAAAAATCCTAAGATTTCGTAACCCGGAAATTCGTCAAATTTACCGGTGTTACACGCGATGCAAAAATTTTCCGTGTATTTAGAAAAAAGAACCATAACAAAGCCAATTGGCTCTCCTTAACGAATCAGCGTCGGCTAATTGGATGCTGTATAATTAAATCTCGGATCGAGGGGTTGTTTATTAGCGTACCGGTAGGTTTATGCGGGTGAAATAAGTTATATTCCTGGACAGGAGACGCGCTACGTGTATGTATATACGTATAGATATGTATATATATATATATATATATAGCTTGTATAACTACAGTGAGGTTATGGTGCCTACGACGTGGAGTGTGGCACGGTGTCCAGTGACTCCCATGTCGGCTTGTTATCCGTACCGCCCCGTCGTTATCTGCAATTACCCCAAAACAGCCCCTAGTTTATAAATTATAGGCCACCCCCTCCGTTATGCTCAAGCCGCGTTACATCTGTCATCAAACGCAGCCAATTACATTCAATTACCCACGAGTTCAGGGATATCAATGTTATTAGTACGAAGGAGGGGATTCTTTCCTTTTTCTTTTTTTCGCCATTCTCCCTTTGAACCGCCTTGTTCAAACCCTGAAACAAAGTTATCACCAGCATCCTCAATCTGTACTTTACACCTAGTTCAGGCTCTACCATACCCACAGTCTGCTTAAGCGTTAAGGTCGTTTCCAATGGCTGCACAAAGAGTCCCAGGCTACCTGAATGCCTGCGGTCCATCAACCCCTAATATTATGTATCATAACGATTTTGTCGACCTTGCGGTCTAGAGTGTTTTCACGGCCATGGAAACCCTAGAAAAATCTATTTACACGCCACTTCAATAAATAGAGGGTTAATTACCCGCTGAGTCTATTCGTCACCAAACAACCCCGTCGGTCAAATTTTTACCATGTAAATTAATTCCCGACGATTTCAATTCAACGTATCCAGAAGCGACGGCTGGAGCTTCGGGAGGAGTTCTCGGAGTTTCTATAAATAAATCTCCGTGAGGTATGACGTGATAATTATTTAATTCCCACAGCATAGCTGGGCAAGTCGTCTCTTGATAAGCCGATAAAGCCGCGATGTCCTTGAGGAGTTTGCGCCGTCAGCGCGAAGAGCGTCGCGCCAGCGGTTCTCCTGGCGCATTAATGTCATCACCGGACGAAGAGGCGCGAAGAAATTCCTCGAGGTGGGCGGTGGGAATTTTCTAAAAAAAAGATAAAATTAGCAAACGATCACGACCAATTTTTCATGGGGATACAATTTAATTAAGTTAAGCTTTTATGCAGCGAGGACAATTTCATCCCTTGAAAACGACCCTATCGTTTTGAAGGGAATACGTAGGTGCAAGGGCGGGATGAGGGAGGGGAGGATTTTGAACATGTCCACCACCTACCAACGTACGTACCTATATATCTGTCTATTGGGGTGCCTCGGGGTGCCGGATACAATGATGTAACGCGAAACCTGCTAAATCCCTCCCCATCTACCCTTGTCGCAACTCACGGTTACGAGGTACAGACGTTACACGACCGAGTATAAACCGAGAAGCGATTTTCATTCAGGGACGTACGGAGCTTAGCCTCTTTGCGAAATAATTTGCAAAGCTTTGTCTAAGGATATATTAGTTCTTTGGGAAAATTTGAAAAAAAAAAATTTTTCACTGCAAAATTAATCGGCCCTCGGAAGGAACGATATCGTGTAAAAAAATGTTTAACTTAAAAATTTTTATCGATACTCGTGCTTCCAGTTAGGCGTTTCCCTATTGCGCGGAGGGGACTTTAACTCTTTATGATCATTTAAAATATGGATGAACAAAATAATAGGAAATGACACCCTCGAAATCGTAGGCACATTACGGGTTTAGAATGTAAAGACCGGTGCTTCGACATAAGTATATACACACGCGTAGCTACGGTATTATTGAAGGGTATATGTATACACGTGCGTTATACAGGGTGTTCCCCGTAGTACGCACGGGGTGGTAGGTACGATTGTCAATTGTGGCCGGGGAGTGTTGCAGGGAGGGTAGAAAACTAGAAAGAGCCATTCGGGCGGTAAAGAGAGTTCATAATAATGTTGAGCTCAGTAGCGTTCAGATGCTCTTTTCAAGAGAGCGACCCTCGACACGACGGCACGCATTCAAGTGTCGTTCCGCTTTGTAATGTCTTTTAATGCCTCCCTGTCATTATTACTAAAGATCCGGAACATATTGTCAGAGTGGTACTCGAGGCTCCATGTATACCCGACGTCAAGAGCACAGATCGAGATTGGTACAGGGATGCTGCGAGGATGACGTTTCGTCAGGTAAAATTGTAGAAACGAGGTAAAACGAAAAATTAAAATTACGTGCGTACAAGATCGGTACAATTTTGAAGGGGCGACAATAAATAAAAGGGCACGTAAATTTTTCATGGGCAGAAATGATTTGTAAACGGTGCGACACGAGGACTTACCCAGTGTCCATCATCCAAGTCAGCGAAACCTGATCTCTCGCAGGAGACCTGCGTCTAACGTTCTCCCACAAAACTCACCTGACACACAGAATTACTGACAAGGGAACTCGTAGTCGTTTCTGTGTCGTACGTAGACAGAGACCATTTTTCTTTTTTTTTTTTTACTGAAAAAGTTGAAAATAATACATTGTATTTTTGAGGTTAGAATCTTCGTAAGTGGCTTCAACGACGAAATGACATAACCTACAACGACACATGGCCGACCGTCGGTCCATTAACTGTGACCAGTCATATCCTAATAAGCAACCTAAGCGACACCCTTCACGACGTATCTATCAAGGATCGTTCATAATTGGCGACGCAACCATATTGCCTGTTCTACGGCTATGTGGTATAGATGGTTTTGTATATATGGTGTATACATACCTAAAAGCATAAGGGTTGCCATCGCGGCTCTCACTACACCGCACATGTTGGCTCCTCCGACCCCAATAATAATTAGCCTTGCCATAAATCTCGTAGACTCCGTAGGGAGAAAAGGGATGATGGCCGCTCTTCTTCCTTCTGCTCGGTGGACTTTTTTATCGTCCTTTTCACGGAACTGGAATGCGACATTATTCATTATTACGTCGATCCGTTCAAATAAATCATCTCGAAGCGAGCATGCATCGTCTTGGAAGATCAAAGAGTGTTGGTGCGAACTGGACCGTTCTGAGCAAGTAGTGACCCGGTCTTTAGAGGTTATTTGAAAAATTTGAAAAATTTTCCAAAAATTTTTTAGCTACCGTCCTACCCCGTATTGACTTTTCATATATATATATATCGTTTGTTGCTGTAGGATTTATCATTTAAAAGCAGCGTCCCCATGAGTGATTGTTAAGGGTTGAGGGAGAAATAGATTTCCGCGACAGCTTCCGTTTCTATGAGGAAGCTGGTCGTGGTAAAAGAACCAGACTGGATGGGAGATAAGTAGAGGAAGTATCACGTAGCCAGGGAAGAGAAGAAACGAAAGAGAAGAAACTTAACGGGAAGGAATGGAAAGAAAAAGGAAAGGGATGTGGATCAGCCTTCACCCTACTCGTACGGCTATCTGTCTGGCAACGCGTACGTATTCTACTTTGCGTGCTGCTCGTGCGTGAATGCGTACGTGCAATACGATTCCTTGCGGCTGGTTTTCATCGAATTACTATGGTATTTTTGGCTCGTTGAATAGCTTTTTTTTTTTATTTTCGTATATTCCTTAAACGAGAATGAAGGAGACTCCAAAGATTGTCTAGGTTATGGACTGGGCACTTACTTCTTTTTTTTTTCCATACAAATTTTACAATTTTTAACCAAAAATTCCCACTCGTCGATCTGCATATAAATATACCAGAATATTTCAAGGGGATGATTCCGATCAGGTCAAAGGATACTGGCCTCCCCCTTAAGCCTTTAATCATACCGATACGACGAAACAAATCTGTTATCAAACTAATCACCCGTAATTTCTGAACCTTGGTTCATAATATACCCGTTAACGTAATTTAAAAAAAATTATAATTATAAAAACAAAGTCGCTAGACTAGCCAATTAATTGATCTCCAAAATTTCATCGTGTCTTCATTCCACCCTGGTACCATCAGACATACAGGGTGTACAAACACGACGACACGTTCCCCTTATATGAAACTATCGAATCACAGGGCGCGTCTAACTAACCATGTAATCGACAATTTCGTCCCAGCATAAAGTAGACGCACCCTGTTAATTCACAGGCTAAACTAGAGATCGTGCAGCATCCCCCCCGAAATCACCGTTATTACGAGCTATTATTTAGCCACTCGAAAGATCAAGAAAAAAAAAAAAAAAAAAACGACAAAAAATTAAAGTATTATCATACCTCACAGTCGTTAGACAAAGGATTTTAAAAAATTGTCAACTCAAAATCCTCCAGTAGCCTCGATGGAGAAGTATTTAGTCGTTAGGGTCATAACGCGTCGCTGCACCAATATTTCTTCTCCCCCCGTCGCCAAACCGTACAACAATCGCATCTTCGATCTCCGAATGCTTCCACTGACATGGAACCCGGCATAAAATGGCCAGTGACACATAAAGAGCATATTTCAGAGCATTAGAGGCCACCAGCCCCCATAACAACTGAGCTACCTGTGTTCACGCCTGTTCGGTTTCCGACAAAAATCTCAGGACCGATCAGGGTTCTGTACGCTAATGGGAAAATAACCATCGGATTACGTGCCCTAATCCTGATCCCGATTCGAGCCTATTGATGCTGATTTTCGAGTAAAGCTCACTCACTGTCTCTTATGTTTTGCGTTGTTCAATTTTACGGCTGGTCTGCAGGCACATTCTCCGTCCGTCGAAGGAAAAAAAAAAAAAAAAAAAAATGAATCACGACGATCGTCCGCGTCCCGAATTGAATTCGACTCGCAACGTCAATTCTAACCTATAAACAAACACGATATTTTTACACCTGCGTCGCGTGGCTACTTATTGGAATGTAATTTTCTAATTATACTCGCGGGGGCTTGACTCCTGTAAATAATACCTGACCCGATCGTCCGTAACCTGCACCTACGCGAAGATAGCTGCTATCTCGAACAGAGGGTGTCTAATGTCCGGCCACCTACAAGCCTTCAGCCCGTAGCGTCTACCAGGCTCGTTAGCTATCGGCGCGAAGCTTATTGTCTCCGACATTAATTTTATTCCCGTGCTTCTGACACTCATAACAAAGAAATACGATAGGCGCTGCGCGTCCGATTGATTCCAGACGATAAACGCTCTTTGTCGTCTGCTGGGTTAACGAAAATCTTCAAATTCGCGGCGGGAAATTCAAATCGATAAAATTATTTTTTTACCTTTGAAATCGCGTACTACCTATCTCGATCAAACGCACGGCGTTGCGCGTGCTCGAAGAATCGAACTGGTGATTTAATGTGAATTTCAGCTGAAGATGCCAGGAACGAATTTCCCACTGAGCCATTTTGGAATGCAATTAAACGCACTACAGTGAAACGCGACACTTCTGCTCGTTGGCTCACGCCTGTGTATACGTATATACGCCTAGGTGTCCCAGGTACCAACAGTAGATTCCCTACGAAATGTGTATTGTCCGATAAAAATTTTTCAATACCAAGAGTTAGTAGCATCCGAGTATACATTGTGATTCGAAGATCTCGTGTAATAACGATACGAGAAAAATTATTTGACAGGAGCCTAACGGAATGTGGATGAGCTGGCTGGTAGTTGTGTTTTGAAAAATTCACGAGAACAAATTAAATCGCCCCGCACAGAGGCAGAGCGACGAAGAAGCGCCAGAGAGGAATTCCGATCGCTTTGATAAGAAGGTCGGCGCGAAGTCCCTGTCCTCGGCGTCCCGAAGGAGGGTGCGAAGAGGAAGAGGGAAAATGGCGGCGTGGCGGTAACACGACGCCAAATCGAAGGAGACGCCATCGCAAAACGAGGCGCCGCCCCTCTATCATTGCCTCTTGACTTTGCTACCTTCGGCGTCCTCCGGCTGAACATCCGCTCACTCGTTACGGAAGGCTGGATTACGATTGTCCCTCTTCCCGGAAGACAGACGCAGTGGAAAGTCACGGTCGTTGGACGTTGAAGTTCCTTGCGACGGAAATTTGAGAAACCGGCTTGCGCTGAGATTGAGTAAAAAATAAATATGAAAAATATATATACATATGTTTAGATAAAAAAAAAATTTTTCCAGAGAAACAAGGATAACGACGACCTTGCGCGTCAAAGAGACTCGTCAGTCCCTGGCAACCGGTCGTCACACCGTGTCATCCTGCAGCACGGTCTCAGGCAGATGATGGCAATTAGTCATGTAAAGGCGGAGTAGATTCAAAGGATTGGCAAGGCGTGGCTGAACCTCCAAATGGTACAGCGGCAGTCGGCGAGGAGTCTGTTGCCGAAAGACGTCGTCTCTCAGGAGTCCAAGAATTTTCATTGATCTACGTAATGCCGGACTTGTTGCCGAGGTTCTGCATGCGTCCTGCCTATTTCGGGAACGAGAAAAAAAAAATTACGTAAATCTAGCGTGCCAAGTGCAGGGGAAATAAGATTTTTAGGTTTGTGTGAGAAAAAAATTTTTTTTGGAAATACCTATTTCACAATATTTTTAAGTGACCGGCAAGCAGTACAGGAAATATATATATATATATACCGTTGTTATAAAATTAGTCGGACAGGACGCGAAGATATTAACCGTGCGATTGTAGAATCACAACAACACGGTGTATGGTAACGTTGATACTTTTCGTTTCCGGTGTTTATTGGTCACCGTGTATACCGATTCACAGGGTCGTAGCTATCTTAACAGGAATAGGACGATCGTGGTCACACGGGGTTATCCGATCCATGTGAAAAGTCTTTTCGAGGATTTTGCTTTAAAGAAGATTCACCCGGTATCGATGCCTCGAGGATCAGAGAAGCTTCTCCGCTTTCCCTTCGCCCAGAACCGAAAGGTTCGCCGACCTTGGGATCCCTGAATGAAAAAAATTCGAAACCGTGTTAAAGTATCGCAGCATTCGTAATGTCAAATCGTCCTTACGAAATATCCATTATCGTTAACAAGATCGACTGGGTCTTAATCTTACGTAATAAATCATACATACATATATATATATATATATATATATGTGTATATATAAAGAATAATCGATATCGATCAGCCTTAATAAATTATTTCCTAAAATAATGCAGGCATTAAAATTATTTTCATTTGTTTTTTTTTCAAAATCAATCCTTCTTCCTTTCAACGTTTCGTCGATAACGGCGAAAAAAATTATTCTAGTGTAAAAAAGATTTTTGGAAAATTTTCCCATGCACTATCCCAAGGTGCGATAATTTCTCAAGCTGGCAGTGCCCGCTTGCGGCAGGTGAAGCTCGTGGAGGATGCTGGGACGCTGAAGGTACCAGCAGAGATTTGACGAAGGATTGGGGGTTGCACCGCCCTCCGTGTCAGCCAATGGGGTCGCACTGTATCACGCCTCGCGACCAATCAACGCTTCGTTGGCCCGAGCAGAGCCACTCTGCATGTCGAGCAGCGTCAAACCTGGCGTACGTCAAAAAAAAAAGAAAACCATACTGCTTCTGCATTGCATTACGAGTCGGGTAGTGTTCGCTTACTAACTTGGTGACTTGGTCACTCAGTGAGTGTGCCTCGGTCTAAGGAGCCCCCGATACCGCTGCGTAGTTGCATAATTCACTTATGCGACCATTGCGTGACTTATTAAACTTTGGTATCGGTAACCGTCGCACCCGATAAAGATCAGACAGAAGTAATACAAGAGTTGTAACACGAAAATGACTTGATCATGGGTCATCATCGGATCGAAGAACTATATCTAATCGGCGACGTAGTGAATTGCGAGTGTATCGAGGGATATACGAAAGAGAGTGAAAAAAAGAATAGTGTCGACTTACGTTAACTAGGGTGCTGGGTGTGATAATATTGTGAATTTCATTTTTTGTGTCTTTTTTTTTTTCATCAAATTCCAAATTTAATACCGGAAGCTGATGCGAACGGTGAAATTCTTAACAGTGAGTGAAATTTCTTTGATCTTCGTAATATTTGGATAAATACGAAAGCGTGCGAGATCCTTCGTTGGATCGGGTGATAAGCTGAGCCGAGAAGTAAATAAAATTGCGCGAGTGCGAGTTTTTCAAACTTCGTAGTACTTCTTGTGAGATAGATGGACGATACGTGCAATAATTTAAGACCAATCATTCGGCATTTTTATAGACAAGAGTGACAAGAGTCAAGGACGTAAATAGAGATTGATTTGCGAATAAAGTTACGGTGAATTAATACAGCGTGGACTATCGTGTGATACTCAAGGCAACCAAGTAACAACAAACGTATCGGTTAAAGGGCGTAAAGCCAAGAGTCTCTGGGAACGTTTAGAAACGATTGAGTAACGTGTAGTTAAGAGTTATCGGATTTACGAAGTAATACAAAGATTACCGAGGGTGTCGATGACTGTTTAAGGAGAAAAAATTTTTATTCGAGCCACGTAAAATTACATTTTTTTCTATTTTCTTATTTTAAAACAATCTCAATTCAACGTTCGCCACTTTTTGGATGGTTCACGAAAATCTGTCAGTCTAAGGATGTCTGACAGTTCGGATCAACTGTCATCACCTAGTAGCGACTGTAACAGTCAAATGGGCGCAGTGCACCGTAACGTGGGTTCCTCGGGACCTTACAGCGGATCGCCGATGACGAGTTTACCGATAAATCATCATCCCCATACGCAAAACTTAACGCCAACGTCGACCGGAAGTCCTCAGTATCCGCAAGAGTTGAATAGCTGCAATCCAGCGAGCGTAAGTCAAAATATTGGAAATCTCACGGGACTCTCGCTGGGCACGAGCAGCAGTAATTTCACGCCTGAGCAGATATCCTGCATGTGCGAGGCATTGTCGCAGAGTCAAGACATCGAGAAGCTAACGAGGTGAGTAGAGTTATAAGAAGTAAAGGGAAAAAAGAATGAAAATTGAATATGTCAAATGAAAAATGAATTTGTTCTTCGTATAAATCAACCTATGAATTAAATAATATGAAAATTCGCATTTAATTTAACGTGGTGTAAAACCTTAGGCTATGGGTTGTCACTTTTTACACGTCTCAGGTTCCTCTGGTCTCTGCCACCTGGTGAGCTTCTACGGGGTGGCGAAAGTGTCCTAATGGCCAGGGCGGCCGTGGCATTTCACAGAGGTGCCTACCACGAGTTGTACTCCATCCTTGAAAGTCATCCTTTCTCACCTCGTCGTCATCCGGAGCTCCAGCAGATGTGGTTCAAGTCTCATTATCGCGAGGCCGAGAAGGTACGGGGTCGTCCTCTGGGCGCAGTGGATAAGTACCGTCTAAGAAAGAAGTATCCCTTGCCAAAGACAATCTGGGACGGCGAGGAGACCGTGTACTGCTTCAAGGAGAGATCCAGGAACGCGTTAAAGGAGTGTTACATGAGAAACAGATACCCGACGCCGGACGAGAAGAAAAATTTAGCCAAGAAGACGGGACTCACGTTGACCCAGGTTTCGAATTGGTTCAAGAACCGTCGGCAAAGGGACCGTACGCCTCAGACGAGATCGTAAGTCCCACTCTTTAATGGTATAGCTAATTTAAAGAGAAAAAATCAATCTTTTTCGTCCCACTTCGAAATCGTCTCTAACCGGCCAAATTTAGGCCTAATGATTTTTTTTTTTTCGATTAGTCTAACGCGAGGTCGACGATCGTCCGAGACAGTTCGGCACTTGGCACTTCTCAAGTGTTTGGCACTTACCGAGGAGCCCAGTGGGAGTCGCACTGCGTAGCTTTAGTTTTAGTGAAAAGGCCCAAAAGCCACCCTTAAGGGGCCAAAGATCGGACGGTCCGTTGTATGCGAGGCACGTGTGACGACGGGGGGTCTCTCTTCTTTTTTTTTTTCCAAGGAGCAACAAGTGTTTCGACATGTGTCACACTCTCAAGTTTTTCAGGACCCTTCGAACGGGAAGGACGTCACGCTAAATCATCCCGCGTACGAGGGTCGTGCGAATTATCAATTACGAATGGCTTCGAAACGACGTTCGCGTCCGTGCTCCACTTGCGGCACGGGGCCCTCCTGTTGGTCGCTTCGTGAGAATCCCGCCGTTAAGATCGAATTTCCTTGAGGATACTTCGGGAAGAAGTCGTTTGTTGTTCTCGCGAGAACAAAAAAAAAAGTTAACTCTTCGAACAAAAGACATTCCTGTATCGTAATCGAGATGCGTCGTCGCTCGCGAATGTGCGTTAACATTTTCTTCTTATCAGACATTCAAAATAAAACGATGCACGGGGATGAGGATGTGTTTCTCGGTGCACGCGTGTAACCTTAGACTCTCGTGCGCCGCCACGCGATTAACTTATGTATTATTAGTAAATTCTTTGACACGCGAGAGAGTCCCTGAGCGAAATAACGGTGAGACAACGCCGGACGCGTGTTCTCAGTTCTGTTGCCACAACAAGAGTCACCAATTCCGATAAGATTGTACCGGGCGTAAACACGAGACGCAGACTAAACCGTGCATTGACCCAAACGTGTGCGTGGATGAAAAACAAAAATTTCTTAAAAAAGGATAGTAGAGTGAAATTTTGAAAAATCATAACGTAACGATAATTTCGAACGATACCTTAATATCTTGTTAACCTGTAACGAAGAATAATGAATCCAGTCGCGAGCGACTACGCATACGAGAGGTAGGCTTTCGTAGGAGCCGTGTGTAACGTCGTGCGTGTTGCGAAAGGAGAACAGAGAAGCGAACGTAGCGTTGTTATGGCTACGAGGGGGCACCGGTCACGGCGTCCAGGGCGACACACTCGAAATTTCCTTCATGGACCCGGGCACGGCAGTCGCTCGCGTCGCCAGTCTCCGTGGCCGTTTTATTCGAACCTGAATTAGCTAGCCAGGCGTCACAACGGTTGAAAATAAAACGAAAGATTCCCTAGAGAATTAATTTTCTTTAAGATACTAGCCGAATCGGCCTTAAGCGTCATCCCCAGTTACTCGTGACAGAGGCATGTCGTAGGTGCGAAAGGTTGCCGTAAAGGCCTAGAAAAAAGAAACACGACGCCCCATTACCGTTTTATAGCGTCGCTTCGGTTACGTCTCTCGTTTCACCATTGAGACCTTGGCACCACCAATAGTTTCCTATGGGGCGGATACCGGGACGGTTCGATCTATGCGTCTATGGGGATTCCGGTTTGCGTGAGGATGACGCCTCGTGAATACTGCCAATAGAATGGCATATATCCTATGGGAAGTGCGTGTGCGCGTGTATATCGGGCGTATGAGAATCACGGATAAATCGGTATAATTTTATGGAAAGCTGAAGTGGGAGTAACGCAAGTTTCTCGGATTTAGGAACGCATCCATAAAACTAATGCCGTCGGCTATGGTAAAGGTCTTAGAAAACGAATGTGGTAAAGTGTGACGGGTCCGTGGGCGGAGCTGGTTACATATGGCGTATATACAGCACAGGGCCTCGTGTGTATGGTACTTACATATATACTCGTGTATTACCTACATCCCTCACGTGGAAGGAGGGACACGGGAGTCTGACCATAGTGGACGCGGCCAAGAACAATGCGAGAAATGACCGTTCGGTCGCCGTCGCTTTTACATTCTTCTTCCAAGACACGAGAGTTGGGCCTTTGAGATTCTTGGAACTAATGGGGACACATGTGGCCCCTAGGAAACGAGAGCTAATTGTCAAACGTCCGAAATTCCGTAGGATTTTTCGGCAATTTTTTTTTTTTTTTTTCTTACGTTTCTTAAACAATGAAAAGTCCCTCCCTGCTTCCTTTGTGGCAGGCACGTGTTTGAGCGGGAAATTTGAAAAATCAAATTTTCTTTCGTTTTCAAAGCTCGATACATTCTTTAATTTCTTTCTTTATTACTCGCATTGCAGAGACATGCTGCCGCTAAATTGTCAGGGTACCGGCAACGGAAATTCCGTAAACGGTTCTGTGAGCGGCAACCATGCCGGACATCAGTCGTTACAATCAATCGATTCCGGAAGTCCGAACTTGGCTATGTCACCGTTATCAACAATGGCCATGTCACCAGTGGGGATGAATCCGTGCAGTCCGATGGGGATGAGTCCCATGGGACCCCATCATCACGGATACGCTACTCCGGTTACGCCATCATCGGTTCACACTGCTCATCCACATAATGGCGGTCTTAGTCCTATGAACGACGTAAAGGCATTGTGCTACGGACGTGGAGTTTATGACAGTGGTAACAAAATTTTGGTTTTGAAAAATTCATTATTAAAAATTTTCAATTAAAATACCTATATCAATTTTCAATTCATTTGACAGGGAAAGACGTGGAACAGAGTTCCGTCTATTACTCCAGTCATTCTAGTATGCATCATCAGTACTACCAACCGACTCATCATCAGATGATGACAGGATCCCACCACCACCACCATCATCATCATCATCAACAAGGAATGCCTACGGGTTACGAGATCATGCTACCACCGCCTCAACACTCTATGTGACCCATGGACTGCGATGGCGTTCACGAGGACCAGGTCGAAGGTCAATCCGGCGATGATGTTCTCGCGCGTATTCACGCCTTCGCTTAATCGATTGGCTTCTGCGTGGATCCTGGCCAGGAGAGTCAGCAGGACTTGCCAGTATTCAAGACGTCCTTTGTCCTTCATTTTGGATCATGTCGCATCGAGCAAAGCTCGTTAGCGCCTTCTGCAGAGAATAAACGGAACTGTGCTCTAGCTACAACGTTCTCGGAACCGGTGTTTATGGAATCTCAAAGTTGTCGTGACGCGAGAGAATTTTCTTTAAAATTATTTAAAAAAAAAAAATAATGTACCCTCATAAGGTCATATTAGAAATTTTGAACATTTTTCAAAGAGACCTTTGTCGCGAATCACTTCACAATCTATTGGTACTTTATTAGCCTTATCTGATATATATATTTACATTACTGGGTGAAAACGCACCCATATTTACTTCTGAGCCAATGGCTACCCAAGAACTTGATGAAAAGATTGGGAGGAGCTAGAAACTGGTTTCTCCTCTGCACCCTCTTAGTCCTTCTATCCTGTTTAAGATGGCGCTCGTGTATGTATGTATGTATGTATGTAGAGAATCAGCTGCGTAATTGATCTTACGATAATGGCGGCAAATTTAAACAGCGTTGTTCGATCTTCAACAAGTAATTGAACAGTAATTGATTTGTGAATGGCCAATGTTTAAATTGACATTGTAATTATAGAAAAAAAAAGAAACACTAAAATTAGATAATTATCCAAACTCAATGAAACCTGCCGCCTAAAAATTTCTTGTTAGCTAAAACCAGATGTATGGGTAAACGCGTTAGGTTAATTAACAGAAAAATTTTTTTTTTTCTTGTACTACACACAATGATTATTGTATAGGACAACTAAGATGTACTATAATAATATAGCTCGTATATAACTTAACACTGTATATGATATTTGTTTTGGGAAAACATGCATCCTTATAAGATTACTTCCTATTTGCCTCTAAGGTTATTCTGCTAATGAGGCTCCGTAGGTAATTTAGACAGTACCTGTTGTATCAATTGAATAATTAAGACGCGACAAAAAATTGATTCATAAGCGCGAAGTATAGGAATGTACCCGTGCATTCGTGGCACAATGCGTACAATGAGTTTAAGGAGAATTTTATGCAAATAGATTTTTTTTACTCAACCGAATTCACTTAGATTAAATTAACTCTGATTAAGTAAAAGAAAAAGGAGCGATTAAACGTACGTAAGAGTATACAGTATCTCATTGCTTTCCCCGCTTTGTACACAAGGCTGTTGAGTTAAAAAGAAAAACTATTGAATATGTCAAGAATTCTACTTCATGAAATTAAAAAGAAAAATTAATAATTCGTTACCTCGTCTTCGAGCATTTTCATTGAATCGCTCTTCTGTATATACGTATCGAACCCGTAGAATCAATTATTGTAAATGCACTGTATAACTTTCGTTTAATCATGATAATACGTGGAAGAATATAATGCAATGACTCGTCGCTTGCCATTTCGAATCCAGTTTACTTTTCATTGTTATATTATCGATTAAAATGAATTCTTGATCGAATTTAATCGGTGGGAATATTTAAAAAATTTCGTCGATCTCTGCGCCACCTGGACGACGACAAAGCAAGTTATACGGTGCTCCCGGAAATAGGATGTATCTAGTATTAGATGTTTTAAAACACGAGGATTTACCCTCTGTCGGTAAACTCATAATGTCCCATGCGATTTTGATAACTTATCAACCGATATAATTTTACAGTGTGAACGAGGTAAGTAGATCCATGAGGTAAGTAGATTGCGTCAATAAGAGAAGGTCAAATATAATAAATTGACTGGCAGGATTTCGAAGTTCTTAAAATTTATTATGACGACACTATTGTTTATGTACGTTAAAATTTCTTGACAGTGATTACAATAAATTCGAGAAAGCTCCAATAAAACGTATATCAAGTTCACGTATCGACAAATTATACTTAGCCTTATTCTATTTAACGTACAACTTCTATATTCAAACATGACGACATGATCGATAATAACAAGGTACGCTTAAGTTAGACTTACGCTATTACCTCATAACGGAATCGCACGATGTTACATATGCATAATGATAATTGAAGAAAGGATGATATTACATACCAATAAAATGATGAAACAGCCTGTCACGTTCCAATATCCATTTCCAGCAATGCACGACACAATAATTTAAGATGTTGAGATAAGAATTTAATTACGCCGATTAATTTCACGGCAGAAACGTATTAGTTATCGGCACGCGTTCCCGCACAGAGAGATTGAAGTTTAAGCTTGCCGATCGAGTTCAAAAAAAATATAGATGCGTATCAATTTCTTATTAGACCTATCGATTTCAGTGATACACTATAAAGCTTAGAAGGATTACTCGTTATCGGTTTCCAAATGATAATTAAATAATACAATTTACGAATTAAAGTTTCAATTAAACATGGTAGATATAGGTATAGACTTTTTGAAAATTCTCTTTGTCTTTACACAACAGAAACGTAAACAAACTGTGATCCGATCGCGTCAAAGTTCACGATGATACTGAGGACTAATAAGAATAAAGGGAGTGCATAACGCTGCGTGCCTAACCGATACGCTACAAAAGAAAAGAAACATGGCGGCAACAGTCAGCTGGAATTAAATAGGAGTGAATATACGTTGAATATTTAAATAATTTGGAATAAAATAGCCATATGAACCATATATCACTTATCGTTTATTTGATTGTGTTAATTAATGAAACGATTAATCCTCTTATCGAGATACAATCCGTGTAAAACAGAATATTTCGAAGTGATCGATTTTTTATTAAAACCAATCGACGCCTGTATAACAGCTGCAGAAAAGGACAGTTCTCAGTTTAACAATAGCGGTTTTTTTAAATGCAATCTTCGCCGTACGATTTGGGCACGTCAAGGATTTGACGTTTGTTTTACGAATTAAAATATTTTCCGATGACACATTGAATTCTTTTATTGACAGCAGGAAAACATTAAAACGCCAACAAGACGGTATCACGTTACGCGCGATAGTAAAGAATATTTCGAATTTTGAAAGGATTTATTTTTTCAAAATTTTTCTGCTACTCGTCTCATCTCTCTTTTCCTTGTCTCTCGAAAGCGGCAGTCGGGTCCTTGGCTGCTGACGACGGATCTAACATACGCATGTGTACGGTATCATCTCCAGCATCTTATCGGTATAACTGACCGTAATAAATATTGTCTCGAATGTGTGCACGTATGAAATTTAACCTATACTTTATTCGATAATAAATATAGTATAGATATATAGGTACGCGTTATCATATAAGTATTAGATATAAATAATCCTAAAACTCGAGAATCTCGTGTCGTTTACATTTCATACGGTGTCACATTGAAAAAATATATGTTAATTTAAAGAGGACAACGATCTACATGCGTGTATTAATTACGTAATATATATTTATATATAGAGGTACACGGATATGTGTAGAACATTTATTTATGTTCTCTCTCTCTCTCTCTCTCTCTCCTTTATTTATCATCTCTCTACATTTCAGTTTCCTCGCACCTCTCTGGCATTCATTTAATTTTGATCTCTTAATCCACTCGTGCGTGCCTTCAAAATCACGCTCTTATATATAAGATCGTGCTTTAAATAAATACGAAAAAAAAAAAAATAAATTCTCAAGTTCAAAAACGTAAGGAAGACGCGCCACAATTGATTCGGCAAATACGCGAAGCCTTGACACCAAATAATAGATGGCGCCACGTCTGTACGCCAAATATACTTTACACCTCGCATCCGGTAGTTTAGAACGAAAATATGTACTGCGTGATTTCTAAATGAAATGATATGTATAAAAAGGGATATAATCTCGTTATAGACATCGTTAGAGGCTTTAACGAGGGGCTGGGTGACGTCAATCAGGTGCTAACAGCTTTAATAGATTAACATTTTACGATGCCACTCTGTGTGTATGTATATATCGTTACGTACATATATATATATACCTATATATATATACCTTTTTAATATGTTAACCAAAAATAAACTCACCTGACCGCAGAACGAAGCTTCAAGATTTCTGCGAGAATTTCGTCGAGACGAAAAATCTCATAGAAGTCTCAGTCAGAGACATTTTGATTGCGAAGGTCAATCGTTTATTTCGTTGTCGACATTTTATTCGAATTTGACAAGACCTTGCGGACGCTTGTGCCTTAGAAAGAATTTAACGATTAGGAATACTAAAAAAAATTCTACAAAAAATATATAAATGTCAAAAATAATTGCGTCAAATAAAGATTGCTTCGATTGGATGACAAGGAGTTCGTCGTTGTATTTACAGTTTTTTTCTTTTTCTTTTTTTTTTGACTTCGCTTGTTCTCTTTCATCCAAGTTTTCGCTTCAATTGGTACAGCCGTAATAGCCAATATGTGCTAGGTAATGGCGCGTTACAGTTACGTGTATAAACTGGGTCGTTGGCTCTTGAGCTTTACACGAGAACGTAATACCAGTGTCGTATAGGGATTTTTCTTTTTTAATATAAATATTACATGTCTCTCGCAACGAATAATTAATTAATTAGCCTATCGATTACACTAACAAAAAGGCGGAACATAGGAACAGTCTAATAACACAGTTATTAATGATTATACTAAATCTTTAAAGTAAATGGCTTGGACTACTTCTTCGCAATCTTAAGATACTCCAAACGGCAAGAGGATTCTCCGTGCGTCGAGTAGCTTGAAAACTTCCTCCAACAGTGTTACCAACTCCCGCGCGTACCGTTATGCCGATTTTAAGAAAGTTTTGAGCGCGACTCCGCGTTGCTCGATCACAAAAATTGCAGTATCCAAGTAATCTCGAGTCCCAGGATATTCACAAGACATGGATATATATATACATATATATATACACATCCTTTGAACCTTATCAGCATATAGTAGCAATGAGTCCAGGTTTGAGGGGATAGGGGTTATAGAACGCGAGGGGAGAGGATAAAATTAAAAGAAAGAAAAAGAAACGGAAGTACGGAAGTAAAGAAGAATCGAAAAAAAAAGACTTAAGTGGAAAAAAGAAATATTCACGATACTAACGTACCAAGCAACGCGGAACTTGTGAATGAGGTGAACTTGCCGTTTCCTTTAAAACTTCGAAGACGGCACTTTATACTTATTGACCCAGCGAAAACTTAAATCTAGAGGAGACAGCATAGCCACCGGAGTGGCACTATGCAACGTAGAGCTGTACAAATATTTATAGGAGCAAACCGGAGGTTGTCCGTTAAAACTAAGCAAAAAAAATAAAAGTAAAAAAATATAACTCAGTAACGCGATCCTGGTCACTGGTTTCATATAAGAGAATTCTTGCATTATAAGCGTTCAATTAGATAAGCATTTACCTGCTGATGACATGGGGGAATCCCCGTCTGTCGTTTACCAAGGCGCATCGACTCTTGCGCATATGAATTTTCAAACGTTCTTTTTTACTCTGCTTCCTTTTTTTTTACACAGACGCTCATCGCGTGTCTGTGACGTAATTTTACGTAAGAATAGTGCCGTCCACGAGGTCCATATGCAAATCCTGGATGAAATGAGCCTGGGGTAAATGACTCGAGTCACGCGTATCAATCGGAAGGGGATTCCCCTTCGTTGAACCGACATTTCTTTTTTTTTTCTTTAAACCAGAAACTTTCAGGCGCAGATATTTTGACTCGTTCGTTAAAACCTTTTAGGATTATTCGAATTTATATTTCTATCGAGTTTCCGCTTGACCTTTACGGATATCAAGTGGACGCGTAGTACCCTACGGCATTTGTATAAATCGTTTGAAGGACAAGGCTGGAAAACGGAAGTACTGGACTCTTTTTTAAAAGATAGTATCATCGAGCGAGCGATAACAAACGTGAGGACGTGGAATAATTCAAATTCTTAGGTCAACTCTAAAAATAATACAACGAAAATATTTTTCGAGTCGTGACGGTACGCGAGTGGCTTTCGTTTTTTGTAAACGACAAAAACTTGCGAGAGCACCTATTGTTCCAACAGAACGCAAGAGATGACAGATTTTAAAAATAACGGCTTCTCTCGCTACTCGGAGAGATGTTCAATTTTTTTTTTTATAGTACACGCGAGACGGCAATTATGGTCCAGAGATCAAAGAAACTATCACTACCTTTAAAGTGTTCTCCATCTTTCATTCTTTACTTTTCTTTTCTACGTACGTGCTACGGTAGGTATGAGCTAAGGGCTACGGGTGGACATTAGTATATATATAATATATCATATGTATAATCATATATACCTGTACTCATTTATAATAGTAAGACTAACTTTAGTCATAATTTACAAATTACGCGATATCAATTAATTTAAAGATTTTCTCTCGTATCCCTCTTATCTTCTTTGTGTTTCCTTTTGCTCAAAACGTCACCTCTTATTTATCGAGCCTTGCCCGCGCGTATTGCAAAATATGAATTATACGATTTGAAAATAACGATAAGTGTGATACGTCCCCCGGTTGATGATATCAACGATTAATAAACTTTATTCACATTCACAACACGTAGAGCAACGCGTGAATAATACTGGACCTATTCAAGGTATTTATTTTTAGTGGGGTCACAAAATCGGGATTCAGACTTAACTGCCATTGTCCGTTATGGTCCGATCTTTATATGCAATATATATATATATATATATATATATATATATATAGCATTTGATTACGAATTCCACAAAACACTTTGCGTTTTCTTGTGTCGTCGCACTGTACTCCAGTTTCTTTCAACTGTGCTAGATACATTTAACAATCGCAGACCGCCTTAAGGTACCACAAGTCTAGAACAGTACTTGAATTCGTGTAGATATGATAACCGTAATTATTTATACGATTATAATTGTTCGGGATTCTTCTCTCACTATAATTTGATAATCTTTTCTTAATTCTCCCTCCCTCTCTCTCTACTCTCCTTGCTGCTGACGCACAGACTCTATAAAGCAGCGAATCGCAAGGGTCCCCTCCTAAGCTTCTTATACTTTTCTGGACACGGTATAAAAAGGTATATTACACGCAATAATTTCAATATTGGGATCATGGATCGTTTTTAAGAATTCGATTGATTATCGATCGCGATTTGCTATTTGTATATCGCGATTCTCAATTGCATTTATATCTCCCAATGGCGTACCATGGATAAACGCTAATATTGCCTAGCTCACGTTCATCGGATATCCCACGAATTCTAACGCAAATAATGGCATCTGAACGATCTAACCAGATTTTACGTTTGAATTCCAAATCAGGATCAGCTCGTGAATTAATAAATCCCATAATTGCGAGAGACCGCATCTACGCCATTGCCAATGACTCCCCTCGGTGCGGAGTTTCGGACACGTCGCCCGCTCTAAGCTCGCAGGCGTCGATTGCGCGTAGAGGGACAGTGACTTGGAGGACTTTTCTCTTCTTTGTTTTCTCCCATTCGTTTTCTTTCTTCTTCCTCTTCTTCGTAATATCGAATTTTTCACGAAAGCCCAGTACCTTACAGGCGTACAATTTTCTCACCCTGATGAACAGGAGTGTCGTAGGCCGGAACGCATTTGTAGTACTGAGGTGGGTAGGAGGCGTAAGACGCTTCCGACGGAGACAGACGTCCGCGGAATCTGTGTCGCACGATATGAACTATCAGTACGATGCAGAGAACCGCCAGGACGACGCTGATTGTTATCAGGACCGCTTGCCAGTGTCTCGAGGTTGGATGAGATCCATCGTTTTTATCAGGAACCTGAATCATATCCAAGGAAAGCATTCGCGATGGTATATATCTATATATAATCCTACAAAGTTATCCAACAATCTCGCAGCTTACTCAGCGGTACAAAATATTCATGAATTTCTTACCGCAATGGGACAAACTGGACAGCAAGCGCCGGGTTCAGGCGGCAGAGGATTGCTGCAGGCCACTGAGCACACGGTCTCCTTGCAACTGAGTCTTCCATTCGTGTCGCAGGTGCATGTCGTGCAGGAATTCGGATTCCAAGAGGAACCCTCAGGACGCGTCTCGTTCAGATGATCCACGCAAGTCGCTCGGCAACGACACGTCTATTGGGAATGAAATCAGAAAGAATTAAAATGAGAATAAAAAATTATTGGTCGACGGTGTTTCTTTATTTTTGTTTCCCTCTCTTTCTCATCGGATCTTATCCCCTTTCTCATTTAATTTCAGCTCACCTGACAGCCACGTTTATTCGTTCTGTACCCAAAAGGACATTTCTTTTTGCAATCCTTAAAGGGAGTGCATCCAGGCTGAACTTTGCACTCGCAGAGAGTGCAGCCATTCTCATCGACTACATATCCATACTCGCAGTGATCGCAATTCAATGCCGGACACACTGTCTTTCCTCCAGTCTCGTCTACGTTCTCAGGAACAATGTCGTCCGCAGAAGAGTCTCGACAAGCGCAAACAGGGCATCCGCCCTCGTCGTGTTTGAGCTCGCAGTCAAGTTCGCAGTGCGAGAGGTTCGGGCAAACTTTATCCTGAGTGCTCGCGCTGTCTGGTCCAGTCTGCAAACAGTAAGGTGCAGAGTCTATATACTGCATACGCTACGTACATACATGTACCATATACCTAAACCAGCCTGGTATTTTATGTCTTGATTCTCAAGAACCTCCGAGACACTAAAACCTCCTGTAATTCTTTGGAGACGTCCTAACCTCCGAGCGATAAGAATATCATGACACTGCACCTTAGACAGTCTGTCCTACTGTACAGGGTGCCATAATATTATATAACTCTACGCGATAATTCCTTAATCAACAATCCCGACGGCGTGCAATTACTTTGCATTACCTTTTCATTGCTGCAATTGCAAGTGGGACAGTTGTTAGTGTCTTTGACGTAGCCGTTGTCGCAGTGCAGCTCGCAGTCCCTCAGAGGTTCGCATCTCCCGCGCAGGACGGGCACGGGACTGTGCGATGGTACGGGACAGTGACCGCAGCATTCCCCAGGTGCCGCGGGCACGACGTTCTCGCAGCTCTTGCACATCGTCGTCTGACAGGACGGGTTGCCTTCCTCGCAGATACAGCTGGTGCAAGAGTTTTCCTTCCAGCGTTCACCGGACGCTCGTGGTTGGCCCCTGCTGTCTCTGCATGTACCGTTCGCGTGATCCTCGTCAACGTCCACGTACGATACGGATTCTGAAAATTTAAAGGAGATACGATTGTATTTTATTATCAGAGGAAGCAGAGAGAAAGCTGATCTCGATGATCATTTATATTTCATGGATTAATTTTCCGGTATGTACTAGACACGGGAGGGTCCGGGGCTTTGGTCGCTAATGGGAATTGCAACCTGGAGAGTCATAATCGCATTTGCAAGTTAGACGTATTCTCGTTAAATGATAATTGATAGCGATACCGGTAGCCTAAGGTTACTCAACAGACTTAGAAAGCGATACTGTATAGTTATTAATGTATGGATGATCTTCCTTTAGATACTGTCTTTAAGTTATTGAACTATGACCTGGTACAACTGTGGACAAGCTTTTTCACTCTCATTGAAACCTACCTTCGCTATATCCAATTCGTTATGAAATTCCAGATATACTGAAGCTATGCGTCTCATCTACTCTACATTGAAGTTTTGATCTAACGTTACGTAAATGGATAGTTCCACAGTTGAGTTATGAGGCCAGGCGATGCTTTGTAATTGCCAACCTGAGGGCTTGCAGTTATAGAGTGGACAGCAACTGCCAGGAATTTCTGGTGATGCGGCTCGTACTTGGACTGGACGTTGTCCAGGTCCGCATTCATAGGGCGGACAGGGTGAGACGCATTTACATCGCCCGTCTTCGGAAGTGACGCTGTCCTCTGGGCAGACGGCGGTTCCATATCCACCTAAAACGATAAAAAAATAAATTATCATTAATTGAAGTCACTCGCAAGGGAAATATGAAATATATTAATTAGTAACGACACGGCATTTTATACGGCATAATTAGTTTTTCCATTGATCCCTCATATATTTTTCATTCCCTTCACCTTCTTCGTGTCCATCTTTTTTTTAGGGATACCCTAGCCTGATTGGACTTGATAGAAATCGAAAGCTTACCCCGATAGAACCCTAAAGGGCTTCTGCGAAGCCACTCGACCACAGTGCACTCAGTGAGGCACTAAGGCGCGACCCAGCAATTTTTCACGTGAACGAGAAAAATAAAAGACTTTTCAGGCATGACAACAAAAAATCATATTTACTCATACTCGTACTCTGTAGAACAAACATGAAAGTGGACTCAGCGACGAATTAGTAAAGCTCTTTCAAAAGGTACTTGAGTATAATAAAAAACGATAAATGGAGGGAAGTAACTTTATAAGGGTTCTCAAACCGTCCTTGACTATAATACAAATTGTTCACCAAACAGCGAGTAAAAGGATTCGTGGAAGTTTCGAGAAATCATGAAAAACCTCCCGTATCCCATTCCTCTTCGTGTCGTAAACGTCAAACGTTCCCATTACTCGTCTTACGTTTTAGCTGTGAGAAAAAGCGTCGAGCAAAAAAGGTAAAAAAAAAAAAGAAAGGAAAGAAACAAAAAATACAAGAATATCTTCTTTCATTGTGACTTTTTCAGATGGCAAAGTTGGATACGCGATGTTCTAAAAGAGTGGCGACGTGGTAGTTTATAGCGTTGCTGGCTGACAAGGGGATGTTGCGCCAGACTGAGAATTTGGTAGCTACATACGTAAATAAGAAGGAAAAATCCTAATAATGGCTTTACGTGTGTGTAAACTCAAAGCGGCTTCGATTCGCTTGACAAATTGCGGCCAATGGCAGGCACAGACGATGAGGCTATAGAATCTCCCATGAACTAACTTTATTTGACATGCAACGGTTACCGCCCTCTTGGGCTCGGCTAATGCAATCTTTCTTGTAAGCTATGCGTTCGTTAGTACACGGTCTAGCCGTGTAGATGGCACTTTGAATCGGTTCCGTCGTGGCGACTTGCCTAGTTGCCCGTCTACTATAGTCGTCGCCATTGACATCGTTTATTTAGCGATCCTGTGCGCCACGTTTACCTTCGATGGCGTGAATGCCGATAAGAGCTTTCACCTGGGTTATGAATTGATAACACGAAGAGAACAGAGGATCCGCAAACTGTAACGGGTGCGAGAGAGAAAATGATGGAAGAACGGAAATACAGGGTGGTAGTCAAAGTGCAGAGTGAAATATGGCGGAGTGTTTTTCATGACTGTTAAAAAAAAAAGAATGACAAAAAGTGCCAACTATAAATGTGTAATGGACTGTGTTACGGTTATGCCGAGGATCGATGAATGTCGTGATTATAAATTTAGATTTTTCATAAAGTCATAATGCGTCCGTTACGTGCCAATAGCTCGTTAAGGACACCCCCCTTTACTCAGGAAGATATATTAATATTGTATCTCGTTAAGGTCAGTCTGCTAATAAAGTGAAGCGAGCGGATACACTGGTTAAAAATTGTGTCTGTTATACGGTATATCGCTCGTACGACTCTACGCGTAAGAGAAATATATCTGACATTTTAAAAGTATAAATATCGCATAGAAATCCGTAGCTATCTCGAATTTTAATTAAAATTTACATAGAAAACGATAGAATTCTATATTGATACTTGGAATGACATACGCGTGACCATTCCAGTACACGCCACATACGGTATCGGTTTATATCCACCCATTGCATCCTTTATCCCGATGAAATTTCATTTTAACCATTTGGATTGTAAAGTCAAATAAAAAAAAAGCAGCAGGAATATCCCATTCTGATAACGCACGATATATTGTGAAATCGGAAATAAAATAAGCCCATCCGTACAGGAATATTTATATATTTTTGAAATATAAAAAGTTATCGTAACCGTTATGAAATATTGATACTTTTTCAAATACTTCACTGTTTACCCAGTTCGTACAGAGACTTCAGCAAGATCAATCAGCACTTAGCTTGATATTGATAAAACACGAGGAAACGACTGACTAAGGGTGAGCAAACGAGAAAGATAAAAATAAAGAAATACACTTCCAAGAATTATTTTTTCGCGCATCCAATCTACAAGAACGGAACATTTGTTCTTTCCGGATAAAATAACTTCAAAGTACGTGCGAAAAGAATTCAAGTAAAATGAAAACTGGAGGTTTTGAATCTCCCGGGTCAATACTTGTCCCCAGAGTCAATGCTCCTGGTACCATGAACTTAAAGGAGTATCTAACTCCATGTTACAGGAGTGGTACCAGGGGGTCGGTTCATGAGTGTTCTATGGCACCTATATACTATTGGCTGTCGTCTCCTAACCCTCGTAAAACTGCCAATCGGGCTCTGATGCTGCCTGGGATAAAAGATTTACTGGCATCCATATGAGGAATTGCAGTAAAGTGCCAAATGCCTTCGCGCGACTCCTCGGACATGGCCAACTTGTTACGATTTTTCTCGTGTTATTTCTCATCGATTTATTGCAAAGTTTAAAGGGACTGCGTTGAAAATACCTTAGGAACAAAGTGGCTACCGGAAGCATTCAAACAGACAATTACAGTGCGCGAGTACGGTTTACCCATGACTTTTAAATCTTTATTTTTCTTCTGTACAGTAATTATAACTCCATACGTGCCAGAAAACTTTTTTTCGCCTAACTTTAGCTTGCACTACTGATACAATATACATAGATATATCCATCATGAAATTATACTCTGTACAAGTCAGCGGCGCTCAGGAAAGTAGAAGAACAAAGTAAGTTATAATCTCTGTAATAATTATCCGGACTCTGGAGTCATTCAACTATTTAATCTTTAATCGGCTTGTCTGTGGCACGAATTAACCGTTGACGAGGGTAACTTAAGATACCCCGCCGAATGATCCTACCTAGAATTCCCTTAAGGAGTTTCCTCAAGGAAGCAGAATCCTCTCTTTTTTCATCCCCTTACCAGACAGCCCACCGTTCACGATGGCTACTTCACAATTTTCGGATCACCTTTCGATCCTCTAGCTTCTTTTTTCCACCCGTCCTCCCTCCTTCCCCCTTCTGTTAGTACGCTTGTTATTTTTTCCACTAAAATGAGTTCGAAAGCTCGAAATGAATTATAAAAGTTAACCCCTATTACGCATCTGCATTTGGCCTCAGCACTGATTTCCATAAACATCGCGGTTTAAACTTTTCTCGTAGCGCGCCGGTGCAAAGTGCCACATTAATACGGCGTGCAGGAACGTAATTTAAATTTTATCCTCTGCAACTAAACTCGCGTGCTGCCGCTGCGGTCTTCTCTCGCGGTTTATGGACGCTGTCCTGTCGCACGAAACTCCTAGAAATAACTTGCTGTTCTTATTTTTAACGTCATTACGCAACATTTCTACCCCTTGACGTTTTACTTTCTTTCTGTAACTCTCTCTGTACGTCTTCCTCTCTTTCTCTCTCATTTTTTCTCTGGCCCAGCAAGCCCCCTAGCAAATCATACGAAATTCATTAAAACTTATCACAAAAGAACCTACGTCTTCTTTTTCAGTGATCGTGACACTCGAAAACATCAATTAAGGAAACTTTAGCAGGAGACATAAAAAAAATTCCAATAAGGTCGCCCAGGAACAATCGCAGTCGTACAAGTATGAATTCAAACATAAATCAATTATCGTCTTCAATATCGCATAAATTGGAAGCAACCCTAATCGACAGAATGAAGGAAGACGGAGAAAGGGAACAAATTTTTTAAAATCAGAGAGACAATCCGATCAAAGTTCATTACCAACGGTAACCCGAAATACTTAAAAAAAAAATAGTCTCAATTTATACACGGTGATCTATTAATTACGCAGATATTCTCTGCACGAGATTCCCTAAGTGTGTTCCACTTTCACGTACCGTACACAATGTATAGTGCAAAAAGTTTTCGAGTATCTAGAGTAAATGAAAAGAAAGAAAGGTGACATCCACACAGTCGCGGAAGGGTGTCGCAACGCCGAGCTCCAAGGGTCGATACAGGTGGCTAAGGGAGAATCAACTTTGATTTTCAGTGGCATTCCGGAAAATGGCGTTCCCCTTTTTTTTATTGCCTACAGGAATTCGGGAAATAGGATGCAAACAGGGGGAGTTGGGTGAAACGATTAACGGGGGTCGGTGGAAAATGGGATTTTATCGGTGAGGGATTGAATCGTTTTCGTCTTTTCTCTTTCCTCTCTCCAACGCTTTTACGGCAGTTTCGATCGAACGAATAAAGGTTCGCTCATTTATACACACCGAACGACGTAGAAAATCGCATTGTGGCCGCGAAGGACTCGCAGCTACGAAACTGTCAAGCGGAGGATCCGACGGACGCCATTAATTCTTCGGTTCTTTTATCTTGTTTTTCCATACAACCTGTCAAGAAGACGAGCGACGTCCACGTCCCGACGCTCCACCACATCGAACGGTGTGTCGTACTTTTGTATAATGTACATATATATATATATATATGCTTTTCAGGGTTCCCTTTTATCAGCGTATATCTACATCTGAATGGCATCAGTGGTGGAAATTCAACGAAAGGCATCCCCACCAGGAGAAATAACGTTAGTGACTCATATTGTATCCGTGCCATTTTTCCCACTTGCACGATACATTCCACCCAATTGACATATCTATATTTTTTTTTCTTTCTATCGATTCTATAAGGTGCCAAAAATCATCTGGAGCTTCGGTTCAGGAGGAGTGGGACGTGCATTCGGCATTTCCGGCTTTTCCCTCGGTATCCTCTTGGGACGCTGTTAAATTTCGAAGCGACTTTCATACAGGAACGTCATATCCAGAATGATTCCCGGACGATGCTTGCCGATAAAAATGACAGAGTTTATCGTGGATTTGGGAGGTAAGAGGAGAAAGATATATGAAAAAAAAGAAAGAATCATAATTGCCCATAACGAAATCTTTCCTCAGATAGGATGCTAGGATACGTCGTTATCTTTGGCCAGCGAGAAGAGGAAGGTCGGAAGGCGAAGACTATGGGAAGGAAAACTGGTAAAAGGAGGTAAAGATGAAAAGATGGGCAAAGGGACTGGTGGGCTTTTAGGGATCCAAGTAAAACTTCAGCCGGAGTTTGGTCTTATCCAAATCGATATCCTCTATACTTAAAGTTTCGCTACTTGAATTCCGGACTCTTCGGATAGCCAGGGTTTCTCAAGTTTGGCCTCTGTGTGTGTATATATATATATATATAAATATATATATATTAGCAAATATTATCCATTTCTACTATTGGTTGGTACAGCTAGAAAGTCAGATGTCCATTCCGATTTCTACTCTGGCAGCTGTTTTCAGTAGCGTCCCTCTTCGGATCGGCCATTGTGAACTGGTATTGCTTAGCTCCTGGCGCATCCAAACTTTTTCCCGCTAGATAGTAAACTTGCTGCGCATCATCCTCGACGTCCAAGTCGATCTCGAGAGGCCGATGAGATGAAAAGGAAACGCGAAGAAGTTTTCGAAGCACTCGCGAAGATATTTCGATTTAGGGGTTCAAAGATGTGTACATGCGCCCGTGTGCGTGCGTGTGTATAAGATGAAGGGCAAAATACACGGAAAGTGAGGTTAGGAAGGCAAACAGAAGGCTTTTCTTTTTTATCGAACCTGTAAATAAAAAGTACGCTGGGTTTCTTCCTTATGAGTTTTAAGGTGGCTCCGCAAAGAGCGACGTGCGCGAAAAGTGCTTCCCTTGAAATTGCAGGTAACGAAACACCCCGTAAATGTATAACGTTCAAATATGTATCTCATCGTTCCATCCTCGTGCTTTTTACATTTCTTCATCTCCCTCTTCTTCTTCTCGCTCCCTCCTTTGACTATCTTCCTCTCGCCAGGAACCAACCCCTAACAGTCACTTTTATACGACCTTCCCCCTACCATTACACATCCACTTCCACTTTCCTGACGCTCCTGGATTTTCTTCCGGCCCTCCTTTCGCCAATGAATCCGTTTCTGTAAATGTGCTACGTGGAATTTCACCATTTCGCATGAAATTTTAGCGCGAGGCCGCAAAACACACACGAGCGCCGCAAAACGGTTTTTGCGGGATGTTTCGTTGCGCCCGGAAATGGATATGGCTTCTGGGAGAGAAGAGCACGCGGTTAGATAGCCCCGAGAATAATGGATCATAAGATTTCGGGATAAGGTCGATTTGCAAAATTCAATGTTAATTTAGTAGTATAGCTGGGCCGGTTCTGGATACAGATTCCTGCACCGACCTTTACCGACACTCTAGAACCTTCGGAGGTGGGTGTCCGTGCTAAGTTGGCAACGTGTGCGCCCACAATTTCCGGAAGTGACGTCATCGAGACCCCTCGATTCCAAGGACTGCATCGGCGATGCGCAATTCCGCGAGATAACGTTCGAGGTCAAGGGGGCTGAGGGCTGCCGTCCGAAACCTGTACGAACGTGCACGGGGCCCGTTGAAGCTTCTGGAAGGCTTCCCGGGGTGGGGGGCGAGAGGCTGCCTCAAAACGTCGCGCGAGAGGACCGTCGGCTCTGGGAGCGATCCTTCCCGACTTAGCACGGACACGAATCGTCGAAGCTTCCGAAATGTTCTAGAAGGTTCTCGATCGCGTGTAATTTCCAGAATCGAGCCCAAAATTCTCGGAATATGACGCAAAATTCTTGGAATCGAGGGGTCTTGATGACGTCACTTCTGGAAATTGTGGGCGCACACGTTGCCAACTTAGCACGGACACCCACCGCCGAAGGTTCTAGAGTGCCGGTAAACGTCGGTGCAGGAATCTGTATCCAGAACCGGCCCAGCTATACTACTTAATTTCGTGAAAGCTTCCGCGACAAGTTATTTTCTCTCTTTGTTCCGGCTCGACTTTTTTTCAATTTAATTATTTCAAAATTCTAAAAAAAATTTCGACAAATTTCCAAGTACGTTGCACGAGGTGTCGTCCGGTTGTTTTTTAATACTCGAGCGACACACGATAAGTTGTCGAGACACGCCGATTGGCTTAATAAGAAAGTTGACGCTTCTGCGCGATGACGTAGGCGTCTAGATCGCTTAGCGTAACGAGAAACGTCGATGCTTCCTAAGTATGAATAATGCATCGCGTTGCCAACGGGTACGTAGCTTTTGATCTTTTGTAACTCGTCGAATTTAGTCGATGCGAGTACCCGCGAATTCGCCGCCCTCAAAGACGACTACGACGACATTATTTTGCTGTGCCTTAAACAAAACTCAATTTAACTTTTGACACCTGAACTAACCTCGAATCGACACAGCCCTGGTATATTTTGTAAACAGCTTACAGTCTTACCGGTCTTAACGTCAAATCAAGGACAAAGCATCGAAAAATAAAAAAAAAATTTCACACAGAAATTTTACAGCTCGGTTACGTAGATCGAACTACTCCTACGACTCGTACCAGCCTAATATTCGAACAAAAATAGAACACACCCTAAGCGCGTATTACTATTCAGTTACCGAAGTCACAAAGACTCCTTGTAAACTTTACGTAACATACGGATTGTCGAATTTGAGTTCCAAGAGGGATCGGTATGAAATGCAAATTACGCAATAAATTTCAAAAACCTATGGAGTCGGCCGGCTGGTGCTAGTGGAACGGAAGTGGCTGGGATACGGATAACCAAGTGTAAGCGGCGTTGAGGGCGAATAAGATAAAAGTATAAAGGATAAGTACAGCAGGAGAAAGGGTTGGTAGTTTGGTAAGGAGGATGGAGGTGGTTTCCCGGCAGACAGTGGAAGACGTAGGAAAGGTAGACCGAAACTTAGTGGTTGCCAGGCTGCGTCAGCTGGTGGGGTAGGAGCCTGGGCCATAGCTATTCCGTAGACATCACTGTAACAGAATGCGTCAGGTTGCCTTTATGTCTTTCCCGGCCCCCCCGTCTCGACCCCCCTCTTATATGCCAAAGTCATCCCTCCCGTTCAAGTGCCCTGGTTACGGCGGCTGAACAATCGTGATTTCATATTGCACTCTCCGCCACGTTTCTCTGCCGAGCTCCTCGCGATCTTCGGATACCTTTGTTTTCGGCTTTACGCTTGGCGGCCAACTTCAGGGCTGACTTTTCGTATCCGGGGCCCATACCGAATCTTTAGACTTCGGAGTAAAGCCGATAATTAAAAGGGATGATGTAATCGGAGTGTGGATAACAATAATTATAATTCAAGGGTAAGTGCTTTGAGGGGATGGGATTCAAGGGTCGTACTTCCGGGCCGAGTAGCCTGTATGAAATTATTTTATTTTTCTATAAAAAACAAAAAACGCTCGTTACCCCGCCAGGTAGGTCTTTCTGGAAATCGATTTTGCTTAATGTTCTGGACGAGGGCGCGGCTCTTATTGGGTCGTCCTTGGGGTACGACTAGGGTGGTGCTGATATAAGTCGTTATATATTAGGAAATTTTCTTTCTACTTCGTTCAGGGAATATTAGCATTCGTGAAGATGGCAATCTTTTATTCTAGCTTCTTCGGGCTTTGTATGTCTGGCTCTTTGAGCAAGATCAAAATCGGAAATGAGGTTATCCAGGTAGGGCAGATAGGTGTAAGCTGTTTTTTATACTTTTGTTTTTTAATTGACAGGTTGACTCGACCTGGGTCAGTAGACGAAATTAGTATTAATAGAGGACAGCCAATGTAAGGGGATTAGGTTAGCTTAGTACCCAAGATTGGTGACTTCGAGAATGAAAGCAATTTAATATATTGGGATTTCGCTCGATTTCAGAGCAGAGAGACGGTTTGGAGCGTCAAAGAGAAATTTGAAAATACAAAATGAAACCGGTGTCGGCAGTCAAAATTGGCGCTCACCCCTTTGCTCAAAACCATTTTCAAGCACTTAATTAGTTGTTAAATCCTATTTCGTTCGTTTTATTTCTTCAATTATGTTCTCCGATGGTTCAAACTTTTTTGTTGACCTAGCACCGCCTACGGGTTTTGAATAAACGTGAGCTCTAAAATTTTAATTATGCCACTTAATTGGCACTCGATCGGCTCTCGAATAGCTCTTAATTTTCCAATGGATTTTATTTCGATTTTTCACTGATGCGGTTTCAGCTTTATTGACGTATACAAATATATACACAGACACCACCAATATAAGTACCCAGTTATTCAGGACCATTGCGCCAGCTGAAGATGACCCTATCGCTTGAATCAATGAAAACTCAAAAATCTTCGGATGGATCGACGCTTCTGAAAAATCAGTACCAAATGAAGATAAATGAAAATACAAAAACAAGACGGAAGATCCACGAGATTAAATCGAAAGCGTTAAAACGATTGATTAAACGACATGGATTGTCAGATGGATCCTTCGTGAAAACGCTCCTTTAAATCTCGGCGAGTCGTACAAAATGGCCGACGAGTAACGAACGATTGCGAGTATCCCTGGTCGAGATAAACGGCGACAAAATTCACTGGACTGCCTATGGTACAAGGGTGCTGTATATTACCTTTCAATGTATATAGATATATTATACATAAAATAATATAGGCTTTACACTATACATATACACATATGTACTCTATATACACAACACAGACTCCCAGACAAGATTTTAGCCAACCTGCTATTATTCATCTCCCGTCGACAGGAAGGGATGGCCGCGGCCATTCTACAGACGGAAGTGAATTCGCCAGCACGACTACGTTCTCTCTTTAGGATTATCTAGGCGGCTGCACGGACAGCCATAAAATCAGCCGACTAATGGACGTGGACGTAACGCGCATCCCTTGCTTTTTAATCATCCGGAATAGGACGTAATTCCTTTATCGATTCTCCGGTACGGTAGGAAGGTAGAAACGTGGGAAGGAAAAAAAAGGTTGGATATCCTTGATCTACCTTTTTCTTAAGGGATTAGATACCGTGTGTATTCAAGCTGTATATATATATATATATATATATATATATATACTCCTACGGGGTATAGAAGATTTGTTCGTGATACGAGACGTAGGTAGATTTACATTCTACGGTATTGTTTTTGCGAGAGAACCTTCGGCGCTGGTTTGCTTTTCGGTAGGTTGGCCAACGTGATCTGTGGAGTTAACGAGAGCCACAACTGTTGGAGTTAGGGCGACAGATGTCGGCAGTTTCGGGAAACCGGACGGGGGTACCCAGTTTAGTAGGATGTACGTAGCGCTACGTGGAAACGATAATCTTTGCCGGAGTAACGACAGCATCTTCCTCTATGGATATGACGGAGCGAAATGTATGCGAGAGGAAATTTTGTGAAAATTAATTTGGCGCGTGGATTTAAATAAAGTTAAAAGTTTTTTTTTTTAATAATCCAAACAGTACGGCTGTACAGTTAGACGATGCCGTTTCAGTTGAATTTACCTGTATATAAACGTAAACTTTAGCCAGGGGCTTGCATCGAGTTTATCAAATACGTGTTCGCTCTCTGAGGCAGTATGGGAAATCTGGTCGCTGCGTTGTGTCTGCCGTGGAAATGCAGCGTCGGATCCACGACAGCTGCAATAGTGCAGTTGCATCCTGCTGATAGAGGGCCAACCGGTGACACGTTCAACTTTGTGAAAATTCAACGGATGAAACTTGCTGTTATATAGATGAAAAGAGAGTTTCTGATAGAGATGAGGCGTAGAGAGAGAGAGAGAAAGAGAGAGAGAGAGAGAGAGAGAGAGAGAGAGAGAGAGAGAGAGAGAGAGAGAGAGAGAGAAAGAGGTGGCACATACAGCATCCCTCGAACAGGGTTGCCATCTTTCATCAAGCAGGTGTTACTGATCGGTCCAGCTGGTCACGTGCTTTTTGAAATCCTCTCTCCGAGGCTGCTGGCTATTTTAAGCAAACTGGTCCACGTCAATGATTAATCGGGATCTTTAATGCATGGTTGAGAGTCACCCCCCTCTACCCTTACCACGACGAGATAAATTTATAAGAGAAAAGAGGAAAGGATGATCGGTTACTCCGTGGTCCAGATTTTTTCGTCGGCTTTGGGTTCTCTTTGAGCGCCGTTCGGAATTCCGATGAGGGGAGGGAGACAGGGAAAAAAATTGCGCGGGGTTGAAACGTCTAAGGGCCGACTCTCTTGCCTGTATAGCTTCTAGCTTGGATCTGGTATGCCGTATGGGAACGCGAATAAATTTTATCTCGTTCAATTTTCCCTTTTTTTTTTTCCTTTTTTGTAAATTGACCCTCTACCTTCTACGCAACCCGATTCATGGTCCGGGGTAGGGAATTGGCTAGGAACGGAAGACCGATTATCCCCTATCAAGACCCCATTACATTAGGCGCGCCATTTCCTTCCTTTTGCTTTCTACGATTTCGCTTGGTCCCACCCTACAGCCTGTTATCATCCATTTCCATCAATGGCTCCTCAAACTACACTCTACAATCGATCCTATCTCCCTATGCTTTGGAAAGCAAGTAGAAAATCCACCGCAGCCACGTTTCATCCCTTAACAATCGTATTAGCCAGAATAAAAAGCCGCGCCCTCGAAGCAAAGGGACGGTAGGTCGAAAATATATCCCTGGTCCTGGGGTAGGGGGCGGGGGGTTGGTAGCATGGCGTAAAATCGTCAGACGGAGAAAGGGATACAATTAAAAGAACAAGCAAAGCCATTAAAAAATTGCCAGTCGCATAAAGTCCGTATAGAAACGGAGCTCTGACGTTTTACCCGCTGAAGGGGATGAAGTGCGCCGACATAATTAGGATTCAACACTGCGTTATGGCGCGAGAGTGAAAATATTTCCCGCACGAGATTTTTCTCGGGGCAAAACTGTATTCTCTATATTTTTATTTTTTTTTCACCCCCGAGCCCTTACCCTCTCGCCACTTGTACTCGCTAACCCTTTCATCCATTACTCCCACCACTCGCCTGTTTGCCTGACGATTCTTTCCAGGGTGCCTAACGGTAAAAACCAGAATCCACAGAGACCCTCGAATAATTATGCATTTTATACGTTTAATAGAGTACACACGATGGTCCATGAAAAAATAAGTGCCGTTTGCGTTTCACGTAATCTTTCAGCACGACGTAGCCGGTTTGGAAATTTTTATGTAGAGAAAAAAAATGTGATCGGACCGATCAATCTCGTTAAGCATACGAGAGAGATAGTATTTAAAAAAAAAAATTATTAATACACCTAAATACCCAGATACCATGAATTTTCGCAGTAAATATCGTAAAACATTATATTATCAATATCCAACGTAAAGTGCATCGGTAAGCGCACCGATATTCCGTCGGACTTTTTATCTCGACAACCTCGTTATGCGTTTACCGTCTTTTATACAGAGACGTAAGTAAGTCAGTGAAGAACCAAGATTTTACGAAAAAAGTTTCACTGCCTTCTTTCTCTTTGCCCTCATTCGCCAAAGAGACCCGAACAAACGAAGCTCGAAGACTAGCCAGGAAGGATAAAATTGCACTTTCGAAGTGAATAAAAAAAATCCGTTCTACGATGGACGTTTAAAAGATTTGCTAAAAAAAAAAAGATACAAATCGACCGTACCGACCGAGTCAACCTGACGTCATTTCTCTCGATACCAATGATCATCGATCAATCTATCTCTACTTTTGATCTCGCCTACGGGTCCACTTCCGAAGGATCCAGCATCCAAATGCATAGGAGAAGTGAGGAAGGTTTCGGCTCCAAAGCCCGTAGAAAGCTAAGGCCTTGGACAACCATAGGTAAAAGAGGGTGGGGTACCCTCCGTGACAAAAGGAAGGGACATTCTAAACCTCAGTGAAAAAAAAAACTTCGATAAAACGAGATTGATGCTTATACCAAAAAGCGACAAAAAAGGAGTATGATTATTTTTTTTTGTCAAACTACCATTTCCATACAGTCCCCGATTTCTCTATCCTGTCACCTGATTATCGTGCATTTACTGTTCGCTCGAGGGTGGGGTCGTCGTTGATAAAAAAAAAAACCACTGTCGCCTTAATCCAGGGCTTTTCGAGTCAAGTCATCCTTTGTCAGCGACACAGTGCAAAGGCTTTTGCTTTGGCATCGATTGCCTCTAAGTTCGACAAGGCTCCTCTACTCTCATTAGGCTCTGCGTATCGACTATTTTCGTGAACGTGCTTCCCAATACCCAGACTTTCGTATCAGAGGATCCAGAAAGGCACTAGGAGGACATCGACGTGTCGCGGAATGAAGATTTATCGTGACACAGCTACAAAAATTTCTCACCCTTATCGCGAGGTCAATAAGGATGAAAGTGTCACGCGGGATAGCACGAACGATCTATACTGTACTTAATATATATATGTATATAATGTAAATATTAATAATGGGTACCATGCTACTTATATTACCGAGGGCGGAAACCACCGTGACACCCTAAACAATTTTCAACCCTCGTACTCGGCCACGTGTACCTTTTAATAATAACATTAAGCAGCGTACACACAGCCGTCAATCGCGTATGAATATCACTGCGATAGAACGACGTGCATCGCGGATATAAAGTGACCTCGAGGTCGCTCCGTGACTTAGGGCGAATTCGTGACCTGCCTCAGGAGAAAGGAGGGGTCGTAGGTCGTCGAGCCGAGTGTCATGAACTGCGAATCCCCGACAAGTGGATAGACTCGCAGAATAAGGCGAAGGCGCGAGATGACGGAGAGAATAAAAGGAAGTGGGGGGACGGGGGAATGTCTTACGGCGAGAAAAGAGAGAGAGAGAGAGAGAGAGAGAGAGAGAGAGAGAAAACATCCCCTAGATCCGTTACGGCCGATAAAATGAAAATTTTTCAAATCGTAAGAGTCGTAATCCAAGTCAGCCTCGTGAATGGAAATTCTACGTCGTATTGGCAGCTACTTTCTATGTACAAATTGGAATCACAGTTTGATGTCGGATATGGTCCATGGGATGCTGACAATTTCTTTTTCTTTTCTCAACCATACAGGATCATCTTTCAGAGTCAGACGTGTTATGCAAGATGGATGTTACACGCGTGAAAGATGCTGCGCGCTACTGTCTGCTGTACCATTTCTGATATAACAATTAAATCTGGCCACCCGTTAATTCCTGCCTGTTAGCTTGCTTCTGGGGAGCGCAACCGTGTATTACATAATTAAATGTTCTCCACCGGGCAGCTGCTGTTGTCGAGAGTTCAAGATTTATCCCGTAGTAATTATTATTATTATTATCATCGTCAACGTCGAACACGATTTTAGTAATGCATTTTCAAAATACACGACCACGCTTCCATTTTTGAGAAGCAACGGGGTTCAATTACCTGACTCAATGATATAGGGATCAAGGGGGAAACAGTGTCAAAGGTCATACGACGAATAATATTTGTTATATGAAGCATACCCGATATTACAGTGAAATTCGCGCAGGTTGAAAATTGAATTTCATATTTGTAGTCCCGTTTTTATAGATTATAGACATAAGGGAAATGAAAAGAATATATATATATATATATATATATATATACACATATATATAACGATCGTTATTTTGATCATGCCGGAAGAAGTCCCGGTTCCGTCATACTCCGTTTCACAGTATAAAAATAGCCTCTACCCCAATAGAATTCGACACCGGTAAGGATGGTTCCGCATAAATGTCAGCTCAACGATAGTGCAGGTTGACTTTAATGCAGCGATTAAAAATTTCCACTAACTGCATCGAATGCGCTGATGCACCCATTCAGTGAGAACGATACTTGGTAAATGAGCTAACTGAAGAGTAACCCATTGCATAGGTATGAGTGCATATAAACATCACTGCACTGATAACAGGGGTGAAAAGTGGTTAAAATAGTCTCCGACTGCACCAAATGCAATTAAGGGTGCACCTCCTCGGTCCTCGATAACGATACTTAAAATTGAGCAAACCCACCTCGAGAGTTCAGCCCTTACCCCCAGGGGGGGGGGTGGGGGTAGCTTGCCAAATTAACCATTATCCCTATAATACCCTTGATCCGCGATAACGACGCAGTTCGATTAATTAGCGCATAGCCACGTGGCTGTGCATTCTCAGTCAAGTTCAGCCGTAAAATGTAATCGAAAGGTGACGTAACGACGTCAAAGTGCAATAACCAAGATGCAACGTTATCAATGGTGCTGCATAAAATTTTCTCGCAGCATCCTATACGAAATAAGTGCACTGCTTGACAAGGGTACTCGATCCAGAGGGGTTGTACCAAGGGCAGAGAACTCAAACCGCAAACCCTCAGCCGATAGAGAAGCTGTTCTAATTAACGAGAAGATTACGCGGAGTTCCAGCAAGTCTAATGTGTTTACCCCGTTAGTCGAGGATGGGACGATTCCAAGGGAGTCCTCTGGATAGGAGAGGATGGAGGATTAAAGCAGGATTTGATGTGTTTACTGTTTGCCGAGATAGTAGGTTATTTACTGCGAACTACTACAGAAATTTGTTGGCTTCTCGTGGTGCAAGAGGCGGGGACGACGTTTACTTTGAGAGGGGAGGCCAGACGCTGCTCGTCGGGACGGAGGGGCGCAGGGGGGGGGGGAAGAGGGGTGGTGTAGATGATACCCGTAGCGAAAATCAACGACTGGAACAAATTAGTGTTAATTGGTAGCGACTGTCCTCAGAGTGTATGCATACATGTACAAGGGTGTATATATATATATATATGCTGTAATGTATTTTATTAACTGGAGACCGATAACGAAAATCCGAGAACTGACCTACGTCAACTTCGGCCGTTCACCCTTCGTCCGTGCATCCGCCTGCCAGACGGGCGGCAGCCAATTCTTTTTTCACCGAGAACCGAGAAGCCGGTTTGACCTGGGAGCTGAGGTGGGACAGTCTCAGCTCCGGCGAAACTAGAGCTCCGACGGGACCTACCGGAAGAGACGGTAGCTTAAGGGATCCTGTAGATTTTTGGAGTCGCGTGAAATCATCAAACGCAACGTGGACCTCGATTCAACGCTAAAGAATCTTCCGAGAGCATCGGCGCGACTGCTGCACCAATCGATCCGAGAGCGCAGCTTCCGATCAGAGTGGCCACTCGAAGGGAACCGGAAATTGAGAAAGTTATCTCGATCGGTACCTGGAGTCGCTTTGTGACCTTGACTCGAGAAATCACGTCACAGTACACACGATACCTAGTAATCAAAAAGTCAGGACGTTACAACGACCGGGAACGTTGAGTCGCGAAATTTCTTCGGGTTGCCAATCAGAGACAGAGGGGGTCTGGGCAGGGCAGGTGTATACTGATTTTCGAAAGGGGGACAAGGAAAAGATTGTTGCGTCATTGAAGACATTGAGTGGGAAGAGGCTGAATCTTGGCAGGTTATCAGTACGAAAGAGAGGGTGGTATTATATTAAGGGAGTGGGTGTGCCAAGTGGTAGGGGATGAAGGACTGGAAGGGGAGGCTGAAGCACGTAGGCAAGCGAGTCCCGTAATTAAGGGATTTAATCAGGGAAGTTATCAGAGTCCACCCCTCCCCCTCCCCCCTTACCTCCTCACAACCCCCGCCTCCACCTATCATCCCTACCCTTTCTCGTCTGCGGCGGCGGCAACCGTTCAAGGAAGCACGAAGTTCTTGAAGTTCTGTTACGGTATCGCGGAAATAATTAACTGTCTGCATTATGCTCGACGTATAACGTCTATACTTCGGGAACGACGTCGACGTCGTCTTATCTACCCCTGTCCGGCGTCTATCTGAGATCCGTCTATACGGGGAACGGAGGGGACGCGCGGCACCCCTTGGCACAAGAGCATCCCTTTGTTAGGAAATCCTGTAGGAGGATTCGAGATCGAGCGTCCGTTTAGCCACCCTTAATACAGGGGGTAAGTTTTCGATCGACGAAGAGCTAAGGGTGCATTATGTTGTTCCTATTACCATCCCACCCCCGGACCTGCTTTAATATCGCGTTGAAAGTTGAATAAAACTTTGTTGACCTTGTTTGTATTCAAATTCATTCTCTCTCTCTCTCTCTCTCTCTCTCTCGCTCTCTCTCCTATCTTACCTCTTCCATCCTTATAATCTACCCCTTAGGTAAAACCTGTCGGGACCAATAATCATCCGGGTATTTGAATCGTTCGCGAACTACAGGATATCCATAGGTACTCTCCTACGGCGTCGATTTTAAGTCGGTATTAACCTAATTTTCCTCGGCGAATCCGGTAGCTGCGTCGTAGCGACTTTCAAGGAAAATCCAATTCGAATCGCTGCTATGCGCGCGCGACTTAACGTTTATGTCAATTGCCGATTCTTCGAAATTTTCTGTTATAGCTACGTTTCCGGCTTCGAGTACCGCGTAAGATCATAATTCTAACGAGATAATTAAGCCGAGTCGCAGCATCCCCCAGTTACGGACGTAGAAAATAGCTGACTGAGATGTACCAGGTATATACGTGTATTATCTGTATATCCGTATATACCAATTTCATCTATTGATTAATCATCAGTCATATGCAATCGCACGTTTATTTTCCCATTACGACGTAGCATTATCCAATCTTCATAAAAGTACATACTTCGATAATATTTTCATGATCCGATAAAGAACGAAATTTTTCGTACAGTAGTATATACATATATATAGGCCACCTATTGTTCAAATCAGATTACAGATACGCTCGCTCTCAACGACAGACACGTCGCCAAGCAGCATCCCTGTCGCGGATACATTGCATCTGCACGATGGAAAAACATATTCCAAATCGATATCTCCAGCTGCGAGTGCAGAGGCTTAAATTTCTACGAGGAGATGAAAACGCATTCAAGTTTACCAAGAGATTAGTATATTCCCAATAGAGATTTTATTCTGGACCGATATCGGCACAGCATCCCTCGATAAACGCGATTACGTATACGTAACATTTTGATAGCATCGTTATGATAATCACTGCCAAACATCAGAGATAGGTATATACATATATGTACATAGAATATTAATATGGAAAATAAACAAATGGTACATAATCCCTTATAACGTATGAGCAGCCTCAAAGTGCATCCAGGATGCAGTTACATGCAGTTTGACGTCACACGTGACACAGGAAACTACGATAACACGTGTTTACTCGACTTTTGCTATTTACACATAAACTTTTTATTCTCAATTTTTTTTTTTTACAAAATATACACTTCTACCTCAGACTCCTCCTCCAGTTCCTTATCTTAGATCTCTGGCTCGCCCTATTGATTTCGCATTACTTGTCTCCGTACAAGCTCTCTCAGAGCACGGTCACGTCTTCTCGTAAAGTCATATTGGGAACGATCTCCGAAGTCACCTCTTTCTTTATCGCTTTAACGTAATGGATAGGAGACAGTGATGCAAGAGGAGAAGGGCTGTTCCTAAGGGGTTGAAAAACGGTAAAGAGGACAGTTAATGTGTTTTCTCGAAACCCTATAGATGAGCATATATCGTTGCGAAGAAAAAAAAAATATATATATATATAGTCATTCGGCAAGGGGCTATGTGGTTAGGTCGTGTATCTACCTATCGTTCGACGAGGGTGGGGGTAGGAGGGGGCGGGGGACGGTGGGATGGGTGCCTGAGACATAAAAACTGATTGCTTCTCAAAGGAAGAATAAAAATCACCCTACAATCCCCTGGTTAAGAAATTACGATTTTTTATGGATAAAATTCATAGCTACGGTTGGTCGTTCATGAAAATGACTTAATTGAGATGCACGAGGCTGGTAAGACAGATCGGATACTATAGTATCAAGTGGGTACGGGTATTGGTATATTCAGACATGGTATCCGACCCACGATACACGGGTGAAGTGACGTCACTCGTACGTCACTTCCTTCCCGTACGATCCAATAAACTTAGCTGGATGATCCTTGATGATCAAGTGGCACAATGCGAGATGCCACTGGGGAAATCATCTTATATTGATATTCAACGTTAAATCATGACGTAATTGCCTGTCCTCCCGTGTTGTTCCCTTTCTCCCATGTTAATTTTACACCTCGAAACATAAAAAGTTATCCCACTTTGCGTTACGACGAGTACACGTAGATTATAAATACGAGCCACTAGCCCGGTATATCCATTATGGTGCACGGGGACCTTAATTGACAGTCAAGTTGACGCGAACGGACCTTAGCTGTCATCCCAATGTAATTATATAGTGAAATTCAGTGTCAAGCCGAGGAAGAATTTTCGGATCCCGCGATAACCTCGTGACCCCTGCATAATTAATCGTGCCATTAGAGGACCTTACAGGAAATTAGAAGCTCTTTCTGTTTTATAATTTTCTTTTTTTTTTTTCTTCTTTTTCATATCCGTTAACAACTACCGTTAGAAAAATCTTTCTCTCGCGTCCTGCCCCTTTGAAGTTTTTAAATATCAGCAAGAAACATCGACATTCTTTAACTTTAGCTGTATTAATTCCATATGATTCTTCGTTGCCTGTACGCATGCGTAAAGCTACGCAGACGTTTCGTACCAACGGTACACTTTTCCAAAGTAAAATAACACAGTCAAAAGTAACGGATGCCAACATCTGCACGTAGAGATACGGTATTGGATATTTTCCCGTCTACCTATCTATCAGCCAATATCCGAACAGTACAAAGTTCTGGAACAACTACAGCTGATAGCTGCAGTAGTTTACTTTTTACGTGCGCTATATCCCGCATCCATTCCAGGCACGATATAGACATAGAGATACATGCACGTCCAGCATAGATGACATCGGCTGCTGCTGTCTCTGCTGTAGTCGTTTACATATATATAGATATACCGGGAGAAACTTTGTAAACAAATTTTGATTCGTAGCTGCATTCGTAATTCCCGTAAGCCGTACATGGAGAGGCGATTTAATTTAATTAAATACGTTGAACGCACGGTGATTAGAGCGGCCATTCCCACCGTATCGGGAAAACGAGGATCGACGTAGCGATCGTGACGTCACGTGTGAGATAATAAAATTATTTTACCTCGAGGAGCATAAGAATTTATTATTTTTCAAAGCAAAGAAATTCAGTGCTCGAGAGATTTAAAATTTCATCGTATCAAAGGCGGACGCGGTGCGCCGTAACCTCTATGGGATAAGGAGTCCCCGTGTCGGTCGTCGTCGCGTTAAGAAAATGCAGGAGGCTACGTTAACCAGATGGAGAGGGCAGTGTGTGGGTGCGAGAGAGACAGAACGAGCCGAGGTATACAAGCATATAACGGTAGAAGCGCAAGAGAAAAAAAAAACGAGAGAGAGAGAGAGAGAGAGAGAGAGACCAACGTAGGCGAATAAATCTTGTCTCGAGTAATTTGGCCTTGTTACGGTAAAACGAGCGTAATCGAATAGTCAATATGAATGGGAGGTGGAAGGGGGGCGGGGGAGGTTGTAGTTCGAGCAATTAAAATAACAATATGCTCAATGGACCAGTTGGACCATAAATTAAAGGGGGAGTGACATCGCGGGAGAGGGGGTTGACTTCAAGCACGATACTATACTTTCGACTGAGTCAAAGTTCGAAAAGAACCCCCTGCCCCCTACTCAATTTTTCATATTCTAAATCGTTATCAGCCATAAGAATCGCCGATAGACACTGACGGAGCAGGAAGAGAAAAAAAATTCCGTAAAAAAGTAAAATAATAACAATGACAAATACACCCGTGACGCAATGAAGATTTCTTTTCATCAGCAAATATCATCCGTCGCCGACGTCTTCACGAACGCCTCAATTTTCGCGACAATGTTCACTGCGCGATAAAAACGACCCGAAGCATCGGTCGGTCTCGTGACGTCGAGCAAAATACGTCCTGGAGTAATCTTATCAGCGATCGGAGACGCTTTTGGGTTTTCCTGCGCACTTACCAGACACCTCCGGTACCCTGTCGTTGATCCGTAATGCTTAATGGGCACGGGGGGTAGGCGTGACCCAAATTACGTAGGTACAGAGCGTAATAGGGTTACATATGCAGGAAAAGAGCGTCGCGACGCCTGAGTAGGGGATCTAACCGTGGTACACGAAGATCCGTAAAAATTTAACCGAACAAGCAGGTTAACGTTGTACCGTGTATCCCCCACCCCCACCCCCACCCCCCTCTACCCGCAACCGCATCTGCCTTATCACACGGCCGTATTCTTCGCGTAAGAGCGATTACGCAACAGGCGTGAACGACTTGGAAAACCTATAAGGGACGTTAAGTATTCGCAGTAAAGGGTTTATATGAGGTGCGCGCACTCGTGCGTGTATTTATTTCGCGTTAAAGTTATACGCGGTCAATCGGTGCGTGTAAAGCCGCAATTCCCACCGAAGGGTTAAAATCCGTGCGGGATTTAACATTGCGTTAAGAAGGAACATTAAAGTTTTCGGGCGGTTTGAGGGTTAGCTGAAAATTATTCGTTGGATCGTTAACTAACGGGCGGGCAAAACGTAGGGCACTGAGGAAGGTTCGCGAATCGAGAACTTCCTGGGGTAATTCTTTGTTCGATGATAATGGACGAGCAGTCGGTGTACGTCTGGTTCGTGTATCTCTGTATTATCTAGTAGAGGTGGTAGTAAAAAGGGGATGAATTGGTCGTTGGGTTGGATAAGTTTAAAAAAAAAAAAACCTAGATCCAGCCAATCCTTAATAAATACAGTGGCCCAGCCTGGGCCTTTTATCACCCCCCCCCCCCCAGTCACCTGGGTATCGTAGCCGCTCCTGATGGGGTGGCGAGGAAGGGGGGTTCGAGAGAGAGGGCAGGGGTTACTCGCCACCGCCAGTCAATCTCTCTAGAATTGGCCCCATCGCTCCGACGCAATTTACGTTTTGCCAGGCTTGAAAAATGTTGGCAATTCAAAGACGGAAACACTTTCGTCCCATAATATAATGGAAGCGCCCCCCCTACCCCCCCCCCCCTCCCCACCATCCCCCACACCCCTTAAGGTCTCTGGGTATTTTCTGTTTTGATCCCCGAGGTCGTAATACCTTCCACTCGCGACCGAGCGATTACCTTAAACAGCTCGTAAAAGCTTCCTCCGTGTCTTTATGGATACGCGGCAATCAATTTCAGCCAGCAATTTCTTTGCTTTCAGGGCCTTCGACTGTTTGGCTTATATTGGCTTTCTTATATGGCTGCACCGTGATTTACCTACGATTGGCTGGACTGTCTTTTGAGCGCGACGCGCGTTCACGGCTGCGGCTTCGACTTCTCCGTTGTCTTTAAATTTGCTTATGGTGACCAGAGCGCTGCTTGAAATTGCATCGTTGCGGACGATGGTAAATAACGTGCATTATGCATCGTGTTTAACGTGTAAGAACCTGGCAGCGTTCGGAGGCCACGCGGACAGTTCGAGTAGCTCGTGACTTGCCGGGACTCTATACCAGGCTTACAGACAGTCGTCTGGCTTACGGCAAAGTATACATGTATTCATGTAAATTATTCCAATAAAAAAATCCTGCTCAAACTTTTTTTTTCCCGCCCTTCTGTGGTTTCCCTTGTGAAACTTCGATCCCTCCTAACCGGCCTTTTTACGCTTAGCGGGGAAAATTAAAATTCTCCACGTGCCACGCAGTAACGATTTTCGTGGGTGCAGTTGGACAGAACAAAAGAGAGACTAAAAAATATTACGAAATCGAAATATAATTTACCTCCCATATCTAATGCATGGTTTAACGAAAAAATATCTTATAAACAAATTCTACGTACGTATATCGGTATCAGTTGGGTGATGCTTTTAAAAGTACCAACAAAAAAAAAGCATCCAAAATGCGTAAACTAAAACGAGACGACCATTCAAGAACCAACCGACCCGACCCGCCCGCGAAAGGACTCAAAAAAGATTTTCGAAAGCGTTATCACTTCCGCCTAGTGCCCCTGGCATGATTAGAGCTAGCATTAATTTGTCACCCTTTAATCTACCCAATACCCACACACCCCCATAACTTGACGGGGTCTAAGATTAAGCGATACCCGATTTTCGGATCCCGAACCTCGTCCCTGGATTTTCGCAGGGTCACATCTCTAATCACACGTGGTATACACAGGGGTGGGTTTACTGCCGTAGATAATTAAGATAAAATCGTGCACCAACCGAATGCAACGAGATGAACAACATGACCGTCCCAGATCCCTAGGACCTTGCGGACATCGTGCAAGATTAATCGCCATGGTAAAAATTAATGTCTTTCCTTAATCGGTGTAACCCAACCGTGTGAACGTGCCTTTATACCAATTTTCTGTACCACCTCGAGAAAACCCTTTGGCCCCATGACGCAACCAACTAGGACCAAACGTATAATGCAGTACCCGTTAATCTCACCCTAACAAGGCTTTAAACTCCATTGGCTGAACCCCTGGACTAACTTCGTTCCGGTGATCCAAGGCTTCGGCGGTGGTAAAGGATATCGGGTCGCCCGAAGAGATAATATGTACCCGGGACTAGCTCTGGCAAGACGTATTAAATCTGATATCCATTAAGGCAGCATCTCGCCTTCGACGTTAGATCGGCAGAGCAGAATTGCCCGGAGCGTCTTGCCGCTAAATGTCATCGAGAAGCCGCTCGAGCGCAGCCAATATTCACCGACTTTACCAACAGGTATATCTACACGTGTATATGCGCGCGTAGGTAAGTGATCGGTCGAAAGATGATTGGCTAATTTCGCGAATTGATTAAATGATCCGATGACTCGATTGAAGATAGACATTGACGTGGCTTGGATCATTCGTATATAGGTATGGGGGGAGAGGGGGAGGGATAGAGTGAATTTTGGAAAATTGGCTCCGATAATTCCTAGTGACTACCGGGGGTACCTTAATTTCCCTTCCAATTTAACTCGAATTGTATTACTACGTCCTATTGTATAACTATATATATTTCTCTCAGTTACCACTGTTCCTCTCAACGATTCTCGAGAACGTTCACCGTTTCTGTGGTCCAGTACGTAATCGTTGCCAGAGTGCTTAAGCGCCAATCAGCTGTTCGAAATTGTACGAGTGTATATATATGTGTATATATATATATATATTGTCTCATGTATATACCGCCATCATCCAGCCGCGACTGCTGGACCAATTCGTTCGAACTGCGGATGCTGCATGCTCGGCGCTGGAGTAATTATCGATAATACACGTCCCAGCTCCACTTGACCCGCCGTTTGACAGCCGTCAAATTGTAGGACGCGTGGAGGCTGAGTTACTCGTAGACGTCACGAGATAAATGATCCAGGCTCAGGGGGGGGGGGAGGGGGGAGAGTGGAGTGGGCTCACGCGACGATAAAGAATTTTCAGGTCGATCTAGTGACTGCGAGGAATTTGGATAGGGGGTGTGAAAAATAAACGTGGGTTCAATTTCAGGATAAAATTTATTTTCTAATTTTGAAATACCTACACACCGATCCCACTGGCTGACCTTTGACCCACCTGTAGGTGCCCTGCTGTACCTTCGGCATACCTATACGGCGTATCCTGTGCTACCTGTAAAATGTACGCGTACTGCGCCAAGGCGGAAAAGGGAAGTTGAGGAAGTGACCTGGGATAACTTTCTGGTAACCTGGGATAGATCGAATCCCGTGGCTTGGCCGGCATCTCGGATGCTGGGAGATTGAAAGTGAATTGTAGCGAAACAAGTGAAATCCGTTTCTCCGAGATAGGTCGAATTCGAGTGATACCCAGCGGTGAGAGCCATTTCCGCCCGAGAGACTCTTCCAGGAGTTACATAATACCTAGGAGCCGTGTTGGGAGTAAATGGAGTTACTGAAATACGTTATAGGGGCCGTGACTATAGTAACCCGCAAGAGTCCGTCTTCTTTACTCGAGAGTTGAAAAGGGTTGATGTTAGGAACCCAACCTTCGAACCTAAAATATCTTTTTTACGAACGTCTCAAAGTCACTCGCGGGCTGGATACGCCCCCTAACACGTCCACAACTTCTACGCGGAGCTAACTCGATTTAAGGCAAAGCCAAGGGATAGGATCCCGATACAGATCAGACGCGCGGGGATACGTTATATAAGAGACGCGAAGTGCCATACGGAACGTCCCGTAATAAAGTCAAAACATCGAACCGACTCGAGTATCAGGAAAGTAACGGTACGGGGTCCGAGACACCGTCCTCCGTAGGAATACGAATATCGTCCGGCCGACTATAGTCACGTCCGACCAATAACTGTACGGTGTCTACTTTCGGATCCTTGACACCTGCGTTTGTATATTTCCTACAGCGATACGCCCCTCTAGCTGCATTTTTTAGTCAGTGTTTACTTATGCAAATTAATTTTTTACATGCATCCAGCGTACACGTGCACCACGTGACCCCCGTCGTCCATGACGCAATTCAAAGTCACTACGACTTTGCCACGTGCGTCTAGCATGGAATCTTCTAGAACCGTATGCGCTTGACGTTGGTTCAATTCTAACGCACGTACGGGCATAGTTTGTCATATGCTAAAAGATCTCAAAGCCAAATTGCTGACTATCGCGTCGGAGTAAGAATCCACGTATGTGACGTGTATATAGTACGTATGTCTATGATGGATTTTGGCCAGAAGCCAATGCTCAGGGAATCGAAGGAATCACTTTGCATTTATACATGAAAGTGCAAACCCCCTCTTGGCTGTACGAGGTCGTTAGTCGAGAATGGTTGACGTCACGAGGAGCTTTCGACCCCCCTCAGAAAGATTTTCAGCATCCACGAGTCTCGAGATTTCACGCTCGACTTTGTCTCGGGACGAGTTTACCGATAAGAGAATGCTTAAAGCTTAAATTTTTATCGAGACAAGTTAAGGAATTATCGGGAGGTCATTCCCAGGTCACGCGAAAAATAAAAAGGGAATTGAAATTCATGGAGACTCAAGCGTCAAATGATTCTCTGGAACACGTGCACGTATATTGACGCTAGCGACCCCCACCACTGTGCCCACCGAAAACGCTGAAACCCATGAAAGGAAAATATAGTTTTCAGTTTCGTGGATATCAGCAGTGTCCGGTTGTAGATGGCGCTGGGCGTTACGGGACTTCCCCCTAGTATATATGAACTTATCTTAAAGGTATCTCACAACGGGACACTTAATAACGATTAGCCAGGACGATATTGCACTCGGTCTAACTAAGAGAAATCGTCGTTCCTGCTTCGGCTGAACTTCCGGTTTACCCGAGAAACGTCTTTCCGGGTACAACACGTGAAGGTGCTTTCATACAATTCCCGTTTAAAGCTGACTTCACACGTGACTGCGAGAGCAATCCCTCTTGGTTTCACCGGCTGCGATCGTTCACCCGGAAGTGGAAACGCGACTCGAACGAACTCTAAATTATAGACTTTAAGCTCCCCTCGCAAAGTTCTTAAAACGAACTTCGCGAAACGACCCCGATTGCCTGAAGCGATCTAACGAGCCGCAATGACGGTAACGTTCGAAACTGAACACCGAGTGTATCCTCTGCACCGTGTGAATGCACCCGTAATGTCCGGTCCTATAATGGGAGTCATTACTTTGCCCATTTTCGACCTGAGTTCAAACGTTCAACAGTTCGCAACTGCTGGATGAGTTAACGCGCGTGGAACTTGCATGTTTATCTCTATACTCGATTTACGAAACTATTGTGTGCTCAGTGTGTATTTGCCCGTGGACAATTACCCAACTGGTTACCGTGTACACATGCACCATCCATACAAGCTACCATGTATGACCGCGCATATGGAAATCAGCCTTTACGTATACAAACTTCACGAAATTCTATACCAGATACGCGCTAATAACATAGTCAAATATATGTATATGTATATATATATATATATATATATACTAATAATTAACAACTGCAACCCGACCTTAAGGTGTTCCACAAGCAATGTAAATATATCCAACCGCACTCGGCATCGACTTACCTGTAACAAAAAAATTTTTATTTTCAAAATGACGTTCCTAATAAACTACAAGTAACAGTAACACGCGCGAGTACAAAAATCCAAAGTATTTAATAATAAAGTGACCATGAATCGATACGTTTTGACCAAAAAAGCATCCCGGATGAATTTTCCGAATTTTCCACGTTCAATATCACCCGATAGTCCCCCATAGTACAAGATACCGTAGGTGTTCGTACGTTTTCATGTGTCCAGCATGTACACCGCAACGTCGCTTAAAGGCGTGCGCGATGAATGCGTGCAGCGGTTCAAAGGTCAAAGAGTTACCTACGTATGGCCTCCAGCCAGAAGCGGGTCCAGCCGAGGTCGAGTAATTACATCTATTTTAATTACGAACGTTTCACTCGCGTCATACGTTGGGTGGAAGGGGTGGGAGTGGTATGGGGGGAGGGGGGGGGGATGTAAGGGGGAAAGGCTCCGTAGAAGCGAACGAGAAAATTAAACCAGCGTGATTGCTTTTTGCTTCCTGTACAATTAATGGAACTCCATTTCCGTAGTTTTGACAGCTGATCGATATTTCGAAAAACCTTCATCCATATAACGAAAGGCCGTTTAATTGCGCTTTTATATGAGCTTAAGCCGAATGGGATTTCTACACGTCGACGGTTACCTAGAGGCGGGAGGGGCCCTTTCGATCACTTGGTTATGACCGAAATTAATCGATCCTCGTGCGGATGTGGACGACAGGTATTTCGGCGGGAAGCTGTAGTATGGACCGGGGCTAGAGATACGAAATATACAGGGTACATGTAAAAAAAATTTGTCAAGTATAAACTTAAGCGTCAAGAATAAATGTTAAAAAATCACCGAGTATGAGGCACTCTTTTTTTTTTATATGATAAAAGTCCGCGTTAACGTTACCAATGAAACACGTTGCATAACCAAGAACCGTGACGGAACGACGCTTTCGCGTAGACGCCTAGTCTCGTTGACGTTTCGTATACGGAAAATAAATTTAACGAGAGTCTGTGTCTACCACGAGGATGCCCTCGGGATAGAATTTAATTGAAAGACCAAGAGCACCGGCAGCAGCAGCGTCTTTCCCTCTCGGCAACGTCGACTAACGAGAGTTCGTTTACGATTGAGGCCGAAGCGCGATTCGTCCGGTGGAAAGCGCACGCAGTGCATGATACCATTAATGCATTAACGTCTGTTAATGTAATCGTTTCAATTTTTTTTTTGTTTCCCCTCTACTAGCATTGTCCATACTTGACTGCACGTCTATTTAAGGTCTGTTTTTATGTTTACCAGACGTCTCGTAATCGCGCGGCACAGTGCGTATATATAAATCGTCCGCGGAAGGCTTCACGGTAGGAATTTAAATGACGATTAATTTCAGTCGTCAGCAGCAACTTGCTCGATATGACGAACGACGGGCGTAATTTTTCGCAACGATACGGAAAAAAAAAAAAAAAAATTCACAATTCGCGAATTACTGCGATCGTCGTACGCGAATAAAATTTACGTGGAAACGATAACGCCGATAAGATTGACGCGATCGAGTGGCAAATGTTGAAAAAAAATATTTAACCTCAATTTCACTGGCGTCACGAGTAACTGTGTGAACCAATAAACCGAAAAAAAAAAAAAAGAAAACAGATAAATCCCAAGATTTTATTTGTCAATAGGAACCATAAATAACTATACGTCACTTGTTACGCCTCGGCTAAAACCAGCCGTTATTCATTCGAATTTCCATATACCGGGTGACATGACAGTAGAAAACGAATAATACGAATTTTTTTCGCTATACGTATAACGAATACATTACAAATCGGTGTCTCGGGCATGAAGATCTATGATCGATCGATCGATCTACGTCGAACCATGTAATAAAGCCATTACTAGTGTTGTCGCACGTGTCTAAGTAAACTCAAACGACCACGTGGTACGGCGGTCGTGTCACGTGGGTCGTAGGACATCGAGAATCCCATTGCTTTGGCGCTGTTCTCTGACGAAAGAAACACATGGGAAATAACGAGCCAATGAAAAACATCCAGAATCCAATAAATCTCGCGGGGTCCGTGGCGTATTCGTAAAACTGAATCACCGGCGAGATATTCGCGGTATTTCATTCAGAGTGGCCGGCAGATAACTGGCTGCTGCACTTCGTCATTGAATTCCAGAACGCGCACGCACCGAATTGGTCAGATCTATTAATAGACATTCGTTCACATAAATAATTTCCGCAACGCAGTCGCCGCCGCCGACACCCCCCCCTACTCCCCCCTCCCCCCCCCCATACGGCGATAGGCTAATCTCCATAGCGGCGGTAATTAAAGATGCATCGACCGTAAAATATGACCGAGATAATAGCACGCTTCCGCGGAGATACAATTTCGGACGTGCCTTTTAGGTTAGGTTTGTTAAAAGACGCCCAGACGCATTCCACGGGCATTTTGCGGCTTACCTGACGTCCTCCATAAGGTAAGCCCAATGTACTCTGCCAAGATCTTAAACCGTCTGCAGACGCAATTAGAAATTAATTTAGTGCGTAAATATACAGTTGGCTCAGAGGCATCGGGCTTAGGCTTATTCGTTATCAGTAAAGCTCTTTATCGTGTCCCTTTGTCGTACGTCGGTTTCGTTATGTATATATGCCGAACATTATTTTGGTAGACTCTACAAAAAAAAAAAATACTTCACGACTTATTTCTGTCAGTATGACAGTTTCAAGATTTACATAAAATTTACGAAAAATAATAATAGTGATAAGACAGTCGTACGGAAGATACACGGTGGAGTGTAGGTGGTGGTAATGAAATTATAATACAAATTTATGCCCGTTTAATTATGCTCGGCCGTGTAGTCCTTTCATTACTGATTGGCCAAATGTTGTTTATGCGGGAACGTAGCTCCGTTTCTAGCCTCGCGTTGCGCAACCACGAGTAACGGATGACAGTTATTATGACATTCGCCCGGCACCGTCCCATCTAATTTCTGGCATTTCCCGCGTATTTCACGCCCACGTGCCTTCACGCACATTTCACGGGCGCACGGGATTACCGAGCGAACTGAAGAGGACACGCAGGGTCACATTGACCCAGGCATCTGAGTTAAAAATTTGTCAAAAATCACACGACACCCTTGACAATGTTGAATACGTACGATCAAGTGGACTGATAACAGTTTCGTATTGAAATTTCAATTTTGACAATTCGAGATTGACGATATCAATTGTTTTTTTTTTTTTTACCTTTTTCTTACTCCTCCAGGCACTTTCCAAAGAATTTGCCCGTTATCTCTTTGGCGCGACGTCCCACTAGTCGCTCTTCTCTCTCTCGTCGAGTGACGCGACGGCTATGGAATGTTCGTTAGTTAGCACAATGACAAGTCGCATTCCGCACGGTCGCCCGGTATAGTCGCCAAGGTATATCAGCGGCGTCGCGACGAGTCGCTGAAAAGATAAGAGTCGCGAAAAAAAAAAAGTAAGAGGACGTGGAACGTCAGGGAGAAAAATTTGGTTGAGGAATAAGGAAAAAGAAAAGAGAAAAAAAACCGAAAAGGAAGCAGCGTCGCGTGATAAAGCGTTAGTGAAAATGGTGCTGGGTCCCTCGAGTACGTAGAGAGGCTGTCACTGCGAATGAATAAATCTAGGGTGACGTGATGAAAATGGCGCGCGAGAGAGAGAGAGAGAGAGAGAGAGAGAGAAAATAGAAAACAGTAATAATCATAATCAAATTTATATAAACACAACGAATATATTATTCTCATGTCATACCCAACAGGGTATTAATATACACAGTTCGATCACGATCAATTAAAAATGACAAATTGCTGTGACTCGTTGTGGGTAAGGTATGCATTATGTGCGTATCTACATATGCAGTTGATATATAGATATACTCCAGTCTACAATCTACACTGTGGCAGAATGCACCTGCGAGCGCAGCACGTGACTCGAATAAATGGAGAATCGGCATTCCTGAACCAAGCCTAAGCCACTCGAATTCTCGTGCCCGGAGAGATCCGGATCTTTCGTAATCAATCTAACTGAAAGCGCTCGGTTGCGAATCAAACGATAACCTGCAGATGGCGAATGTGGAAGAGGGAAATTCGAAAGCGTCACGACAGATGGCCAGTTCGATAATGGGAAAACTCGTTCGCCCGATCGTACCTACACGTTAATAGGGGGATATGGATACGCTTACACAGGGTGACTAATCTCGAAGATAATTACACAAGTAAAACTTTAATACGCGTCACCGAAAAGTTTTCGATCGAGTGTAAATTTCATTTTTTTTTTCCCCCAAAAAAATTCAAATTACCGAAATTTCCAAATTTTACGGAAAAAAAAATTAATCCTTTTTTTTCGCGATTACCAGAGAAAATTTGCCCATGACGATTATAAAATACTTACGTTAAACGCACTCGAGCATCCTCGAGGGTCGAACGTCGAAAGGGTGGCTGATAACGGTTCTCGTGTATCCAGATAAAATGTCGTCTAATAATTATTCCCTCCTATAACACTTAGTTGACCTATCGCATGATACGCTTTTAATGTATGGATCTCCTGGGAGGGTAGAGGACTCGTAGTGAAGTATTGGAGGTACAAGCGAAAGCAACCGAGTCATATATATATACACGCACACAAATATATACAGGGTGGCATTATATAACATAAACCGTACATATATATGCAAGCGTATACCCAGTGCACGTAACCATTTTCAGCGTATAGACGGGAGGCCTGACAAAACGCCGAGGATTTATTGTCGCAGAGTAAAAGAGCGCCCTTACATTAACGCAGAGGCGCAGCATCCCGTTCAGGTTGGTGCTTAATGATCTTACTCGACGAGAGTTCATCCGATTACTCTCCACAATATAGGTATACATACCTATACAGTATACGTATACATCCAAGAGAGAGTACACCAACCCCCCACCCACCCACCCCTATCTTCAACGCAGGCCGTGCAAAGGAAGATACAGTCAGCAAGAAGTGGCAACGTCGACAGGATTTCCATTTAGGGGTTGCCATAGGTTAAACCTACAGATACACGCCCCTCCTCCACGTCACAGCAACTTCCCAACGATTATCACTTGACGTTTCTGCTTATTTCCACCCCCCCCCCTACCCTACCCTCTTTTTCTTCTTACTCTAATCTGGCAAACACGCAGGCTTCTACCGTACGCCAGGCTATAGGCCGTGCACGCTAACGATACGATTTCAGATCGAATGTCAATTATTGTGGTAAAACGCAAAGCAGTATATATATATATATATATATACATACATCGTTTACGCATAGAAACGAATAAATCGGGCGATCTGCCGGAGCGATTTCAATTCTTTTGAATGAAAACAAGGAAAAAAAAATGGTACGAGTAGAGGGGCGGAGAGTGAGGCGAATCGAGAACGTGGCCTCCGCGGAATGCCAAACACTGACGACGAAAGCAAATGCTCGAGTTCGAGGAAAAACACTTATGGAATCCGTCACGCACCGTGCTATATATAATCACGTGTGAGTGAGTATACGTGCATATATGGGACATACGAAAATTGGCAGCGTCGAGATAAGAGAAAGGAGTTGGGTGAGTTCGCACGAGTACTTCCCGAATGCTCGCTCGCGACGACTGAGCAAAGATTGACATCATCGCGTGCCAGGACGTTGATTCACTGATGATATAGCGAACTACAAAGAGAGCCCCTCTCTCTCTCTCTCTCTCTCTCTCTTTCTCTCTCTCTCTCTCTCTTTCTCTCTCTCTCTCTCTCTCTCTTAGCAAAATATTCATAAAACATATTCACGTAGGACTTAGATACGCCGTACAGCAGTTTTCACCCAGGTACTTAATAATTTCCCCTAGTATACAGACTAGTACACCCCCTAGTGTGTCATGAGGCTGCTATAAAGAATTTTATTGTGCGGCAAGACTGTACACGGCCGCGAAACGTGTGATTTCAGTTCGATCATAAATTCCTGGAGTACCTGTACGATGTTCGATGGGCTATCTAGGGAATCCATGTGCCAAGAGAAAAAGTCCCAGTGGGTTAAAAAGACTAGGATTTTAAGCGCTACGTATACGTAGGAATTCTTAAGAATATCCCTAGGGAACGATCTTAGGCCTGTTTGTTAAAGTTACTAGGGCCAGGAAGCCACTGTGGGTTAAGAACGAATGAACGCGGTACGAGGGTATAACGTGTGATCGATGTGTGCGCGTATGGGAAGCGTAAGTCACAATGGCGGATACGAACGACCGGCTGCCGGCTAGCATGCGTGTCCAGCATGTGTCGAGCGTCCTCGGTTGGATGAATGAACGATTTCAGATGCGTAGTCTGCGACGTGCTTTAATCCAAAGTGACATAAGTGATGCGAGAGGAATGCGATATGTGTCGATGCTGGGATTAATTAACGGCACGACCCGTATTGTATGGTGGGTGGTCGTGACCCCCCCACCCCCCGCCCCAGGTCGCCCCTTTTATAAAACAATTACGAGTGATTAATAATTGAAGAGCTCAGCACACGTGCTCGTGTGGGTCTTACACGTGTGGTGGGTTTCTATGATGCATGCTGGTAGGCGACTATCTGGTCTACGACGGCCAAGAACCTGGCAGCCCTGTATAGTTTTGGTTGGTCACTGCTGATAGGGGAATGCTACCCTTATCACAAGGGTGGCGCTACCAGTCTATAGGGCAATGGGGATGACTAATGTGGATGGATACTGGTATATGTTTTAATTCGAGAAAACGTGGCGGGCTCGTTGCTGGAAAAAAGTATTTCGGTTAGGTAGGGATGGCAGTGATAAAAGATAAGAGGCGGGGGTGGGGGAGGGGGGTGAATTTAGGAGATGGTGAATTTTTCGATTTGGAATTCCTGGGTTGACGACGGTGACGGATGAGTTGTAGAGAAATCAAAATGGGGGTTTTTACCTGAACGTGAAGCAGGGGTTAAAATTTATAATGTTTAGGGGTTGTAATGTCGGAGGGGTGGTTCTTTTTTCAATATGTATTCAAAAAGTACTATTAGTTTTGTGGAACATTTTTAAATCTCGCGGAATTTTTCATTTAAGTACATAGATTCGCGTTTCGCTACGAATTTCTACGGATGATTAATTTAAGATATGAGAATCGTTGTGATAAGGAGGTCTGTGCGTGATAACCATCGATTCGAGGCTTGCGTTATCATTGTACGTTCGAGTCGAAAATATTATTTTGATGACGAATGTTTTGCGGACTGTGGATTTTAAAGGCACGTAAGTCGCGACGTACTTTTCAGTGGACTTTCACGATTGGGATTTTAAATCGAAATTTTATTACGTCGATGTATCGTTTAATTGATAAGAAATTTTGGAATTTTTTTTTCTTATTAAAAATTGGTTTGTAAATATTTGAACGTCATTGCAAAGGAATTTCAGTGCCGCTCGAATCCTTCGCGACAAACAATACGCGTTATCGTGGTTCTTATCAGTATAATTTTTTTTTTCTTATCGTTCTTATACCACGTTAGGTACTTTGATTATCAGCCAATTAACCTTCAGACAAAGTAATTTCGAGAGCTCTTATCGTACTCAATCACGACGACGACAACATTTCACTTTTATATCTACTTAGCCAAGCCGATAAACGAGCTCGCTAACTGTATCCATAGATATCATTTCCGGCTGACACAGGGAGAACGAAAAATAATAAATTTCAGAATTTTTTTTTAGAGAAACCAAAATCCAGTTTAATCCAGATACGTTGATACGAATGTTCAAGGCACTTCTTAAAGGGCTATCCCCAAATGACCACAAAACGGAAAGTCGAGTAACGATGGAATATTTGAGATCGGCACATGATCTAAAAATTTTTTATGGATTTTACATGTGATCGGAGTGTATTTTTTTTTCAATAAAAAAAAAACGTGCAAGCGGAGTAAAAGAAATTCTACACAGAATAGCCAATCGCACGCAGGGATCAATTGACGTAATGTTTTATCCTAACGAGTAGGGGATGATTTTCCACGCGGATCCTAAAATAGCCGCCATGATTTTAATTCGTCGTTCGATTCGAGGGAGCGAAGATGAAAAAAACAAAAAATCCTACCCAGCATCCCTTTCATCTGGAGTACCTTATTGGGATACTCCCACGTGTTCACGGGTATCGCAATGTCAAAAACTCTGCACGGAAAACGTCACGCGTCGCCCTTACGGCTAAATAAAACGTAACCAAAAATTACGTGAATTCCATAAATAGCCAGAATGACGTGCGTAAGTGTTTCTGCTTCGTAGCCCCGGGGTCGACGTGAAATTACAGCTTTGTGCCCCTCGGCGTAATGCAGGAAGTAATTTCGCTAGGGGCCAAAGTTATTTCATCGGTTCGTTCACCATCGAGAACGAAGGAGCCGCGTGTGTCTTTAAGAAACCCTACGTGCATCTGTCAACGCGTGTGATACGGAATTGCAAACTTTATATTGATGATACAAAAATATTTGCCTGTTGCTCGATAATATATACGATGATCCTATACGTATACATACACTATACATAAATGTACGGTCGCACGAAGCATCGATTGATTCTCGTAGAATTTTTCGTTCTTAAGTGCACGTCAACCACCACCAGCGCCTCTCCCGAGTAAAGTTCAAACAACAGGAAGTGCTTGAAAATTCGTAAATTCACACAGAAACGAATTTCACAAAATCGATTGACCGATTATATTTATGCAAGGTATACGAAAGCCCCGAAGGACCAACTGATAAGAGATAACAAAACGTACGAGCATCCACCGTCTGCCTGGATCCGAGCATCGCGCGAGAACTAAATATCAAGTTCATTGAAAATCAGTGAAATTGCATTGAGCGCGGTCATAGAAATCGAGACGTCAAAACAAGTTAACGTATGGCGGAGAGTTCCGTGTGTATTATGGGAAAAAAAAAGTTTTAATGAAAATCCAATGCAATAATAATAATAATAATAATAATAATAATAATAAAGGGGAAAAAAGATAAATAAAAATTTGACAAATAAGATAAATTGATAATCATACCGGTCACGGAGGTGTATCGATTTAACGATCGTCAACAAAATCTACGTCAAGCGTCGCGACGCTCGTGGCGAGGGGGTCTGTTGCTGATCAGCTGTATATAAAAATAGCGACGCATAACTCAGCCATGCACTGGGAATAATTGGCGCGTGCTGACGCAGTTTCAGACTATACGGGGGTTGCATGTTTTGCTTCGTTTCTATTTTCGTCCGGCACGCTCGCGTAACCACCCGTTTTAATCGGGCCGTCAAGTTATATATGTTATACCTTGGAGCATTATATATATATATATACTGTAATACATCTATATAACACAGCGAAGCAACGAGCTCCGGCGCCGATCAGCTGAGCCAGGTTGCTTCCGTGTAGGGAAAGGCTCGCGGATGTTTTTATCCGTCGACGCTCTGCAAAATAGCTCCTTCCTCTTGGATACGTAACGTCGCGACGTCCCGCGCGCACTTCCTTCTTCCAAGGGATCCGCGGGGCACGAGAATCGCTTCGTGACCGGGAGCAGCTCGCATTCCTGATACATCCCGTCGGTTACCGACGGTCGGTGATGACGCATTTCCGCCGGCAATCGCCGTGCTTCGGGTGTCCATTCGTCATTTACGAATTGACGATTTGGCTACGGCTATCGGTGTTGCGAAAATGCGCAACCTGGATACCACGTACGATATTTGCCAAAGAGGAAGGAGTTTGGTATATTTTGATATTGGGTAAAAGAAATTTTTGTTTTATATAAACAAAAAAAAAATTAATATGGCAACTCGATAAATAAAAAAAATATTGCATTGGATCTATTGATCGATATCGATTACACCGAAAATATTGTTATTTAAAATGCACACTCGACACGCACTCAGAGACCGGTTGACTCATTGATTCCGTATCGCATGAATCGCTCGATCTCAAATATTGAATCGAACGTAATTTATGCGACGTATCGTCACGTGAAATATTGCGTCACGCGTGAATGCGCGTATCTGTCAGGTGCGTGACGAGCGTGGTTAATGGGCGATCCTATGGCATTACACGTTTTTCATGAAGCCCTGACGATACTGAGCTGTCATGTAAATAACGGGAGAACACACGTGCTCGAAGTTATCCTAAAGCGTCTTGGGACAGCGCGACCCTTGTACTCGACATCCTATAGACTATTCGTGCTAATTTCGTTGTAATGCCGAGATTACGTAAAGACTTGAAAATACTTTATTTTTTAAATAATATTAATTAAATAGTAACTTTTACCAATTACGTCATACTTGTACGAATTATCTCGCTCGACATCTTCGAGTTATTTCATGCTTATCCTAGCGCGTAAAAATTCGTCGCAAGGATATTAGACTCCCAGGGTAAAGGACACTAGAAAATAGCATGGGACCCTAGATACTCGTAGGACACTGATACGAGGAATCGTAAACGGAGTAAAACGCGGGAGGCTTCAGCACCCCCGGCAAGACCGGACTGAGCCTCTCACAACTTAAAAGTTCTTTCGGCAAAGGCCTTTGCTCGAAGGGATATAGAAAGTAAAACCAAAAAAGTGCTTCTGCTCCTAATTTTTCCTTTCTTTCTTTTTCTCCCACACTTCCGAGACGTCAAAACTTTCGACGCGTGTCACAACTCTCACACGTGCCAAAACTATTCGCACCATTTAGCCCGTACTAATGTACGAGCACATGACGCGCGACTCACACGTATTTGCGAATTAGTATTGGTGTAAACTGCGACGAATAAAAATACTTTTATAAAAAAAGTAAAAGAGACGGCACTAAACCACAAATAAACTCGATATAAAATCCGTGCGAATTTTCGATTCGCGACGTTTTTCGCCTCGCGAAGCTCGTATTTCACTGATACGTGAAGATAAAGGAATACAGATCGTATTTTTCCAAAAATTTCATTTAGAGCGAATTTAAAAAAAAACAAACCTCCGTTACTCCAAAAAAAAAAATCGCCCATCGTCGAAATGTGTATCGGACCTAAAGCGCCTTATCGGGCAACCCAACCCCTACGCCCGTCGCTCCATGCGCACACCTACATATACACACGTGCACAGGTTATTTTCCACCTTCTAATTTCCCGACCCAATCTAACCGGTGATTAATTACCGGTTTGTTATTCAATTTAACAACATCGCAGTCGCGTAATTTACCCTCATTAGGAAGCGACCGTCGAGTATTATCTCATAAAGGGCAAAGCGAACAGGGCGCGTCATTGCGACTGAATCTTAATTAGAAAATTCATTTCCCCGAGCGCTCGCCGCCCGTCGCCTGCTTGTTCCTGGAATCTCAAGAATTCTTGTCGTATTATAACTGCTCTTATTGTACCATTTGCGTTGGTGAAGGTAGGGGAGGTGGCCCCCCGCCGCCACCCCGCCCCCCAGTAAAACGTGAGGTTGGGCTAAGTCCAGGACGATTCGACGGCATATTACAAATACCTAGAGGAAACGAGGGTCGATTATAACCAAAGGTTAAATTCTTCCATATACATATATATATGTAGAAGACAGAAATCTAAAGACGAATATAATAATCATGATACGCGATAAAAAGTTACGATGACATGAGTGACGCAATAATTGACTGCCCTTAGAATTTAAATCCAAATAAATACGCAGACGAGTAACGCACTATAGATTACGTCCCGAGACTCCATAGAACCAGCAGAATAGTTAATTCCACCGGATACTAGAAATCCTCTCAGCCTAATCAATTTCACACGAGCCTCACTTAGGCGTAGGTGGTTATGGAGGAAAGCTCTTAGATGCAATAGGGACTCGATATAAATTCCTAATATAAATGTTAAATGCGCTGGTTATTAGCTAAGTAGGAGGATAGGTCCGAGATATTTTCGAGAGGGAGTTAGTAGGAAGGTACCAAAAAAAAAAAGAAAAAAAACTAAATACAACCATTCAAGCGATTTATAGCTGGCCTACCCTTGTAATCTAGGTCTGTACTTTGTGGAGGGTGATAACAGGTAATTTCAGTTTGTGAACCTAATCTCCGGCCATTTTGAAATTGGATAACCACTTTTAACCCTTTCTAATTGACTCCAGCAGCTATGCACTAAATGGAAGCGCCCGTACGATAGGTTCGGTCGTTGGGTAAAAGCGTTTATATGTATAGTACGTGCAGGATACTAGAAAAATATTAAAAATGTCTAATCTTCCGGGGGTCTAAGTGAGAATCCCGATATACTCGATTCGCGTGAACTTCGGTCGTCCTTATCCGCGCTTAAAATCGCCAAGCAGGTAGAATGACGTCAGCTGCCTGCAAAGAAACCGGTTGGTGGCTTTGCCGAAGACCGAAAACCGCTAGCCGCGACCTCGACTCCGAATGAAATGCTTCAACCTCCACGATACTTGGCCAACGAGAACGAGTCGGCGTGGAGGAATCACTGGCGACGATCGCGTCGATTTTGGTTTCGAATTAGCTTTTTTTTTCAGTAAAATTTCATAACCTTCACACCTATAGGCGTCCAGTTACACGGCGGCATATTGCGAGCGATATGTTTGAGTGTGTAAAAAAAAAAAAAAGGATTCGCGACGATTTTCATTTTTCATATTTTTCAAGGAACCTCTGTATACCTCCGTGTTGATACAATGGTATATTGGAACAGCTCGGAGTTTCCTCACGTAGGAAGCATTAATCTTGGCAAGGTGTTTATCCGTCTTCTGTTTAATTTCCTCCTCTGACGTCCCCATTTCCTACAGGCATCTTCGACCCAATAGCTTATCAGGAAAAGAGAAGAAGAAAAAAAAAATACAGGGAAAAGATGACGTCGGGAAGAAGGGGATAAAAGGAAAAAACAGTAATACCCGTAATGAAGAAAAAAAAAAAGAAAAAATCATTGGTACTCTCATCCCTCTTGAATCTCGTTATACGCTTGGTCGCCTGGCAATAACAGCGAGTCCTTCTGACTACGAATAAATAGCAGCTGGCCAACCAGTTGGTTCCCCCCCTGGTCCTGACAGGTACGGACAGCCAACTTAAAAAAAATTCATCAAATTGGTTCACTCTCAGAGTGGAAAAAATCAAATTCGTACGATCAGTTTGTTATTTTGAATATCAAATTAATTTTTCCAGTCGCATCCAACCGGCCAACTGTGCACGAAGGTCAAGTTGTGCCAGCTGGTATTTCGCGTCTCGAACCATCCAGCGTCAATGAAACTGGCAATTTTACGGCGATATATATATATATATATATATATCAGATTTTTATTCGATTTATTCAGTCGTATATTATATACACAGAAACTTATATGCAGTCAGATTAGATAAATTAAATCTCGACTCAATTCGAACAAATGGAATGACATAACGAGCCGACGCAAGTCACAGCTGCAGTTGGTAACTTCAATGCGACACGGTACGTACGGAGCAACTGTCGTAACTCATAACAGACACGCCTAGAGATATCGGAGAGTCGTGCGTGCTTAATGTATAGCCGTGTCAGGTCAATTGGAACAATTGTTGCTTGCGCCTGCGAAGTTACCGCGAGGAGACTATACCCTCGCGAAAACATTCAAGATTCTATACGGTTAAATCAATCGAACGTCAGTCGCATTACCAGAGCATCGTGACCAGAACGTTGTTTTCTTTTTCAAGCCCCAAAAAGAAAAAAAAATTCCTACCTCGCCAGACGTTTCTCCGACGTTGATAATCAATATCGGATCTGCGAAATTTCATTTCAATTCATATCGCACTCGACGTCTCCCACCCCCTTTCGCATCCGGTGGTCCTGGATTCTGTTACAACGTTCACCATCCGACTGCCTCGCACTTACGTGAGAAATATCGAGGTTCTCGCGAGACGTACGAATCGAATGAAAATTACAAAATACGCTGGTACGGAAATTTTTTTCATTTTTTTTTTTTTTTGATCTTTTATACTCGACAAGATCGCGAATCTCGTAATCTCTGTAGAATTTTATTCTTCTTCTTTTTTTTTTCATCTTTTTCATTCGCCTCCACTTTTTCGGATACCACGCCGAGATATTCCCACGGGGATTCGTCTCTGGTATACGCGGGTCCAGCCGGAAGTGGTTCTTGTCGATGGATGCAACCGTCCACGTCAGACCGGAAGACCACTTCGGAAAGTAACGGCCGCCGTGAGAGTGAAGGAGTTTTCGAGGCTGAAGTGGAATTCACTGTGAGCCGGTCGGGTAAGGTGGAGGGACGTCGGATAAAAATAAAAAGAAGAGACGGCTGCTAAAACTCGAGGTAAAACTTTTTCCACGCGAAACTTCATACTTAAGGGCGCGAGAGAAAGTCAGGGAGACCGTGGCCTGCGCGCTTTAGGCCATAATACCAGCGTGTAATAGACTGTGCGAATGCCTATGTAGGTAACGTACGTATCAAAGCGAGTGTCAACTGTATCACGAATGTCTATAAGAAAACATAATCTCGTCTCGAGTGACCCTCTTTTGCATCGGGCATTGAAGCCCGAAATATGGACACGCTGATTTTCGAGTTACGGCAAAACTTTGTTAGCGGACTGTAGATGGTAAAAATAAAAAAAAATTTTCATCGCTTCGTACCAACTTTTATGACGCTTTCGATACACACGTGAAACAACATATATATATAAGGCACAGGTCACCCGCACCTGCCGCCGAGGTTACGATTGATATAAAATAATTTTTAACCCCCCACCCCACCCTCCCCCCCCAAAAAAGTAAAAATAATATCAAAATAAAATTTCAATATCTTCCCCCCACCTATCGGCCGAACCGTGGTATCGCAGCTTCTGATAAATTTAATATGCTCCCCGAGCGTATCGGCGAGAATTCCAATAAACAAAAAAAAAAATGATCGCGTGCTCACGCCTACCCAATACGTAGACGCGTAACGTACGAATGACAAATACAGACGACAAAGTTTTCACTAGGCAAATCGTCGTTATAGATAGCATGTAAAAATCATGTAAAATCCCATGGTTCGTGTCTCGGCTAATTTTCACATCCGAAACACGAGCCACGCGTTTTCCCCCGCAATTCATATTTCGTCAAGCGAACAGGAAAAACACAGCGCAAAGCCCCTCGGCAACTTCTTCTGGATACGCCTCACGCGAAACCACCCCTCCTCCCCCCCCCCCACCGCCCCAAAAAGAAGATAAAAATTCTACGACACCATTATCGAAATCGACTGTCACTTTTATCCGAAATTTCGTTCCGCCTCGAATAACACAGTCATTTCCCAAAGTGGCGAGAACCGTCCGATACGATCGGAAAGCCGTGAAAATTTTTTTTTTTCGCGCGATTAACCAGTACTGCCATTTCAAAATTTACCACCAGTCCGTAATTCGCGTAACCCGGCGCATTCTTATCGTGCCCGAATACGCGATACACCTTCATAAATCTTACCCAATATATAAATACTAATCAGCGTATAAAAAGTGAGGTTAGGTTAGCCCACTGTAACCACAAGACGCTCTTAGACGTTGCGCGTGACCCCCCCACCCATCATAAACCACACCACCCAAATAATTCCACCTTATTTACATCCGAACGTCCAGGACCCCCTCCTGCCTGGCTAGGAGGCCTCCTAAACAAAGCGTCTCCTTATCTGTGGCTTCTTATCTTGCTTACGTTCCATGAATTATTATCGCGATATTTCGTTGCGTTAACGTTGCGCTCGCGCGCGAGCATCCAGGCCGTTTCGCTGTACCGGGAGATTGCAGGAGAGCTGAAGGCATCAGGGCTGGATAAAAGAGACAACGGCACTGTAAGAGGACGACAGGAAAGATGACGTGGGGGTAATACGAAGATAATAAAAGTAACGTCGTGAAATCGCGGTGAGGTTGGGTTACGTAGAAAAGCATGAGGAACGCGATAAATTCACGCAGCAAGTCGAGCAGTGGCTGCCGGGTAACAGCGGGTAGTTCGAAGCAATACAGTGTGTATATGTATATACATATATACATCCGTGCGCAATATCGTAAGCGATCCGAATGAGATATGAAAAATTCGACATAGTTTTTCTCCGGGTATGGAGTGCAGCAACGTAGCGTGTATAACGGTCACAGTCAGTGGTCCAGGTTGGATGCTGGTAGGAATTCGCGAAGCGAATTGCATTAACGTTCGTACGTGAACTGAGTATACCATACAGTATAAGCCGCGTCCGAGATAACTCCAGCGACGTAGTACAATGGGTAAAACGTTATGGGAAAATGATAATACAAAGGTAGCCACGAGAGCCGATCGTGAAAGGTCTGGCTGGACCAGGTTGGAGGACTCTGTCGGGAAGATCATTAGCTCGAGACATCGGAGCACGAGAGATTAAGGATAGCCAATGGGAGAAAGAGCGTCCTGAGGTCCTTCGGCAAGGGCTGGTCCATCTGTCCCCGCAAACTACATAGAATTTGTGTACTCGACCCTCCCCCCAGCCCCCCTACTCGACGACCTACATAACCGATAAACCCATGGTTAACCACTGGGGTGGGATCGGTTGTCCCTGTAGCCGTTTCCCCGGGTACTACCGAGCTACGAAATTGCCTTGGCCCAGGAAGCCGAGGAAGCACTCGGGGGGGGGGGGGGGCTTTCCGGAGTTTCGCGTGGTTTTCGTGGCCGATCGCGTGGGGAAGGTTAGCGGAAGGCCGGCCATTATCCTCGGGAAGTCGAGAAGCGCGTCCGGATTGGCTGGGATCTTGCACCTGGTCGAACGATCTTCCTGGTCCCCGGAGATAGAGCCTTGTGAGATTGTATATAAATATACCAGTAGCCAGGTACCTGGACTACGTGTGTGTATATGTATGTATGACTCGAAAACGCGAATACGGCAGACGTCAAAAACTCCTGCTGAAGGTGCAGGACGAAGTGCAACACTAAATCGCGCCTTGGAAATTCATAGAAAAACGGCTGGCTAAGTAAGCAGGACGAATGCCCGATGACTGTGACGGTCCGGAGTCTAAGGTGTAGTCGAGAGTGCAGTGGGCTGTGAATAAGGAAATGGGAGTAAGTGCACCAGCGAGTGAGTGAGGGAGGGAAAGAGAGACTGGGCTATGGGTGACGCGTGCAAGTTCACTGCCGTAAAAGTGAGCGAATCCGATAGAGAATGGGAAGTGAATGACGAGAATAGAGGGCAGGGTTCTGCTAAAGACCTGTGACGACTCGAGGGGGCAGGAAACGTCGATAAAAACTTCTCCGGAGGAAAAGGAATCAAAGGGATATATATATATATATATACACTTACATAGATAATATATAGAAAAAAGACGGAGGGGTGAGAGAGAGAGAGAGGGAACAAGGTAAAAGAGCGCGAAAAAAACGAAAGATCAAGGGAATAGTCGTTATCTGGCGAGTTGAATCGTTCGGAGCCACTTTGTTGCTCCTCGACTGACTGACCTAACCTTACCTCGGAAAGCCATGCTTCCCCGTTCGATCCGACGCACTGACTAAATATCCCTGGAGCGATTCTGCCGTGACGATTGCAAATAGTTAGCCCTGACCTAACCTAACTGTATCGTTGAAATAGCCAAGTGGATGGAAACCTGACCTAACCTAGATCTGATTAGGTTACTGCGATACGTCCTAGATAGCGTCGTAGATTTTCATGACTTCGCATCTTAACCAAGAGACTGATGTACCGTGCAGGTGCCTATATTCGCGTTCCAGTACATTCGTATGTAGCTAACGTGACTGCTGTTCTGTGACTCTCTCTCATCTACCTCCCCCTCCCCTCCCCTCCTCTCCCTCTCTCTCTCTCTCTCTCTCTCTCTCTCTCTTGGCCCTCGATGTATTCCTCACGAGCCTCTCCTCCTGCTGCTGCTCCGGGGTCGAGACTCTCCTCCGTAGACACGTAGAGAGAGACTCGTGCGTCGGCACAGCTGTGCATCTACGTATAGTTGACCCGCGCATTGCGGTGTGGACTAGCCTTGACAGTAATAAATTCCCGTGAACTTCGCACTCGACTTGCTTTCAATTTTCATGCACGTACCGAGAGCAGCAGCGCCTGGTGGTGTTTCTATTGTCTCGATGATTGAGGTCGAGGAACATTTTGAATCGCAATTATTGATTTAATCGAATCGATTAAATATCAATCGATCGTGTAATTTTATCGAACTCAGGAAGTCAGAGGGGATAAAATGTTACCGTGAAGGCGAAAAAGAATTATTTTAACTGTTTTACGAGACCCCTGGGATACAGGAGGCGCTTTATCATTGTACGTATGAATGTACCTCGGGGAGAGAAACAATGTAGCACAGCCAAACCTAACTTAACGAGGGCGAAAAGTTCATCATAAAAGTTTATATTACCCGCCAATTCCGAATATCCGCAGAGAGCAGAGTGGCGAAGGAATCGCGATGCTCGTATACACGAGAGAACATTAAAACAAAATGTCTCACAGACGCGCGCACACATATACCAACATATACGAAACATATTATACGGAAAAATCGTTTTGCTTGCGTTTCCCGTACGAACGATAAAATCTCACGACTGTCCGTGGATACGGGTTTATCCTGTAGTTACATGTATATATACGGTATGTGGTGTAGAGAGAAATAAAAAAAAAACCAACATGGCGTCGCGACTCGAAAAGTAATCGTCACCTGGAAATTATAGAACGTCGTATCTCCGTGAAATCGAAACAAAATCCAACGATTCTTTCACCATCTCAAAGTATCCGTGTGAACGAAAAAAAAGCCAGGTTTGCCAAGTCCCCGGTGAAACGCAAACCTGTGAAATCGTGGGTTGTTCCGAAATACTTAAAAGTTCCTATATGGCAATGCCGTCGGGCCGCGATGACTGTCGAGTACTTAATAAGGCCTGACAGTACATTAAAACCCACGAACGTTCGGCAGACGCTTTTACGATGATTCACGGAGGCGCGTGTAAATAACTTTTTCTTTTTAACCAAGATTCTCGATCGTTAAGCAAATTCCAAATGCGCAGGTCGGATGTGTACAATAGCGTGGATACGATATACCCGTGATATCAATAAGTCTCGCGAGTAATAAAAATGGAGAATTTTTTGAATGATGAAATACGTATCGGTACGGGCATTGAGTATCTCGGTACATATATACATACACCTATTACAAAGGATCGGGAGAACCGAAGGGTAATGGCGCATACATACGGTATTCTGGATCGCCTTGGGCAACAGTTATTCACGCGCTACTGCGCTTCCATAACACATAGCATCCAACGTTACAAACTTCTTATTCGGGATAGGAGTTAGACTACTATGAATAATCCGTGTATCACGGGACATCCGACCTTCTTAAATAAAATTCAAAGCGTATCGAATCGCGCGTATCGCACGCGCAGATTGCTACGACTAAGAGAAGAAAAAAAAAACGCCAAATATAAAAACTTTAATAACGGCTATTAATTCTTCCCTTCTCTCTCACTCTTCTGTCTTTCATCTATACATGTGTATATATACGTGCATTTTAATTCTCATTCGAGGTACGGCTGCTCCCTAATAATCATACTGAAAGATAGCACGTACCGTGCCTGATATACGTACGTAGATACCACGAGGGACGCTGGATGGTTTAATGGCGGCCAAGTACCTACGCTTTAGCATATGCATACCGGACGTACGTACACATTACGTTCGCCTAATGTACAGAAATTATTGGAGTCGTTCAAGATTGCGCGAGAATTTCATACAATTAGTCGAATGGTGAATACACGTATGTATCTGTGTATATAATGCATATACATGTATAATGGGACTTTACGAGCTTTATATGCTTCACGATTTTCCAAGTAACATTAATTCGAGCTGACGTATACGTAACGCGACTATAGTACGCACTGACCTAAAAGGTAACTCTGTTTGATCTTAGATATTACATTCAGAAAGTTTCCCATACAGTCTAGGGCTAACAACTCCTAGCCGAGATAAGATAGCGCTCTCTAAGTTTCTACCGTAGAAAACTTCCGTCTCCCAACTGTATGGTCACCGAGTACAGCAAGATAGAGGGGAGCCGGGGGGGGGGGGGGGGAGGGTCTGACGAGGCAATAAAACAAAATTAAAAAACCCCAGTCTCAGCGCCAACGATTTCGCGATAGAATTCAAATTTTTGATAAATAAAAATTTAAAAAAAATTCTAAATATCAATTTTGTCCCTCTAAAACGCAACGCATACCGAAATTGGAATAAGCCGCGAAAATTCCTAGTATTTTCGTTCCCTCTCGCATCGTGAATTTCGAGCGCACACGCGGTCAGGAAGAAATCCAAAAAAGCCACTATTAAACTTCCGAGAATCCCAACTGACACTGAACCACGCAAGTAAAAAAAAAGCCCAGATTCTCCGCGCGCTCGTATCGCGTAGCGCTTTTCGGCGTACCGCGTGAAACTCCCTAGGACATCGTTCCTCGCGAGCCTCGCCTAGGGACTTTGTTGGATAAACAGATTAAAAAAAAGCTCCAAAAAAATATAACCAACCATAGAACGCATCGATCCCATTAGTAGCCAAATATGTTACCATGGCACACATTGCTGCGACGCGTCGCCAAAAAAAAAAAAAAGCAGAGAGACACCGTTCGGCCATTGAGAGCCAGGTAGGAGCCATAATCGAAGCAAATAATAAGAAGACAAAAAGGAGGAGAGGGCATTATCAATCCAATCGACGTCCTAATCGGCCGAGGCCGAAACGAAATAAATCATAAATTCAATGAACCTCGATCCATTTATAGAAGGTATCGTAAACGACCTTGATATTTTATCGAGACGCCAAAACATCCCCGTAGGGAAGTTAAACCTTTTATTTTGGTAGCCATCGTCGATAGGTGCCATCGACCGTGTGCGAAGCCACAGTAAATTCATATATGTACATCGGCACGAACTTCGTTCCTCCCTCCTACGCTCTTTGCTATAGTTTGGTACATACGGTATATTCATATACAGTGCATACGTTATACGTAGAGCAGCGCAGCTCGTTCGCCTTGCGTCCTGCGCGAAGGACGTCGGATCCGTAAAATAGGTGGACGGCGACGCGTGCCACTTGCACAGAGAACAACGGCGAGCGAGTTACATACGCGCAAAATGTATTTTCGGCGTGCGCGGGTGTCCGATAACTGCCGGCGAGGAGTCAAGGGCAGCCTAAACTGTTCAGGGGAGAGAGAGAGAGAGAGAGAGGGGCAAGAGCGAAAGAGAGTATATTCCGTGGTAGAGAGTAACAAGACGGAATCCACGTGTGCAGATGAAACCAAAAATATTGGTCCTGGCGAATGCCAAAGAAAATTTAGTTGCGACGGAGCATTGATCGAGATAACGCAAAATTATTGTTCAACAAAATAGTTATTAAGTTAAGGATTCCCTGATACGAATTTATTTTTCTATATATTGTGTGGGTAACGTTCAAATAAAGACTGCGACCGCGACCCGTGGGAAAGGGATGAGAGTCCAGAAAAGGGAAGAAAAAAAATCATTGGACCCCTCATAACTTTTCCCGTCATTAATTTGAAATTAAATTTCACCCTAAAATTCCTTGCGGCGCCTATTGCTCTTTTCTCTCTCTCTCTCTCTCTCTCTCTCTCTCTCTCTCTCTCTTAGTACAGACCCATTGTATCAACCCCTCGCACACCCCCGAAACCCGTTTCCTAAGTGGGGAGGGGATTCATTTGAAATTCAAGTAATTAGCTCCCGGCTTCATTGTCGAGGGCCAATGGCAGAAGGGGATAGGGGCCAAGAGGGGAGGCGAGGAAGGGTTTACGGAAACCCTGCAGCCATAACTCCGTTCGCCAATATCTATGATACTAAACGTTCGTCCGTATCTAGGAGCAAATATCCCATCCTCGGGATGTCGATAAAATTATTACCCACAGATACAAAGTCGAGGAAAATTTTCGTGTCCAAAAATCGTTTCAAACCCCCCAAAGTCCATATCGAGAAAAGTGGCCGTTTTGAAAATCCACGAATCAAAATTAATTTTCACACGGACGATCGAAAAGCGTCGCGGCACAACTGTCCCGCTATTTTGATCGTTAGGTGAGCCGTGACGTCGTTAAAAAAAAATTATCCCAAAAAATGCGTGATCACTTACCGATAACTGCGCAATAAAGCAGAAGAAGAATGACGGCCGCACGAGATGCTCTCATGGTGATGCGATCTTCCATGACGATTCCGTGAAACAGTGACGTAACCGATGTTCACATTATAACACGTGCACTTCCGATGAGCGCCGGTGGGCCTTGATACTTAACAAACTTCCATTATACGACGAGATAGTAATTAAAGGTCCCCTCCACACCGTATTCAGCCGCGCGCGCACTCTCACACAGGCGGGTTAATAAACTAAAGTTCGACGTGTCTCCGAGCGTAACGAACCAAACTTCAAGAGTCTCCCGGCTATTATCCAGGACTACAGAGCCATTGTCGGAGTTGAACGGTGTGAAGTGCGCGTTTGGTTGATCGACGCGCGCTTATCACGAGGAAGGAGTGGGGGTACGCCCTTGAGGCTCCGTTGAAAAATTGTTGACCTTGAACCAAATTACTTTTTTCTCCCTCCACCTCCGTCTCCGAATGGGTTGACCTTGGGACGGACCTTTCGTTGGGCTGCGATAAAAAGGAAAAAGAAAAAACCAAATAAAATAATAATTCTCTGAGACCGTTGAGCGACATACGAAATATAATAAAATAAAGATTTCCCATGTATACATAATTCCATGATTCGTTCAGCCTTATCAAGGCTGACGTTAGAGAAATTATTTACGATAAAATCCAATCGCTCGAACCGGCTTGTATATCAAAGCGGATAGACCGATAAATTAAACGTGGAATCGGGTAGGCAGATACGTAGGTAGGACGAATAACGTTGGCTCGGGTGTGCGAGAGGCTACACGGAGATCCTGGTTCGCGAGGAATTTTTCTCCGTCGAGAGTCTTCGGTATAAAAAGCGACGTACCGGCTGGTATCTTCATATCGGCGTTTATCTTTACAACTGCGAAACGTGTCCTATCAAGCGGTAGCTGTAAGCGGCGCCAGACGAGTCAGCGGATTGACGAGTACGATTCAGGTGCAGCTTTCACTTATTCAGCCGCTGCTGAATCCTAACGCGCCCGAGTACGTACAGTCGGACGAGTTCAGATTTTCACCGAGCAACCGTTCGCCGTACCGGAATCCAAAAGTTAAAAAAACATTCGAAGCGCGCAAAAAAGAAAGAAAACAGGAAGCCACTGAAATACACGATAGTCGGTAGCACGACGAAAGAAAAAAAAAAGAGACCCGAGATACGTTTTATCGGACAGCTGACGCGTGCGAATTTGATTACGCATCCTTTACATACGCACCTATGTATATATATTTGCGAATATATACGACCGCAAAATTCTGGTACATTGAAGCACAATCGGCCGTAAGAAAAACGGAGACGTTTTTCTTCAAAGGAAAAAAAAAAAAAAAAAAAAGCCGTAATAGCAAAACAAATATTTGCAAGTACAGTCCAAACGAAGATTCGTACCTGCGCGGGTACAGTCGGGCACAAAATTTTCTTTCTTCTGGTTATTCCTCGAAAAGGCAAACGCACGTGACAGGATCTTAAGGTGATTTTTTTTTCAAGTGAAGATCTTACGAGTCATCCTTAAAATGTCTTCTTGGGGACGTGCTTTAACCGTAAACGAAAGACTGAACGATTTCACGCTCGAATATATATATACACACACGTAAGTATATAAGACTCGATAACCGTGTCTAATGGCGAAGCAGCCTGCAGAGACCAGGGACAGCCCGAGAAACGTAAAATCTCTACGAACGATTCGCCACAGTTTCCTGGGTCACATCGATAGCACGGGCTCTCGAGCATACTCGTCGGAAGGCAGATTAATGGGGTTCCTCGTTGCAAAACGATTGCTGGGTCCGTACGCGAAAATCGTGGCTAACGCCGTGATCGGACGAATTTATCTCCGACGGAGTTTCCGGCGTCGTTGGAAATGCGCCTTGCCGACCGGTAGCCCGACTGTCCGGTCAGTGGTCGACGGGTACAGGTCGGTGGATCTGGCAGGTGGCTGGCTGGAGGTTATCCACGGTGAAGAGTGGGAAAAGTGCCAAATATATGTACATCAAGAGATTAGGTACGAGTACCGTGTAAAAAAAGTTTAAGTACGGAATAGATCGCTCATGGATCATTTTACATGATCCATGCAAGATGCCGCAGGGAGAAGTCTCCGAGGATGCTGTGCCGTGACGGACTTCGTTCAAAGTTAAAGCGAAGAACTATGGGTAAAAGAAAAACAGTGTGATAGCTAAAAAATTTTGCTACAAGCCGTATACACTGTAACTATGTATAGGGGGTCAAGGGGTTAAGCGCATAAACTCCTTTCGATGTCTCTTCAAAGTCCACGGTGATTCACGCGCAAGACACAAGGTTTTTCCCTGTGTATACCTAGTGCACGGAATTGCAAATGGCCAATGAACCGGAGATGAAGGTCGGAAAATCGTCGACCCAAAGTACTCGGGGTTAAAGTGGCCACCCCGTACGATCGAACCCTGACGCGATTTATTGCCATGAGTCCGACCTCATCGCGAAAGTAAAGTTTCCTTTCGGGAAAGTCCAAAGGTTTCGTGCTGAGGATCTCGATATGAAAAAAAAGAAGGAAAAAAAATTAAATAAAAAAATCTACAAAGCGCACGCACGAGATGCACTCTGCACTTTGACCTCCAGACACGTGAGTCTCGCGGTTGGATGCAATTTTCGAAAATGCACGTACGTACACGGGACGCCGGGGATCAGCCGTTTTGCGAGAGGCCACCTAACCGACGACCCGTGTGCGCTGACATCACCTCCCGTATTACATTAGCCTACGTAAACATTAGTACACACATTCGCTGACTACGTCCGTATACGAGTACGCGATTACGTTGCGGCCACCTCTCCTAGCGTACGTAGAAAACGTATGCCGATAGCGCGACGGACGGAGGCGCGAAGACATTAGAAATGCAGAGGAAGCCGATAAGAATAGCGCGGACGATATAACGGGAGACGAAAAAAAGAAAAGAAATTTTTGTGCACAATACTGCAGAAGTGGAAAAAAAACAGAGAGAAATTGTCAATTTCGATAACCGACCAATTTGCCAAGAATGCTTGGTCATATCCTATAGTTAACCCCGCTTATCGTTCTGACTTCATAACCGATTGGCTTCGTAGCTCTCTAATCGCGCCTCCGGAGTCGCATTAGCCAAGTAGGAGAAAATTCAGTCCAATTTGTCAAAAGCTTCTTCGCTTTATCGTATCGAATACGCGAGGACAGAGCGGATGAGTTCTTGTAAGAAAAATTTTATTTTCTTAGGTAAGGAACACCGTACGGGATCTTGCGTTTGCTATTTGAAAATAAGATCGTCCGGATGCATCTGCGGATCCACTTTTCCAATGCACTATCGCGGGAGATCGATACCGCGAAATCAATATTGGAGTCGATCGACACACTGGGTCTCTTATCCCTTGTGGGTTACGCGTGGAGAGATACGGTAAAGAATTACTGAACCGTGAAGGAGAAACGAGGGTCGAGTTTCTTATCGATACAGACAAACCTGCGCCCTTTGGTACGATAACTTACAGAGGGGGGGCGGGGCGGGGGGTTGAATATCAGGTATACGTTGTTGGTTTGCCAAAAATTTCCCGTCACAGGGCTCAGATTATACATTTGTCGCCCGTGTGTCATTTGCATTGAGAACACGCCAAGCAGACAGTGGTGCCAATTTCAAGACACTGCCACAGTCAACTACACCCCTTTGGAGCCACAAGTGGGCTATTCAGACGTTTTCGACGGGGGCTGTACGATATTCGTCATCCCCACCCCACCAATATCCAATTGCACATTCAACATCCACCCTATTGTACGAGACACGAGGCGTTTTGCGGCCGAACTTTGATAATCTCAAACCACCCCCAGCATCAACCCCCTCGTCCACGTGCTTTCTGTATGGGTTAGGTTAACGTACCTGACGTCCATTATTATCCACAGGGACTTGACGTACTGCGTTCCGAATACGTGCTAATTATTGTGACGTATTAATTAGAGATCAGGTGGATCGTGAAATAAGAAAAAAGAAATTTCGATCGACAAGGTATCCTATGTGATAAGTCGATAATTAAAAATAGATAGTGCTGTCGAACCTTTATATTTACGTGTAACATAACCCAGCCTAGTCATGCCTATGTACATATGGGTTGGTACTGGTTTTTATTTACTAAAAAAATTGACGAGGTTAGGTTGGCTAACGTTGTCTTCCATAAAAAAATAAAAAAATAAGAGAAGTATACACGATGGAATTGATTTGTTTTTTTAAATTCCAAATTTTTCTCCAATCCTATTTTTTAACGAATTTTAATAGTGACGTCACTGAAACTCGCGACAACGGATAGTATCTTGCGTATATATACATAGATACAGGTCGATCCAATTGAAACGCATTAAAACCTGACAGCTGGCAAGGCAAATAGAAACATTCTAGAATCCATTAAAGAATAGCAAATTCGAAAAAAAACTAGAAGAAAAATAGAAAATTCAATCTACCAAGTCAAATATACTCAAAGCGTATTGGAAAATTATCAAATAAATATATAACGAGTATACTCGTCGCTACAGATAGCCAAATATTGTCTAATCAAATCCGCTCGGCACCGACACCTGTCAAATCCGACCGATATACATTTAAATCGTATGCGGGTCCCCCATACAGTGACACGTGTATATCCACATGACAAAATCGATATCACGCCGACGGCTTTAATCGATGGCGCTGAGCTACACAGGTCGATGCCTATCAATAGGCAATTCGATTACGCCTAGTAAACCGGGACTAATGAAGTGATAACCCTTAACCAGTATTTTCGTATAGCAATCGAACGAGTTCGATTCACGTAATATTATCGATCAGTCGAGGGTTTAATATCTCGGCGAGTAATCAAGTATTATCGTGATTAAACGATATACAGAACATATACACTTGCACACAGACAAAAAATATGACAGATCACTTCCGAATCACGATGCCGACGCAGATCAATAGATAATTTGAAAAAATTCATCCAGACTGATCCAGCCACGTGAACGTGGCAACAAACGATAGCCGATTGATCTTTCATTAAAACCCTGAAGTCAGCAATGTAATAACCAGCAAGCATCGGCCGCTAGTTTCAGAGCCCGAGCTAATTTCGTCGAATCAAAACACAAGGCGCCAGTCTGGCATGTCTGCCAGTCAGATACTCCATATCGATGCCCATCTCGAGTTACGCCCACGTTTACCAGTCATCGGTACCAACTTGAGAAACCGGATGGACACAGGTACATGGGTGGTTGGTACGATACCAGTTAAAGGCGACTGCGAGAAACCGATACTCATTACCTTGATGGGGAGTATGACGATAACGATGCAAAAAAAAAAAAGTAACTAGATATTCTGGTGCCCTAGTGATTTTTAAAAAATATCTATATTCAACCGCTACCTGACGCTCCGATGCCTATAGACAATGATGCCGCTCGAAGCGCCATCTGCCGGCGTGGACGGTAGAATAATAGATGAACGCATGGCTACCCTTGTGATACGAACAACGTATTCGACCCCCCCTATCAGCATCCCTGCTGCTGCACCCGATGAATCTCACTAGCTTGTTTACATCGAAATTTGAATGGCCACGGGCAAACGGATAGTAAATGTATTATCGATGGCCAGGGGCTCGCATTTATACGGTTGGCAGTGACGTATGCAGTGTACGTAGGTACGGTTGAAATTGACCGGGGAATGGAAAAGTGAGCATACGACGATGCAGAAGGGGGTAGCGGGGGGATCTGACAAATATTATATCTAATAAAAATGGCCGCCATCTCGAAAGTCAACAGCCGAGAAGAGGAGATCGGTGCACGCGCTGTGAAAAATTCGATAAACCAGAGTCGTCCGATGAGAGAGCAGTGCCTAAAGTGCACGCGAATTAATTAATCGCAAGGATAAACTATTAAAAATGTCCATGGCCGATAAAGTGACGCAATATCGTACCGCGTAATCGAAGTTTTCGATGCATTATAAATTTTCCATTAAAAGTCGTCCGCGTAAATGTTATTTTCGTCCAGCCGATACACGTCATCCGAGTCTACCGGTTATTCTCACGCCGTCGCAGAGACACCCTCAATGAATTGTCGATTATTCAGTTTTACGCCCGAAGACGCGAACGAAGCCCGAGTCCCTCCTCGGTTTCTTGGTCCCGAGGAAAATCAAACGAATCCCGATTATCGCGTTCCCCGTAGGCCAGTTTCGTCAGAGTGCGCATGCGCAAGACCTTAATAATATAACCGAAGCGCTTAAAAAATTCTCAAAGGCCGATAAAAATGTGCATGAGCCACTTGTTATTTTCACGTAGCGACCAGGACACCGCCTGTTGACATAGGTGACGCGACGCTTGCTTGGCGTCGTAATTTTTCTCCCCGAGGAAGCCACGAGACGCGCACGTGACGCTGCACGTAACCGGCAAAAATTTCTCTAACGCCTACGGCTGATGGTAAATGCTTGCTCCTGTCGCTTGGCAACGAGGATGCCGCGACTGCATCCTCACAGTTGAAATTTACATTTTCGTATGATTGCCGAGACGCGTTAAATTACTCGAAACGTCCGGACTTGCGGCACGCTACGTAAACAGTTAATTTCAGTGAGAACACGAGAAAACAGCTAACGTCTCTCCATTGAAAATCTGACCTAACCCCTACTTCTGACAATCGCGAGAAACTCAAAACGTTTATCTTCCCGTCGACGTATTAAATGGACATATTATCGATCGTCCCGACGTTTCCATGTATAATCACAAGCGATACGATCGTCGTTAGTCCATCAAAAATAAACTGGAGCAATGTATATATACATATTGCCCATTCAAATTGTCCTTAAATCATACGAAATTAAATGTAAACAAAAGCACGTAAACAAATCGATTTTCGCGTCCATCTTCTTGTGCCATAACCTAAAATTCATTTTGAACCGTGCATTGCAAGTGCAGATGTATATATCTATCTAGAAAGACGTCTGAGCCCGTAAGTCTGTCTCATTTTTCTTTTCACCGATCGCGTCTCCTCTTACAAATCTCGTTCGATGCAACAACGCGTGGATAATTTATTAATCGCAGAGGCTGTTGAACTCGTTGCGTGGCCGAGCAGGATTCGGTAAATAATAACAGCGACTGTTGCCGATCGAGCAGAAGAGACCAACAGCCGGATTCCTCATTGACAACGACTGACTTCTCTTCTTACTTGGCTTCGTCGCTGATTCCCTGATTCGTTCATTCGCTCATTGTGCTAGTCGCCGCTAACTCGTATACAACGTCCTAATAACGCGTTGCCGGCATAAAAGCGACACGATATAACATGTCATCGCGCTAGGCGACACGTTCGTACATAACCTACAAGCAATAATACGCCTTGCTGGAACACGTCGTTCGATTGGACAAATAACACGCGCTAATGACGACGATAAAAGAAAGGAGGAACGCGATATAGAAATAGGTAAACAAGGTGCTGGAGAGAGGAAAAATAAATCAACGCAAAGAAAAACGTATCGCGTGCCACTGTATTAGATAGGCTTTATATGTGTGTTTATATATATATACACACGCGTGGACGTACATACGCCTTCAGAAGTTCGACTCTTTCTCTTCTCTCTATTGGCCATGAAATACACACGAGCGACGTGCCATATTCGAGCCACGAGAACGTTTATTCACGATAGTTTTTCGAATGCGTCGGTTCGTCAGATCCGAAATTATCCGTATCTTATCGGACGTCGTGGAGGGGTAAAGAAGAAAAAGGCATTGCGTTACCAATAAATAGTATCCTGAAAAGACACCTCGACGTCTTAACGCGTATCGAGAGCACTGAACATTTCGAAAATAACAGTCGCGATTTATTCCAGCAAGTATTCCATACCTGTCACTAATTACCAAATTAACGTATCCGAGGTACGAGCACAGCACGTAGCGTGTATTACACACAGAGATTACGGGATCAAGACTCGTCGCTTCGCTATCGATTTTCGAGGTTATCTCTCACAGTCAAGCACCGACATGCCAGTTTACCTTCCACGCGGTCACTACCGTCAGCCGAGTGATCGTCCTCAGCGGCATTCCCGGAGTCGCCACGAGAACACGGAATTAATATTTAGAGCCTCGCGAATCCAGATTCAAGGAGCCAAGGATATAACCCTAAGCTTCGCCAACTGTTTTTAACCACGCGAGGAAAAACACTCGAAGCCTTTTCCGAGAACGTCATCGCCGCGGAGCTTCGAACGAAAAGCCTTTAAATATATGCACTTTTGAATTTTCTCATTCTCTCCTTTCCTCACCTCTCTACGGGCTTATTATCCTTGTTCCGTGAGTTTCGCGCACTGTTCCCAATGTGTCGACTGTCTTCTACCCTGGACGCTACAACCGGGGCGTCGGTGTTCGACGACGAGCGAGAAAAAGATCGAACGACGGATTCGAGGTTATGGCTCGTCGATGGATAGAAGCGAAGAGCTAAGAACGACGCAGGACGTAGCGACGCGCACTGCTCTCGTAAATACACGCGACTTTATGATAATCATGTACACGACGATATCAATCTTTAAAGTGATATTTCCTCGACCGATTCGGCCGACACTAGATACGTTTGGGCTATGACGTCAGGGCACACTTACAACGCACGACGACCTTCTCTCGCCGCAGCGGTGCTCGCGCTTACGACACTCTCGCGAGCCGCAAGCGAGTCAGACTGGTTGGAAACACGACTGGCTCCTGCCTTTATACGCTGAGGAAACTGGTTGCTCACGCGGTATAACGTGCATAAGTCCCGCGTACACTGTACAAGCGTACAAGTGCCGTACGGATTTGTTGCTTCGATTAAAACTTTTTGACTTTGACGGTGTGGGATTTCAATAGGTTAAGGATGGGAGACTACGAAAGGTTGATCAATTTTATTGTACATTCCTTTTTCTCTCCTTCGTTTTTTTTTTCTTTTCCTAACTTCTTTTCCACCTTCCTTTAAACGATAAACCCGTGAACGTCGTCGACGTTAAGCAAACGGAGGGGATGTATCGGCACCGTCGATACCTGGGCGAAAAGCGACGCTGCCGTTCCGGATAAGCCGTGGGACTCTGGAAACTGCCGTTTACTCTTGGAAAATTGCCTTCGTGCGGATGGAACGTTATACAAGGCGTCTTTTCTGTTATACTACGGCAGGTCCGACGGGTAAGGCGGTATAATGCTTAATACACACTACGATATTTATCAGTGTAAACGTTCTGCGAGAGCTTTCGTCGCGTATCCAGGCTTACCAATCTTCGGGTTCTTCGTTTATACGTACATAGAGTCCACAGGTTAATCGCCATTTTTATCACGTTCTTTTTTTTTTCCTTTTCATTAAATTCAACGCAAAAATTATGTTATCTGGATCCAAATAAACGTGCAGCTTCTGCTGTAACTGATTAACGAGACCCGAACGACGCGGAGGGGATATCTCGTGGGATCCTTCAACAATATTTCCAGGTAATAATTTACCTCCCTCAAAACAACACTGACGTAACACTAGTCGTCCTCGGTTATCAGAGAAGCTTTTTCTTCGCTTTTACATTATCTTACAACTAATTAGCACTAGGCATAGGCACAATGTGTATATACATATAATGTTGAAGATGCTACGAGCAAATTCATTTTTCCAATAAATCTTAGCCGTCAATAACGTTAACGCAGGATGCCAAAAGCAAATCTGTAAGTTGTCAACAGAAAAAAAAAAAAAAAAATTATCACGTAACGACTCCAGACCAGAGTCCATCTTCTCGCAAAATATTCATAGCGGAAATTTCGCGTCTACTGTGTCCGTTTAGAAAATTGATACGACACCTGGCAGCGATCCGCGGATTCCGCGCGTACGGCTGGTCAACGTGTAAAAACGGACGTCATAAACTCTCAGTGTTATTTTTCGCGTTTTTCCTATTTTCCAGTTTTATTCGAAGCGTCCGTCTGGTGCGCCAGTAAAAAATTTCGATAGTTACGCTAATCGAATACAGAATATCAAATCGGCACGTGTTTACTTTACGTTGCAGTGACAGCCGGGAAACGCACATCAAGAGTATCAAAATCACGTCGAACCAACAGCACTCGAAAAAATATTCAATTCTTTATCGCAAACTATAAAATCCACTCGTCAGTCTGCAAAACGAACGAAACGAATAAAACGATTCCCGATTCGAATAAAAATCGCTTTCGCTTCGGAAAAAAAAAAAAAAGACAAAACCTACAGTAAAACTTTTCGCAATGACTCGTACGTCCGACTAATTGAAACAAGATAATATTTTACGGCGATACAGGAAGCTGGAAAAGCATGCCGCGCGAGCTCGTTTAATCGCTAATTATTATCTACTCCGAGATGGAATTTCATTATGTCATACAAGCGTACAGTGCACTTCTCTGTGCTAAATGCATATCTACGTACGTGCAATTCGCTAAAGAGGAAACGTTGCCTTATGCACATTGCACTTATGTTACATAGTTATACATATAGATTACATATATACGTACACAGTGTCCAGTTGTCTTTTCCATTTTCCCGCACTCTCCGATGCCAATTATACATACGCGCTAACGAGATACACGGGCCCCATTACCCTAATGCCCAAAACTACCGACAGAGGGCAGCGCGCGCGTTTTCCCCGCGATATACGTAAGATACTTAATGGGCGACGATAATTGAATCGACAAATTAAAAAAAGGAAAAAGAAACAAGGGCAGAATATCAACAGCCACCAGAGAACATTCACCTCCCACCGGGTTGTGGCCAGGATGAAACAAAAATTTCGTTCTTGCCCGTAACAAGCGAGCGTCAACACGATTGACAATCGTTTAAGCGACACAGCTCGTTTTCAACGTAGCTACGATGCCGCTCCGAGAATGACTTTAATCGAGCATAGCGTGAAAATGAGATACGGCACACGATACACACACACACACGGGCACACACACTGTGCTGACCCGTCATGGCGTATTTGACGTTGGCTCGTTTCATCCTCGCGAAAAAAAAAAAAAAGAAAAGACCTTCCGTAAAGAGAGGGAACGAACGAGTGAACCAAGGAATTTACGAACGTATGCGAAACTTCATTGGACTTTCTTTTATGCAGTATTTTTATTCTCTCCCTCTCTCTCTTTTTTTCCTTCTTTCTCTTTTCTCTCTTCCCTCTTGCTCTTAGTCTTGGCAAGGAATCACACAGCCAACCTCGCGACCATCCCGACAGAGAGACTCGCGTGCCTTCCGTATACGGGCGCATTCTTTCCTTCGGTAACTTTACTCCTTTCACTGACGGAGCTTACACGCCTTTCAATATAAACGAGGCACAGCACTCTGTGTGCTCCATTGTCGTTATGCGGTCCGACTTGACTCCGCTTAAAGTCGCCACTCTTCTGGCCGGGTCAAAGAAATGCTAATTTTAGGCGATCGCGTTACACGTTGATTAGCCCGAATAATGGGCAGCGGATAAAACGGGGTTTCCAGTCTTGCCGACGATATACACGGAATTAAAATAGCCACCACGTATACGCGTGTATACGTACCCGGGTTAATTGAATAATAAAAAGAGCAATTTTTTTTTTTTTTTCCAATTCATTAACAAACATCGACCTAATGGGACACCCGACAGACAACGTAGACTCGCAACGTGACGACCGCGTCTGTGAAAATGAGGCTTGTCGCGAAATCTTGGCAATTTCGAAATTCCCTCGATTCGTCGACGCGCAAGAGTCGTTTTACCGTCTTGCGGTAACGAGGCGCGACTGGGAAGTGTCTCGTAAGGAACTGATAGCGCGAAGCAGCCATTTTGCAATTTTCCAATGTCCCAGGTTGGAAGCTCGCGCGATCGAGATTCCTGAGCTTAATGGACTCTTGGCAACGGTAAAACGTTCCAACGTGTCTCCAGCCGTTCGCAGCTCGTCGCTACTCGACGTTTCAGCGGGTTCAAAAAAAAAAACCTTCGAAATTTCCACCGAAGACGATCGCGTCCCTGTACGCAAATATAAATCTCGAAACTAGGAAAAAAAAAAATACAGTACCGCAGGAGAAAGTCCAAAGATCCTACAGGGCCCTGGTACCAATTACTCGAGGAAGCCGAACTGGCTGATTTCATCGGTCGCTATAATTAAAGTGTCGCAATGGGGCAGCAATGCGCTAGCTGTAACCGTACTGCGTGTAATAATAGAATAAAGAGTCCCCGACCGTTACACAAGTTACCTTAGAGCCACGACGATAAATAAGAGCGCCCGAGCGGAGTAGCGATCGGTTCCGCGAAAGAAAGAAGAATAATAATGACGAGCGAACGCACTTGACAAACCCGATTCCCGTTTACGCGGCCGGTCGGTAAGGTAGGTTGTCCCGTTTACCGGCGTCACGTGCACGCTCCTGAATCGCGTCGTCGGCCATTATTAAAGCGACAATCGAAAGAGCGTAATCACGTAGGCAGGCAGTTACGCCAGATCGTATCAACGAGGTGGGTTTACGCGTGCCCGAACGCTATAATTCATACGTGGCCTCTGGCAGGCGTACACAGAGTTTAACAACGTCGATGCGCGTCGTAGAAACCGTTTTGGACGAAAAGTAAGTAGGTCTTTCGAACGAGTCAAATGTTTTATTTTTAATGCGGATCTCCCAGTCCTCCCGCCTCCATCCCCCCTCACCCCCCCCCCCGCCCCCCATTCACGAACCTTCTACGCCTACCCACAACTCCTTGCGGCAGCGACTGTTTTCTCGCTCCGAGCTATATAACCCGTATTAACATCCAGGTATAAAGCGGGACGCGAAGGCTCCTCTAATACCAGTACCCCTGTTACCTCTGCTCTACCCTCCTGCTATCCCCTCGGTCTAACCTTCTCGTAGTTCCAGAATCGGGCGACGGGAGTCGCTCTTAGCGCCATTGTTGAAGGGGTATTATCGCGCGACATGATTCACGACGTTTTAACTCCCTCAGTCGTGCGGCACGTAGAACGGAAGCCTCCGGGAGCCTCGGTCGCGGGGGCCCGCGCGGACGATTCCGGGTACCGCCCTTAGTGATTACATTTGTAAGTCAGATGAGAGCCAGACGGCGGGTACAAGGAGGTAGAAATATGTTCCTGATTTAGCGAAAAGACAGGAACCAGCAACGTTCTCGAATTAAACGGACGAGGGACTTCGAGTGGGAGGGGACGAAGGAATCGCACGTCACCGATATCTCGGCCCCCCCCTACCCCCCTAGTCGACGAGGAAACGGGTTGAGAAGATGTTGGAATTTGACGAGACGCGGTACCAGACGACGGACACGAAGGAAATGAAGTACGCTTGTAGGTTGGCAGTGATACAGAGGGGATGGAAGATGCTGTGCAAGTACCTAAAGTATGTAAGTGCTGAGGGGTGGGGGGTAGAAGACCGTGGTTGCAGATTTTACAGTGACGCAGAGCTGCGCGGATGCTGGGAGACAGGAGGTAGACGATAGGGATACGGAAGATCTTCGAAGGGGAGGAGAAGGATAAGGAGATTGAGGGGAGGGGAGGGCGAGAGAAAAAGAGAGCAAGGAAGAGATGCGCTGGAAAAACGGGTCGGGGATTATCTGGGTAGCTTCATTTCCAGCCCTACCAGGAATATAAAAGACAATTTAATTATAAGGGGATTTTCAAAGGGCTCCGTCGGAGTTTTGTCGGTGGGCGAGAGAGACGTTGAAAGGGGGGCAGTGGGGGGGGGGGAGGAGAGACTCTTGGATCTGCGCCAGAGCGGGACGGAGGCACGTGGACGTTTTACCCGCGACAAAGGACGTAACGTGTGACGGTAACTCGGAATGACAACAGACCGTAGAACAGATTGTCCTCTGGTTTTCAGTGTCTCGGGAGACGAGACGGATTGGCCGGCAAAAGAATGGAGTTCGATCCATGGTATTTCCATGGGATGACTGGATTCAACCCCCCTCACCCCCTCTTTCAACGCTTCGCGCGTCGGTAGCACTTTTTGGATAACACGCTATGCAAATTACAAAGGGAGAGCCGGAGTGAGATGGAGAGAGAGAGAGAGAGAGAGAGAGAGAGAGAGAGAGAGAGAGAGAGAGAGAGAGAGAAGAGAACGAAAAATGGTTGTTGATTTACATATATATATATATATATATATATATATATATATATATATATGTACCCTCTTTCACTGATCCCCCGTACGATTCTCCCTTTGACTTTTGCGTTAGCGAGCGACCATGGGCATCGAGTGACGACTGACTCTTTCCTGCTACGGAAAAAGAAAAAGTATAAAGGAAAGATTTTTTGCTTTTCGCCGTTATAATGATTTCCATGGAATTTTTACTAAATTTCATTTTACGATCCACGGATTTAGAGACGTGTACACGTTGATTGTGGTGTCGTTTTCACGAACAAAAGCTCATGCGTATACCGCGTTCGATTCTGAAGCAACAATGGAATTTCATAGGTAACCCGATTTCAACTTTTTGCTTGACTATCGATCTTTAATACGATTATAATTAAATTATATGTACGAGCAATTAAAAAAATTAGTACGACGTTAAAAATAAATATTAAATAATAAATCGTCATAAATACTGTTGGAATTAGGAAAAAAATTTTAAGCCTGCCTTCGATACTTTCACGATCGATCGATCCCGGATGTTATACTCAAATTAATTTATATACCTGCAACACACCGTAATTCGAGTCAGGGTTACCCGAATTTGTCTATAGATACCACATACGATGCTCGATAATTTATTAATCAGGTAATCGCCCGATAACGAGATCAATGCGCGTCACACAATGAATAAAATCACACGATCCATTAAACCAATTGGTTTTCACTAAATTCGTACATTCACGATATTTTCGATTGAATGACAGCGTCGCCATTAGAATGATCCGTCAACAGTGATTGCCATTAATTACTTTAACAGACTTTTACGTCTTATGTAAAAAAAAAAAAAAGAAAATTCGAACCCTTAAAACTTTCTTCCACCGAAATATCTTCGGGCAAACCGACATTCGCCGATTTCCTCGAGCCAACGTGTATTACGACGTCACCACGAGCAGACATATACCCCGTGTCAACTAACTCCATACCAAGTTGCGATCGACGTGAAAATAATGAGTTGCGTAATACAATACCGATTTCATTGTTCCAAGTGATACATAGTCCGGCAGATTCTCTCATTCAAGGTCGTCTTTATTCCAGAGCTAAGAACATAACACACTCGTACCATCGAAGGAGACGCGCCGCTTCACTTTTACGATGCATCCACGAGGACCTATCTCTGTCTCTGTCGCGCTAGTATGAATCTTATAGTTATAAAAAACATATATAATGTGGATCGTATATCAATTTTTTATAAGGTTGGTATTCCCATCCGTCAAATTTCAATTTCTCGCGATTGCTAAACGTAGTCGATCAGTATGGCCAACCTTGAAAAACACAAATGACTCTAGCTGCTTACATGGCGTGGCACTGTGACCCTCGGCTCGATATATTTTATTTATTAGGTCAGAATTACGTGACGTCAAGCAATTCTCGTGTACAGGTATCGCAAATACAGTCCGATGATTTATGACGTTATTATTTTTACTCTATTTTTCGTTCCAACCGCACATTATTTTTTTTTACAGCGTTAAACGGCGGTCACAGCGGAAGGTACGTGTATCGATTGAACCACCCTGTACGCACTACGTCATTATTCTACGGAGCCGAGCGCGTATCCAAAAAATGATACAAAGTTAATGACACATTAAATACCAAGATATATAATACGTAGGGAATAACTCGGTCGAGTATGATTCATGCCCGGGATTCGTGGCCAGAACCCGATCAAATCTTTTGATACGCATTGCGACGTATGACAACGCTCTGTTTTTCATTAAGGGTTAACGACTGTGTGTATGTAACTTTGAAAAAAAAAATTTTTTTTTTAATAATCCACAGCGCGTGGCCGTAGTCGATTATAGAATCACTGGGTATCGATAAAACGTCAGAAATTCTCGATCGAGGGTAACCTTGAACCCCGTTGATACGTGGAGTTAAGAGAGACGTATATAACTTATCCAACGTTAATTAGCAGTAAAAGGATAATTAAAAGGGTAGCAATAGTTCAGACATCCCATTATCCACTCGTTATTTGCATATTATACATACCCTGTGTATACCAGGTGGCAAGGGTTCGCCGCCATTTTCCAAAAAAATACACTGCTAAACTAAGACACACACACACTTATATACGTGTACGCATAACTACGTTCTTCTCTCGAGTGGTCGCCTCACCGCGTCGTTTCACGTATGAAAAAGCTCGGCAAAGCTCGAGTGACGTATGTACCCAGGTATGGCTGCTCTAATCCAAACGGAGCATAAAGGTACGGCAGAAGCAAAGCCAGCGTTAGATGGCCACGAGGAGCTCGGGGCATTACAGGAAGAACAGAATGGTTCATCCTCGAATGTGACTTAACACGACGAGAGACAATGGGCATTGTTAAATATTCGAGATTCGCGAAGGGCTCGAGAGCTTCCCGCACGTTTGTTTCCCACGTAGTAGGTCGGCAGTGGTACTGGCGACGTAGCGGCTTGGGCGCATTTACATATAAATTGCTCGCCTAAAATCATACTCATATTTAATTTTACAGTACGCCGGCTGCCCGCGCTCCGACGCAACGTCAACCTCTCTCTCTCTCTGTCTCTCCTGCACGTTAGCTTCTACCATGCGGGTACCCGTTTAAATTGGTAGAACATATCTCGTGGAAATCACATTAAATCACAGCTTCACGGACATTACGAAACTCGAACGCGGCACAAGTGACGACGCCCAGCGCTTAGGTTATTCGAATGGAAATTTCGAACTTGTTCGTTAACGAAGTTAACCGAAGCGCAGCGCCACAACGGCGGACTGGCGCACTAACGACCATCCTTCCGACAGCATAGACTATGGTCGCCCGTCTTTCGTACGTAGACGCTAAAGGCCTGTTTACATCGTTCACAATGTTACTTCGTATCTTCACACACACACACACACTTCTAGAGTAAAGGCAATATGTCAGGTTGCCTTCAGGCCGTGAATTCACGCGCCAATCGTCGAATCGCAGACCTCCCATGACGACAGCGACAGCCAATCGGAAGGGCGGAAAAACTGTGACAGAATTTTTTCCACATATTTTCGATACACGGCAACGTTAACCGTGACGCGGACCTCGTAGCAATGGTAATAATACTTGCCAAACGTTCTCAGAAACGCTTTGGCTGTTCGCAACGACATTATTTAGATCAGCTTTCCTGCGAATTTCCACTTTCGGCATCTTGCCATGTCGCTATCTGTATTGCTGCACTGCTAACGGTAAAGCCTGTAACGTGTAGCTGCTACGATACAACAGCCGTCGTATGTATAGTGTATACTATGGTAAACCAGTGACTACTGCGTATACGGACAATCCTTCCGCGATGTCGCTCAAATTTTTAACTAGGCCAAAGAGCAATGGCTGCTCGCGTCTCAAGCATTGTAAGAAGGACTTTATTAAACCTTATATGAAAATCCAATAAGGCTTCATCCCGGTACTCGAACCTCGAGGCATACAGATCACTATACTTCAACCGCAGACTACGTGTACGTAAATACGTATATATGTACAGGGTTAACGTGTTAGCTTTGTAGGAGGCACGGATAGAGTGGGAGGGAGAAAGAAAGAGTATATATTATATATGTCATAAGCTTGTATATATACATATATACATATATGCAAGTCTTATGCGTTGAAGGAAAATATAGCAAACCAGAGGCTCTCTACTGTATCTCATATTTTACGATGTATACTCGGGACTATCTCGATGTTAAATACAGAAACGTGGGACTTTCCGGAGCCAAGATTGTCAGGAGAGTTTAGGTAGCTTTAACCATGTAAAAATTATTTATTGCGCAGTGGATCTGCAGTTGACACGGAACAGAGTATAAATATACAAAAATATAGCCAGTGAAGACTATCCCACGTTACGATAGTACTTTTATCAATGCATGTACAAAATTTAGTATAGGCATAATGCTTTGGATCTGTGTTATACTTTTAGTATGGATTGTAGCTTGAGCTATAGGACGTTGAGCGATAGAGAATAGTGCGAAAATAAAAGAGAATTGATGATTGGTTCACGCAAGGGGTTGATGATTCGAGCCTAGCGGTTTTTTGGGTACGGACTATTCAATTGAATTTTGAGTTATTTGTAATAGTCGAATTCACCGTGTCGTGTATTTTTGCGCAGGATGATGGAGGACATGGTGTGAATCGGGCCAAAGGTCCGAGGTGGAAAATCTCAAGGGTAGATGACGATACGGATGGTGAACAATTACGAAGGATTAACTGGTCTAAGTTATGAAGTGTGGATAATCGAGGTCCACCACCAGGTAGAGTATAGATCCATGTAACTGATAATTGTTTGACAGATCACGTATCACGTCAGGGTCTTCACATACGAGAACAGGAAGACGACGTATATCCTGTGCGTGACAGACTTGGAAAACCGGAAGAGGGAGAAGGGTTAATAAAAAAATTGAAATCAACTCCAGTCAAATCCACAGAAACGAGAGACCGTGGGCGTAGCACCAAACCGAAGTGGCAAGATCCTCAGGATAACGATTAGGCCGCAATCCCCATCATTCCCCACCGAGCCAAAGTTCAAAGCAGATTATACATAAGGAACCACGTTCGCCGGAAGCAAAACTCGTTAGCCATCGATATCCCTGTAAAGTCTCCCTAAGACAGGCTGATTGGAAGTTGCCAGGCGACTGTAAATGCAGCTATAGGCCATGCGAAGTAACAGGAGGGAACTCGGACGGAAACATTGTCCTTGAGAGAAGAAGGGTTGTCATCGTCACCCCAAGACTCCCTGGCTGCTCGGATCGCATTGACATACTTGCTACGAATTGACAGTGATACCAAAGCGATATGACGAAGAAGGTATAGCCTGGGATCGAGAGGCAGGGAAGAGAAATAGAAAAGATCATCAAGTGTAGAGTATAGCTCGGAAATGAGAGATAAGAAGATGAGTAATTGAAAAAATGCAGAACAGAGAGAGACACAGTGAGGGAACAGGAAGGAGAAGTGCGTCCAAGAGGTCGACATCCGAGAACGTCTCTCGAAGACTGAAGTTCGAAGACTGAAAGTCGCTTATAAATTCTTCCGCATGCCAGTCGGTGTCTCCTGTCACTCGAGTACCGAGCGACAAGCGCTGCCCTCTAGCGACAAATCATTCAACTGCGGTTCGTACAGCGAGCGTCAACGACGTTCTGGAATGTGAATGCAGATCCCGATCTGTGCACGGCCAATGGCATTTACTTCAGTATATCGTTGACGCTCCCTGTTACTGCTCTTCTCTTTCTTAGCCCATTGTTTCCTTCTCCGCCACCTGTCACTTGTCTGACAATACGTATACGACACTGTGGTTTGCGTCCTACGTCGTTTGCCCGCCTACCCATAATTCCACCACAGCATGCATCCAGACAGACAGATTTCAATAGTGCATTCTGAAAATGCACCTATCAAGTATCGTTGGCTGTATTTCCAAACAACTCTCGACAGGCGCGCGTAACAGCAGACGTACTAGACACTAAGAAAAGCGACTCCTCGTCGACAATGAATTAGGAGCAGTTAGACAAAAATAATTGAAGTTAACAGAAGGGAAGTTGGCTCTCGTGAAAGTTACGTAATTTCGTAACAACCAGTGCCGTCCCACCGTTTAATTAATAACTGGAGCCGTCGTCCCGGGCACCTTCGGCGGCAAACACTGCTTCGCTACTGTACCAATATACCGTAGTACAGGTACACTTCTACCTTCGTATCCGTTATATGCTTGTACCGTGCTATCAGGCTGACGCAACTACCGAGTGAGAGGCTTGGAGAAAGCTTGGAGCTTGTTAAGGGTGAAAAGGGAAAGTCATACAAGTAGAAAGGAGAAATGGGGAAGAGGGGAACAAGTGGCGAAGGGATAAGAAAATACCATAGAGAAATATCCCGAGAGCCATAGAGGTCAAAGGAGTATGAAAAGCATCGAGGTGAACTAAGGAGTAGCGAGTGGGAGGTAAGAAAAGGGGGAAAAAAAAGGTCGAGCAAAAGAGGATTCCAAGGTGAATTTATGAGTGGACCGTGTTATTTAAGCGATCGAAGATGGTCGGTGGGGTGCAGGAGGGGGGGAGGGGGATGCGAAGCGAACAGATAAAGGCAATAAATATAACTATACATATAGGAGTGAACGGTAACAACGAGTAAAAGAAGATGCTACAGCCCGGTTATCAATGAAGAAAATTATCGTCTATTATGCAAGTGTGGTGTCCGTGGTTGCTATTGCTGCTATTGGCAATCCCGTCGCCGATGATAATGGCGGTGGGGAAGGGTTGCTGGCTGCGTCGCGACGCCTCGAGATTCTCGTGGGGAACTGAGAATATAAATGGCCCCGAGGTTTTACCTTCTGGCGAGTGTTATCATGAAAATTGAATTTTCAAATTCCGGGATCGCCGTGGTCTCCCTCAATATTTATGTCTCCTCGTGCCGCCACTCGGCCTTGGCCATTGTCGATGTACAATAGAAATCTGTTCGTGCACCCACGTCAAGGCAAATTGAAAATCTTCGTTCCCTCGTGACTCGGCTGTATGCGACGCGTTCGACGTGTATCGCGAACGCGTCGGATAAAGGTAAGAAAAATGGTGAAAAATGCCTGAGATCGGTCTCGCACGAAATTTCTCATAAATTTCATTTAAATATCACTAAATCCACTTTCGCTGGCTGCTGCGAGCAATTCGATTAACTGTATTGAAAAATATACAAAGACTTACCTGTCCAGCGATACCATTGGCCATGGGAGCCTTTATGAGTTATCTTTCTAAACCTATATATATATATATATGTATATATATATGTATATACTAGTCGCTCAATGATTAATCTTATCAATTCTCTCGTCGTACCCGTTATCCAAGGTGTCGCGTCTGCATCTTTCTTTCCCCACTTTCACCCTTCACCCGCCGGCGACGTCTTTCCATTTTCCAGGACGCACTTTGTAACAACGACGACGCCTGACGTCGTTACTTTGTCTCCGAATTCCCTGCCACGAAATCCCCCTCCCTCCACGTCAGCTTCGCGAGCTTCCACACCCCCCACCCACCCACCGACCACCCAATCCTCCGCGGACTCAAGACCCATCAAGACTATGGTAATTAATCAGAATAACGAGAGCTACTCTCCGAGCAAAAGGACTAACTTTGCCTAATGTTCTCTCATCGTTACGACCATACCCCTTGCGATTCCTTGAGCGTTACTGATAAAGTACGCTTCGGCCCTAGACTTCCGGTCCCGCCCCTTATCCCTACCGGTTCCCCATCCAAGAACGGGACCCAAGAAGACCCTGGGACACCCAAACTTCGTTTCCCCAGTTCCAAAAGGCCATTAAACGATCAAAGCTGAGTGTTCTCAAAAACGGCGGTAAATTCAAAGCCAATCGACGCAAACGATAATATTGATCCCCTTCTACTACGGTCCCTGACTTTCCTTGTTACCGGAAGTAATTAAAGGAACGGTTAAATCTAGAAAAAAAAATTTCTTTCGCGCTCTCACCCCAACCCTCCCCCTCCCCCTCCCCCTTCCAATAAGACAAGGTCAATTGACATTGAAAAAGAAGAGTTTGACGCCATTTTTCCAAGTAAATTAAAATTTTTGCACAACGACGAGCGAATCTTGGCAAATAAACCCGATTGCCATTTTACCTTCGTTCCGTCAATTCTTGCAAGCAAACACAGTGCAGAGACAATTGCCTTCTCCCTTTCTCTCCCGTCTCCTCTCCTTCTTCCTCGTCCCTCATGAAAATCCCGCTGAATTCGGAGAAGCCTCTTTCGTCCCGGAAGCCCCGGCGGCCAACTTCGAGGTTATAACTGGGAATTATTCTAACAGTTGGCGAAACGCCGCGTTGTTTGCCTCGCCCGATGGAAGCGTACGTGAAAGCTCAGACTTGAGCGGGATGCACGTGTAATTTTCTGTTTACTCGGGACTTCGCTTCCTTGCCGCGAACGCTGATACGTATAATCCACGCGGAGAACTCTTATCCATCGTTAATGTCCATATACGGAAAATCCAACCTAACCTAGATACGAATTCATAAGGCTGTGCATACAGGCCATGCGGCCTGACTAGAGTCCCTAGTCGTTTTCACTTACGTCGCACTGAAGTTCAGAATTCAGTCATTCGAGTAATTAACGTTTCTCTATCGATTGTTCTAGAATGAAGCTCCCCAGAGAGCGAGAGAGAGAGAGAGAGAGAGAGAGAGAGAGAGAGAGAGAGAGAGAGAGACAAACTTTTCTAATAAACAAATTTACCCATCCGATTAAACCAACAATTTGAATTCAGTCACCTGTCACTCATCATTTTATCCATAGACCCAATAAGCCGCCTGTGTTCTCCATAATATATTTTTCTGCCGTCAGACGCCACAGGACATATTTCACCATGGAATTTCACTACCTGTGATCTCCGGGGTAGAGGCGTCTCGTTATTACGTTGCTATATATAAAGGAGAGAATCGAGCATAATCCGAAATAATTGCGCCTCGTAAAAAGCCCAGCACGAGCCTCTGCCTTTCCAGAGTAGAGTGGTAACCCTTCCCGAGTACAAGTCCGTTCTCAGGGGTTGAGTCGAGCGTAAAAATTAGTGGTACGTTTTCAGACGTAAGAGCGACGTGGTATTAAAGAAGAAGCAACAAAAAAGAAGCGTAAAAAAGAAAGCTTAAAAAGAATAGACAGAGACAAAGAGCAGACAAGTTTCCAGACCACGGGTAGTTCTGTTCTTCGACGTTGTACAGGCTGGCAAGAAACCCCGCTCTCCCCTCGCACCCTTCGCTTTGACGTCGAAATGAAATTACATAAGAAACCGACATTTTCCACCTCGTCGCTTATAGCGTTAACTCGTTACTTTTGCCTTCGCGAATTCATAGCCAAGATGCAACGAAGTGCAGCCAAGATGCAACGGAATGCAGCCAACTGCCCATCGACCGAGGCGAAACGATCGAACCGTCGAAAGAGTGATCGAACTGGATACGAAAACAAAAAAATTGACCAAAAAATAATTATAAAAAAAAAAGGAGCCAAAAATAAAATACCAAATGCAATTGGACCGAGTGAACTTCATTTCGAAGTGCATCGTCGGTTCTTCGACAGTCCATGGAAGAAGAGTCTTTCGAGTTTTGCAATTATAAAAGTCCGCGACTCGAGCGACGAATATAAGTGCAGTCAGGCTTGAGAGCAAGACTGAAAAATAGAAAGAAAAAAATAAATAAATTATAAAATTACTCGAAAAAAAAAAAACAAATTCTTCGCGCCCCTCCGTCCACGCCGCGTATATTCTTAGCCTGTTCAATCGTATTCGTTGAAGCTGCTCGATTGTAATGAGTGCGTGCATGTTTTGAATGTATATATATGTGTATATATATATATATATATATATATATCATTCCGTCTCTAGTAGGCTGCACACATTTCTATCAACTTCCAGAACGCCCCTTAACGTGCTCGTTTCGCCGATGTTATTGTAAAACTTGGCCGACTCAGCCATTGTCAAAGTTTTCTCGTATATCGTGAGCAACTCTTTGTTACCCTCTGTATACGGCCTCAACCATCCTCCCCCACCCCCCTCTCCTGCTAACCACTCCCCCCCGCCCCCTCAAACCAAACTGAACTCCCCTTTTCAGACTGTAGTTTGTTATCTCGGCCAGGAGCAAACGCTTTTAACAGCCTGCTTGAAAGACGCACCCCTTATCGGACGTTTTCGTTATTAACAGAATTTTCCTTCCTAACGAGACTCAAGTTACTATCTATCTATCTATCTCTCTCACACGTATTCCCCCCACTCTCATCTTTATGTACAGACACAAACCAGAGAAAATTGTTGTTCCATATCTTGTTTTCGATCGTACAACTATAATTTTACTGTATAGACGCGGTATCTGTTTATATTACATACACATATATTCCAATGTACATATGCAAATATATATATATATATCAATACTCTATCGACGACTCTCCCATGTCCTAAGGGTAATCCGATCCGTGCGGATCGTGTGAATCAAACGTGTAAAAAAAAAAAAAAAGAAGAAATTACTAAAGCTCGTTTTCCATCGAGCGACGGAAATTTCACCGAAATCTGTCCCCCCGTTCCTCGATTCAAATAGTTTGCGGTTCCCGCGCAGACTCGGCGATCCTGACGCGCCGTTCGTTACGCGGTCGCTGTACGCGACAGCAATATGGGAAAGCTAAAGGTGGTAAAGAAGTTTCGTTTGAGCATGTCTGTCGCGCCTCCTCGTGACGAATTTTAACGTCGCGCGGTCTCTCAAGTTAAGCTCGCTTTTGCTTGTTTAATTGGCAGATCCTAATCTGCATCCTAATGCAACGAACGACGCCAGAGCTCGGCCTTATCCTCGAGTCTGAAACTATAGGAAGCAGCTGACGAAGGGCTCGAGCGAGAAGCTATACGGCAGCTCGTTAATTCCACGGCAACTCGACAACGTGGTCTGAAACTTAGTCCTTATGGAACTTAAGGCGCTTTGGTTATGGACGAACGTAAGTAGCTCTGCCGTGTGCGCGGTGGGCCGCTCGGCGTAAATTGCTCGTCGCTACTACGATTCGAACGTCAGCCCGAGATGTCAATTCGAGAAAGTGAGACGCAGAAGATACCGGATGCTGGGGATGCACGACGTTTAAGCTTACCGGGAATATAGTTATACTCCGTTGGCACAAGAAATTTCAAGATCTCAATGGTCACCGGCACGATGCTCCATTACGCGAAACTAAAGCTTCCCGAGAGACTTTGCAATTGCGCGACACGGCAACTTCGATTTCCATTAGTTTTCATCCGGAATTGACCTTTACGGAGGAAATAGAATTAAGCGAGATAAGAACTCGTTACCTTACACGAGTCTAGTTTACTCTCCAGCATCTCTCTCTCTCTCTCTCTCTTTCTCTCTGTACCAATCCTCGCTATAGTCGACGATACTCAGTGCTCCCTTAATTGTCTATGAATACTAAGCACATTGAGTTAAGACATTGACGAGTAAATTGACTTGAACTTACTTACCGTTGACTGACGGCTTTTCGGGCGAATTGAAGATATCGTCTAAAACAAAACAAACAAAAAATACACCATTTATACATGATTTTATAATTTTATGGGGAAAAAAAAACGAAAAAAAAAAAATATCTACATCGTCCTTCTCGAGAGTTCGCTCAATTATTTTTACTATTCCTCTCCGTCCTCTCCACGCACGCAATCAAAGCACAACACGTGTTACGTCGGACACTGTATAACCCAATGACACGTAGCCACAGACGTTACACCTCTTTGCACTTCGACCCAAGACTAGCCACGAGTATATCTGCATCCGCAATGCTGATATCCGTTTGTTCTGGAAGGATCCCGCATACAGGGCATCCTGCATGCACGTGCGACGAGATATCGTACATTTTGAATAATCCAGTAGAGACTATCCAGATCCATATGGGCGAATGACGCAGATACCTAAGTACGCCGTAGTACTGGCTCACGCAAAATTATATACCGCCGAGCGGATCGATCATTTATCAAATAAATACTGACGTCTGACCTAATTTGCCGCAACTTAAATTTCAATTCCGACGTCGCGACGTCCGATAACGAACGATCCGATTGCGTCCTGCAGCTTTTATATTTTTCGTATCGAAATATTTAAGAAAAAAAAATGACAATGGTGTTAACCCCGTATAAAGGACAGCTGACACGCATCAGGCCTCGGGCGCCATGACATTGATATTAAAAAATAATTATAACAATTAACAATTACACGAGGCTCAAAAGAGTCTCGAGTTCCCATAACGACAGCAGGAAGCACGTATATAAGACACAATTGGAGTATCAATAACGAAAAGTTCCTTTTGAATAATGACTGTGGACCAAGTGGATTTTATCACACCAGTGGTACAGCCGTCTAACCTAATATATTTACGCTACATTACGTAAGGGACGTGCCTGTAGTACAATATGGAGTAAAAAGAAAAAAAAAATATATCCTCACTCTATAACGAGTGGATGTGACGGATAATGTTTTTTTTCTCTCTCAATATAATTTATATATACATATTTAGTTCGCCCCGAATTCCTTGGCGCAAACAGCCAGGTACATTCGCACGATGAGTCCGGATAAATTGGATGTTTCCTGAAGGCACAAAGGTGTGGTCCTGCAGCGCCAGCACCTTTGATATCGACAGCGCAACGTGACGTCACGTGGTATCGCTCTAGCGCGAGAGAGAAGGAAGAGAGAGAAAAAAGTGATTGGATCCGAAACGCGAGGGAAGTGCGTAGAATGTCAACCAAAGGTGTACGGGGTTAGGATGACAGGGTCACGAGGATACAGGGGGACCGGTGCCGTAGAGGAGTACGAGGGTCAGGAGGGGGCGTAAAGAAATGGCTGAGAGAGCTTTCATAAGCGCCTTTCCTCGAGCTACAAATAAGCTTATACGTATACGTACGCACGAACCGAAGCTCTTCGAGTAAGCTGTAGTAAATGCTTTTTCATTACATATTCATTACGTCTCTCAGGATCAGTGCGTCCTCGCTGTATTCGATTAGTCGGCACGTCGTTGTCATAATAATATTTTATCATTAATTTCGCGAAGCTAGTTTCGAGTTTCCTGTGTGTACGCACGGCTACAGACATAAAGGTACGTTCATACGGATACACCAAGTCGGGTTGAAAACCTGAAATTCTAGATTTTCTATGAAAGCTCCTTCGAGGGGTCGCGCGTTATACGTATACAATGTCTAAGGTTCCTGTAGACACGTAGTGCACGGTATATCACGTACGGGTATAGCTATAGTTTTATTTGACTTGTATACATCGATCCTCGGTAACCCCTATGCACCTTGCAACAATCCTTTACCCTTACACTGGGTCGATTTTACGCATTCAGAGCATAAAGCGGATCCGACGAATTTTCATGGAATTTTCAGACGGCGTCTCGACGCCGTACGACGCCGAGGGCTGAACGCACGCAGAATCTCGAGGAGCTATACGAAACAGGGTAGAGCTCCTCGCGTCGAAAGTTTCGGATACGTTCGCGGATTTTTTGTCAAGTTTATTTATTTTTCTTTTGCCCTCTCCTCGTCAGCCCTTCGAGATGCTTTTCTGTCTCTGTATACATGAGTTTCCTGTCTTTCAATTTCTTTTTTTTTTTTTTCCTTTTTACAGACTCCATCCTCCTGTCCGTATTCCCATGGCAGATTTTGCAAAGGACCCACGCTGCTTTAAGGATATCCCTACGAGAGTGAAAGGATTCTGTGATCCATCGCGAGAGCATTGACAAGAAGCATCCATATAAGTCACACCGGCGTGTATCTTTCAGAAGGATTTCTTTTTTGTCTCCTACACCTCATTAAATTCCCCTCGCGCCAGTGCAACAGAGCGGAACTTAATAAAGAGGATTGATTGCGCGCGGAGCAAAGTTATTTCCAAAATGTTAATGGCATTTTACCCGCGAGAGTTTGCGCAACGGTGTAAAATTACGAATACGCGTGAATAATGGAGTTCGCCCCAAATTCCGAGATAACTGGAAACGTTGGGCTGTGCGAAGTGGATAAAAATTTGGACTGACGCCACCGTGGGCGTACCGGCGCGGAATGAAGTCGAAAGACAAGAAAAAAAGGTAGTAAAAGAAAAAGAGAGAAAAAAGCATTTTCCAAAATACATCTTTAGGATAAAGCCGACAAACAAAAGAAGATAAACCCAGATCAAGGTATACCACGGGTTCGTTATGATCAGTCTTCGCACAGGTATTCAACCCCTTAACGTATAATAATGAACAAGACGTTAAACTAATTTCATTAATTCGATATCCCTGACGTAACCCGAACGCTTCGTTAAGAAGATACCCCCATCCCCACCCCACCCCCGACCACTCCCGCCTCCTTGAGGCTAAAGGCTATAACCGTGTAGGCTTTTTGCGAAATGAAAACGTTTTTGTGCGTCTCTCGTTAATACACTCCCGTGAAACAAGGTATTTTAAACGAACCTGTTCGCCCCGCCGTAAACTTTGCAGACGCCATGATTAATTACGATAGTCGAATTGCGCATGCGCAAAGCCCCAACTACCCTCGATTCCCACCGAAGCGCCACGTTATTCAGCCCAGTACCAGGTCCAAGTCCCTATATTCCAGCAGCACGGTGCTTACGTAACTCGCGCCGCACTTACAGGACAAGAAAATGCACTTATGGTTGAAGTTCCTCCGCGCGATTCGACTACCGGCAGCGCCACGGTCCTTGGGCGCTTTCAAGCCCTTAACGATTTTACCGTCCCACCGCGGACGCTACGAAGACAAATAAAGACTCTCGCAAGGCTTAGGCGTCTCCGCTCGACGAAACTTTAACTTTGATAAAATTTAACTTAACGCGTGGCATCTTCTTGCCCTCGCGATGCCCACTGATAAGGGTACTCGCCCCGACAACCTTGTTATTCGCTCTGCCCTCTGCGTCGGTAAGCCCGAGGAGACGCGATCCTTCAGCGTATCATCCGACCCCCCAAGAGAAGAAAGACTCTTGCGCCAATTATTTTTCCCACGTTGGATCCTCGCGCGTGGAACCGCCATACACAAGTTGCAGAAAAGGATGATGGAAAAATCCCACGAGGCTTCTCAAATTTTCTGCACTACTCTCGAGATGTGTAAGGGGACCCCTCTCTCCCTTTCTGCCTGGAAACTGTCTTCGTGCCCGTTTCTTTGCCTTTTCCAATCTTCGTCATTCTCTCTTTGCCCGCTCCGCGCGCATCTTCTCCGACTACGGTGCATTGTATCCGTATGCGGAGTTGCAATCTTTAATCAGTAACGCGAGCGAAGGAGAGCTGCTGAAACATTTGACAAGAATTAAAGTCCCTCTCACCGTCCTGGACCCCTCCTCCTCACGTATCCTTTTCTCATTAACAGGGACGCAGCATCCCACCTTGGTCCACAATTTCTTATTTTTTTTTTCTCTTCTTTTTTTCTTCTCTTTTTGTTCTTCCTCATCCACTGACGCTCGGTAGGACCTTCCCTCTATTTATATTTTCTTTTCATTAGCGGCTGCCCCTCGTTCCGCTCTCGCTCATTCTTTTTCACGGTCCTGACAATATGAAGGCAAGAAAAAATAAAAAGGCAGAGACGCTTGGACCAAGGAAGAGACAGAGACCCGGACGCACGGGTGACAGTGCAGGAGGGAGCTACGGAAAAGGAGAGACTGAATAAAAAAAAAATAATGGATGACTCGCCAAATAAAAAAGAACTTTCGCAATTTTACCACTGCCTTCCATTGTCATAAAATTGGGCAAATATTCGTCTGAACCAAGCGTCAATGTTATTCGCTCCGTGCATTCGCGGATGAAGTATCCAGGCTCCGTCGGCAGCGGCGTACCTCGGCAAACGAAAAGCTCACGTGTCCGTGCCGATTACGTTGAGCGAACATATATATAGCCTTTATAATCCCTTCGACATACACGATGATCGAATAAAATGTAAAGCTCCGTGGACCACTCCGGGGGGGGGGGGGCAGGGAGCGAAGGGGGGTTGGAGTAAAGTGCAAGTAAAAAAACGAGCAAGTATCCGGGTTCGAATGACCTTGCACGTATAAATGAGAATATTAATTGCTGATAATGCTGATAAGAATGCAGTTAAGTTGCTCACCGTAAGCAATCTTCGCTGCTAAATTCAGCTTGCACTCGTGACGCGTCCTGTAGGTGTAGGGTTGGGGTTCACCAGGACACCAGAGTACAGACGGTCCGCAGACACACTTTCCGGCTCCAGCTGCACTTCCGGTTCCCGTTGTTACCCCCTCGTCCACCAGGTTGCAGCCAGGGTCAGAAAGTTTCGGTCCGTGTGGACAGTGTCTCCTCCACCTACCAGGGATCTCTGTAAACATAAAGAAAAAAAAAAAAAAAACCAAATTACAAAAATTGCAGCAAGTAGATGGTATCCCCTGATAAGAATGAAAATACGAAATGCATTATTCTTATCGCGTGCACGTTATTAGTGATATATAAGATCCTTTAGATTAAATTAAAAAAAAAAAAGAAAAAGAAAGAAGTATATTGCATATGAGAAATTTTTAAATGGCCCGTACCGGCGTATATAGCTATAGTTATACCATCCCCTCTTTGCCAATCTTCGAGCACGTATATGAATAAATTTTTTATGCACCCTGAGATGCATCCGAGTAACGCATCTGCTTATCAGAGTGGGGACGATGAAAATTGGCAAATGCACTCGACAAGGATATTGGTGAGGATTTTGATGATTGACTGATCAGCCAAAATATTTTCGACACTCCGGTCAGTCAAGCTGTGCAAAATAATGCGGATGTAATACGTAATCGATGAATTAAATAATCCGCGGATGACCCCATTGTAAAATCCAATTCGCCGATAGATTCGCCGTACGAAGTAATAACACTGAGAATCGGGTTAAAACGAGTGGAGATGCCCATACGCAAAATCAATCGAAATTAATGGCCCGAATACACCGCTCAATTGGATGCAACGTTTAGAACACGAATGAGTATTTCCATTTTACATTTCCACGGTAACAAGGCCGCGGCGGCTGGCTGCCGCTTTCCCAACCCGTAGCCAAGTACTGGCGAACATAGCCGAACGGTGCGGTCTCGATGTTCGGGAATTTTCGCGATTAAAAATTTTCATATACTCGGAGAAGCGACGACTTTCAAGAGCGTGGGAGATTATTTTTTCCTGCCCATTTTTTTTTCTTCCGCATTTTTTCCCTTCTTCCCAGCTTCCATGTTTTATGGTAATACTTTCTTTCTTTTTTTTTCTCTCATTTCAAATGGCGTTTTATTATGTTCCCATCTACCTGTACGCGTACAGCGAGCGAGCACCAGCTGCAACTGGTTGCCACAAATTCTCCAGGACATTCAGTGCGCGATGATAAGTTGGAAGTTCGCAGTGGAGAAAATTTAAAATGTGAAGAAAAAAGGTAGATACTTGAGTAAAAAAAAAAAAAAGCACGTTACGCTCTGGAAAATGATGTTGAGTGTTACTGGATGCTGGAGAGAAAGAGAGATATAAGGATGCACATATATATATGTATATATGTATATGTATAGAGAGAGAAAAAAAATTGACCCGTATAACGTTAAATTCGCAGCACGACGTGGCCATGCAAATAATGGCAGGTAACCGCAAAAATGCAGATTCACAATTACCCGAATAGCGTGGTAATGAAGAATAACATGACAGTGTAAAATAACTTGATTATCGCCAGCATGGCTTTATCAATTTACGATATAACTTCTATCACCGCACACCGAAAGAAGCAATTACAGTATATACGGTATAAAGTCCTTCCGTCGCAACCAACCATTACCCTGGGACCAATTGAGAATCATTTCCAAAAACTAATATTTCTCATACGTATGTATTTGGCTCTCTTTGACCAATTCGATATATCGTGCAAGAGAATACGCAATGGGATACGTATGTGAATTGGTTCAGCAGGTATCTGCTTGAAACAATATACTATAACCATTTACACCCTTATAACACACGGACAATGGGTTCGGTAAAGAAAATTTCGATATGCCATATCTCTTCAGGTTGCGCAGTTTACGAGAAGAAAAGTACCCGGCGGTCTTCCGGTGGCCGTAAGCGAATCGGTATCTCGGGCAAAATGAAATTGACAAAGCGTAAATAGAAAAAGAAAAAAGAAGAAGAAGAAGCTACCATTTCCGATAACAGTGTAAGGTAAGAAAATATTCCCACAAAGAGAAAGGGAGACCTTTTCGTATAAAACGTTGAAACTGAAATTGCTCGTTACAATTAATTGACCGATCGTCGATGCAGCGATTGGACTTGATTGAAGGGAATAACTTTAAAGAAAGAATTTTCAACAATAGACACGTCTCGGTTGCCTCCGAACAAACTGCACTGGATCCTCATGAAATGCGTTTTCAAGATATTTCTTTGAGAGAAAATATACGCGATACTTGAATCTCATCGATATCAGTCAATAGGTCACGTATTTTCTTTCGATGAAGTTTCATCCCACCATTATCATTGTTATAAATATATATACACACACACACACACACTTAACCTAGACATGCCTTCTGTTTATGAAAATCAATTTTCAATTGTAAAGATCCCTTATAATTCTTCGATTTTTCAAGTCAAGAAGACAATATCAAACTTTAATAAAAAGTACATTACACTTAGCCTATAGTCGATTTATTGTACGATACAAGCCGATACTGTGCTTCGAGATCCCCATTTGCCAAACAATGACGTCACGAATCGATTAGCACAGATTCCAAGCGTTGGTCATTTATCTACTCGACGCATGTAATATGTCATTAGAAACAATAAAGCGCAAAATATCTTCAGGTAGATTCGTAAATCTTAATCCCATTATTACGTAATATCACGAAATTACGTTATATTTATAAATCATTCGTCGATTCTCAGTGAGTCTGCCATAACTGATTATCAAGCGATGCGACGGACGAAGACAAACTGGTTCTTGGGTGTGAAGTATAATGGGTACCCATTACGGCGCTCGTCGACGCTTCAATGGATTTGGTAGGTAAAACGCCAGTCGTTTTGTATATTAAGACGTGAGAAGCGAGTCAATGGACGAACCGGAAGTGGATGAGTGTTCTTGAATAGTGGCTGACAATGGAAACTATAGCCATCCGGTAGTTTGTAGTTATAGGAGAAGTTGGCTGATGTCCTGTGCAGATATATATACAGTTAGAGGCAGTGGACTATTACAGTGACTATATACCAAGTGGATAAAGCTTGCTTGACTTTTGATAATTAATAAAACTACCTTTCTCTTATTTTCATTACCGGAAGCATTGCCATAGTTACGCTCAGATTCCCACGTACAATGAACGATTATGAATTATCACGAGGTACAATTAATTTTCTAATTAGCAGGCATACGCAGTGTACTAATTGATCGAGCATCCCTCAGAGTTGGGTTTTGGGTTAGCCATAATACAGTAATGCAGGCCGATTAGCGTGTTCAGCTGGGATTTGTTGAAAATGGTGACTATAGGCTCATCAAGGAACTCCTCGGTATTGTGTCCAGGTGGCTGTTATAATATTTCATGGAGAATGAAATTTTCGTTCTCGCTCTCGCTTTTCATTAGGCCTAAAACGAAAATATTCAGGGTATACAAATTGCATGATACTCGTGAGAATTGAAAAACGAGCGAATCGACAGCCACGAGTGAAAGATAAGACGTCGAAATGAACGAAAAAGAGGGATTGTTAACGCGAGAGATTCCCGAGGTAATTTATATCGAAGCGATTTTAGATTATTTTATTAAGGCAATCAGAATACCAAAGATCGCATTTCAAGAACTCACTCTCGGTATAGCGACTCGAAAAGACGCGGGGGACGCTTGGGAACGAATTGAATGTATTTCTCATCGCGTCGTGAAACATTATTTATTATCTCGTTGACGAGCTTCGAAATCGATTCCACTGTATACAGCGATATTTAATGCAGCCCTGTTGTATGAAAATTTATGAATTTTTTTCAATTCACAAAGAAACGCACTTCCGGAATACATTTAATGTCGAGTGTCCCCCTTAAAAGACACCCCACTCGTACTTGTCGATGCTTCGTACAGTCAAACAGTCCACGTATACACAGCCACGTCAGGCAGCAGCGTCGCATCAGAGTAAATAAAGACCGTGCCCCTTATCTGCAAGAGGAAGAAAGGCCAGTAAACGTAAATGAGCATGAGAAAGCTCCAGGAGTAGTAAATACTGAAGGGACAGTCAGTCGTTTTACTCTGCTGGTAGTTCTTGGTTATACAATTTAAGTTTTATTAAACGATCAGATTGGTACGTCTGTATACATATACTGTACCTCGGACGAGCCTCGTTTCATTCAGACGACTTAATAAGCTTCGAAGATAGTCAGGTATCCACTACACGACAGACTGGAATAGAACTTCGTGAGGATGAATCGATTTTTAAGATGAAAACTCTCAAGGGACATCCTATGCGTCTCGCAGAGTTATACCGAAGCTGGGATCCAACCACAACTGTCACGGGCCTGACGTAACCTCTTTACCTCGACCTTTCGAACTAATGCAGCTACTTACCGACCGAGTAAGTAACGACTTACCGACAAAGCCCTGGAACAGCATAGAGAAAAAACAAAGTAATCAATGGACACGGCGAACAAGAGATTTCGTAATGAACGTAAACAAAGTAAATCCTACGGCTTAAGTTTACGTGGTCGGAATGTGCATTTCGAGACTGTTTGGAATGTAATGATAATGGCGGCGGCGCTTGTGGCCGCGCTGGCAGCGCTACTGGTGGTTTAGTGGCGTACGGTGGTACTATTCATTCTGTAGGCGGTCTGCTGCCTAACCTCTCCTCCTACGTTTCCAGATACACACGTACTATCGAGGATACGCGATTTCACTGTACATAACCAACAAACTGTGCCTTCTCTATTTACACACACCTGATACGGCGAAGCTAGCTTTCTCAATGTTACCATAGCGCAAGTGTATAGAAGACGGTGTACCCAACGTTACCCACCACCAGGAGTCCCAGACTATTCTCAAGATTTGTTGCTCGACATTGACAAACTAGCGCTCACCCTTGTACGACCTTCTGGGATAGGAAGTACCCAACGCAGCCACTGACGTCCCGCCAGGACTTACAATTTCAACCGTGAAACGTCGAGTCGAACCACTCCTTTTTTATAAAACGAATATATTCCCTCTTCGCTCTAATCAATTTTCCTGATAGTTATCGTGCTCAAGATATCGATGAATTATTACCGTCAACTATAATGCCTGGCGTTGGAGGTACCTAACCTAAAATCGAATTCGTGCTACGTTTTAATAACGAATCGCGAGCAATGCGTTATATATGGACATCGCTCTGAAAGATGTGATCGGTTATCGTTAATAATGGCTCATTGAATAATCCATGGTCCAGTGAGCATATGCGGTCAGTGTGTATATATATATATATACATATGCAAGCATAGAATGTCCAAGTCACTGATAACCTACGTAGAGATACGGAATTACTATATAAACTATATTTGTTACAAACTAAAAGTAGCTTCAAATCAAAATCGATATACCTATATGCGATTTCTATCTTGGAAATCAGCTTTATATTTTGTTTCCTCTATTTTCTACAACTGTATCATACATATACATGTACCATTAATACAGTTCTCCAGGATTTATACGTCATTCAAGAGAGCCACTATATCTCGATAGTACAAAGCGCGATTTAAATGTCCAAACCGTGGGATTGACTCGTTTCTCCTCTGTCCATTTTTCTACCTAGAAAAGCACGCTGTGCATTTTTCTGTTTTATATTTTTTTTACCTTCTTTTTTTTTACCCCCATCAACATGTCCACCGGCCTTTTCTTTTCTCTCCTGTGCTCTCGTACTACCATTATTATATCAAGCTCTATAGGTAGTCCTGGAAATATGTCCCACACGCAGCTTCCAACCTCGCCGAAGATACATACGTATATGCATACATGAGGAAAATCCTAGCGTTCACATACGAGAGTTCTTTGCTCTGAAAAATCCTGACATTTTCATGCTCCTGACATATAATTAAGCCGTGCTCGTCTTAAGCGAGACAGAAGACTTTTTTAGTATTTCTTTCTGTACCTATCACCCTTACTCTCCCACTAATTCTCCCCAGAGAAAGAAGAAGCTTCTGAACCGTGTGACAGCGAGGTAATTGCCCAGCGTGTCCGTCCATCGCCTGACTGATTCGACTTCCCTTGGTTCGACGACTGACTCTTCCTACTCTCACTTGAAAATTCTTTCTGCTCCGCTATCGTCCAGGATCAAAGTTCCTCGTGGTTCGTTATCGGGCAGCAGGATTATTAGAAGTCATCTACAAGTGCAGAAAGTAGATAAGCCAAAGTAAAAAAAATAAACATATATATATATATATACACACACACACTATACCTATTAAGTTTCGCGCCTTACCATTTCCTCATAATGGAGAGAAGATGGGTAACTATAAAGTATGCCCCGAGAGGTTTCACTCATTTTTTCTTCTACATTTTCCAACCGTTATATCTTCCTCGAGCTGTTTCCTTTATTCCACCTTTTCTTTATCACCTAGAAAATTTGTAGGCAGACAAATGGGCTACCTGTTCCACAGTCTGTCGGTATACGAATGACGATAAACATTTTTTTCTTTTCCCCCTTTTTTTCCTTCTTTACCTCAAATAATGGCGATTCGGTGAATTTTCCAAAAGATTAAAAATACCCCATAAAAAGCATACATACCTACGGCAAAGCGTGCTACGTACGTTAAAGCGCGTATAACCTGGCAAAATCAAAGAAAAATATTCCCGCCTCTCTTACCTCGTAAAGCTGCCAACTGAAACGGTAAACCAGCTACGTGCTACTGTTAACACGCGACATTAATTTTTACGTCTACAAGCTTCCAAGTCCCACTGTTACCGTACTTGCAGATGTTGGTTATTTTTAACGAGTCAGAAAATCCTGAAACGCGCTATACCCTCTGTTCTGCCTAGGACTAAGGGTTGGTACTAGTGTATTGTACATACAGACATACGCTTGGCATACAACTAAATACAGAGTAGGGTTTTACATCTTGGGCAAAGGTAAGCGGCGATACTTGGTAAACAGGTGGATCGATCCTCGGGGAGACTTTACGTTTTCAAGGACCGTCCAAGCGAAATACGACTTTTGCCTGGCTTGTATTTTTTTTGCACAATGACGAAACAGCTTTGCCCGAACAATTATTTTGTAAATTGCTGAAGCACGTTAGAAAAACAATGTTTCTCTCAAGTCATACACTTTTCACTTTCCAACAGAAAATCCCTGTCGGTTCGTCTGTCGAAGTTTTAGATCGCACAAGCGTTGTCGCTTTATTCCTATCACGCGATCGTCGAAGCTTCGTTTAATTTCCTAATTTTACGTAGATTCGCGCGTATTATGAAACGTTCAAGAATTTCAGATAAACCTTCTTTTTCTTCGTAACGTCAATCCATTGTATTCCGATTTCCATAAATAACGCACAGACACAATAGGCGCTACTCGAGATGCAATTTAATGTAAAAGCACCGTTTAGACCTCCTTAAGGCTTGTGCTTCTATCAAAGGCAGCTTTTCTCAGTGGACGTACCTTAAAGGCGCCTGAAAAATCGTCCGACGTATCCGTACACGTGGTATATTGCAGTGAGCTGGCACTTTGCACCAGCGCCGGAGAGACGGGATGAAAACGCGCGTTTTACAGTATACAGGAAGAGGCTTACCCAGAATTTACTTAAGACTGTATATATTGCTCGATTTTCTATATGAATATTTCAACGTCGTATCTGCCGTGCGCCTAAAGCAAATTTTCTTTAACGTCGTAGATATCGAGCATATACGTATATACATATGCAAACACATACGTTGATATAACCAGACGAGCAAGCACAACGAGGTATCCAAACGCGATCGTTTAAAGTGCTCGAAGAAATAGAATTTTTATTCGACCCAAGAGAACCTGCTGTACCCGGTGTTCACATTAAATACGGCGGGTACGGATTCGAATGAACTTCATAAAATTCAACTGGCAAAATATGATCCTCGATATTCCCGCAGTTTATGATACACAGCGATGTGGTTTTCGCTCGGCTGGCGTCATCGTTAATTAATTTTTTACTCGAAAGCTCAATGCCCATCCACGCGGCCGAGCATCCCATTCCAGATACGACGTTAATATCGCGTATCCGCATATCCGTCTATCGCAGTCCACCGGATAGAGAATGGAGGATAAATTGGCGGGAAAGGTAACGGGTACATGAAAAATTCAAATTTTTCGTCAAGAGCTTTCGGTCGATGGTAATTGTACCGATGAAATATGCAAGCCCTCGGCAAAGCTTCGGCTGACTAAAGACTCGGCTCCCTGCTTATTAAAAAACAAAAGACTCCCGCCGTCCGCCTTTGCACTTACCTTTTTCACTTGTCAAATGCAGAGATTTCATTTTCTCCGTCTTATCGCGAGAGCTGCGCAGTGCGCTACTGCGCATACGGAATAATCGCATCGTCGGATTCGAATGATCGCGAAGTCGTTGAACCAAAATTTTTTACACAAATTTCACGCTCCGACGGTAAATCGCGTTCCTGATAAGGATATCAAGCATTGGCACGTAATCCGTGTCTCCGGTGATTCCTGAAAGTTTCTGATCTATCAAAAGCTGTGCAAAGCGATTGCTTTTTCTCTGCCGTGTATTCGTGAGCGCCCCACCCACCCACCCACCTTGTACTGTATCTACTTGGCTTTTACGGAGAAAGGTAACGTTTTCGCCGAAGAAGAATAAAACGAAGAAGAATGAAAGAGATGATACGCTTTTACGTAATACCCTTTGCCTTTCTTAGGTTCGCTTCCTGCTTAACGAGACGCCTCCTCCGAGCTCGTCCATGCTGTGTTACCCTCCTAGGAGCCTGAGAAAATTCGACCGTAGAAAACAAATGAACCGGACGAGCCTTATCCACTCGATGCCTCACTTCTTTCCAGAAAAGCCTCGAGTTTCGCTTTCAATTCACGTTTCCGATTTCCGGCCGTTTTACCAGGGACCGAATTTCGCGGCGAATTAGTAACGAAATGGCCACGGGAACGCAAGCTTGCGATATTCGTACAAGGGCCGGAGAAGAGGTACCTTACCTGTGACGTAATAATTTTATAGATATTTTTTAATAACAAAAATTCTTTAATCCAAACAAAGATCAAAGTATTCCACTCAAAAAGATCCTCTGATCAGGTATATTCATGAGGTGAAGAAGATTGAATATTATTATTTTTTTTTTTTTCCATGGCACAGTCTACAATTCAGGAATGGTATCATTGTAATTTAGAGGCCGGAAGCTTTTCCTCGTGGTGGCTGAAGAGCGCCGCGACGTGTCGGGGTCACCGCAGCCGAAAACCACCTTCCACAACAAATCATCTTAATGAAACCGACTGGCCCCACGGAACTCGACGCTCGCACCAGTATCTCTCTTTCCCCCTTTTTCTGCTTCTTTTTTTAAATTTCTTTTTGTTGCCCTTTACTTCCCACGGAATAATTCTTTCGCCTCCTTCCTCCTTGCCCCCTCCCCTCGCCCTCTATACCAGACGTCAGGACGCTTCGCGGGTATTCCATAATATTGCGGTGCTATTTCTTATGTCCTTAATATACCTTTGACTCGATAAGACGCCAGCTGGTCGAGTCGCATCTGCCGCTTTACAGTCGGCCATCTTGAACCGCCACGTCACTCTATAGTTTTGCATCTCTAAGGGTAGAAATAATACCATCTCAACCCACCCACCCCACCCCCCCCCTCCCCCCGCCGCCCCTTTCAGTAATCGCAGGCGCCGTTGCCAAGTTAATTCCGATTGAAAATGTCGCGCAGCCCTGAGATTTCATTAAGGTTACGACGCTTCTTTTGAATGCGGACTGAGGAAGAGATAGAGAGATAGAGAGAGAGAGAGAGAGAGAGAGACGGACAGAGCCAAAGTCATCCAAAGAGACAAGGTAAGATAGAAAAAAGGATAGAGACGAGGATTTTAAGTAAGAGTAAGCTAGAAAGAGAAAAAGAAACGAGCAACCACAATTAATTTCATGGAAAAGGAGTTTTCCAACTATTTATAAACGGAACTGGCAGACCTCTAGTTTACGAAGAGAATCCGAGCGACGGTTAATATTCTCAAAGTGCGACAGACGCGCGTTTGACCCCCCCCCCCCGACGTCTCCGCCGGTGGACGTAAAAAAAAATAAACGTTTAAGAATTTTAATCGAGACGACTGTCAGATATACGACACTACGGAAACACGTTATTTGTAGCGGCATAATAGGAAAGTTGACTCGCGGAATAAATATCAAAGTTAAGAATAAAAAGATTCCATGACCCCGAGTTTCGTGCGAATAAGAAGAAAGAAAAAAAAAAAGAAGAACCTCGAGATATCACGAGGGCTTTTCAAGAAGCCAGGCAAACACAGTCATTCCTACATAATAAAATTGTCAACAATTCCACGCGTATACGGAATACCAGCTACAGCCTTCTTTAAAGTGAAATAACAATTCTCAAAGAGAGCCAATAAAACTTTCATACAACAATCCGTATACCACGCACCTCGTAAACTTACGAGCATTTATTTATTTATTTTTTTTTTTTCATTGTCCTGCGCAGCTATACAATAACGAAGCCCTTTCGCCATTAATATTCCCTGGTACAGTCCCGTTAAAAACACACCGATAAGGCCATATAAGAATTCCCAAAGAATAGATCCCAGAACCATTCAAATACTTCCTCCTCCTCGCAGCCACCACGCGCGAAAGCTCCCTTGACTCGTTTCAATGGACCCTGCCCGCCTCCATTCTCAAGATGATCATCGGTTTTACTGCATAGAAGAAAATTCCCCCAGTGTTTGCCGGACGACCTCAGCCTCACTTCGGACCTCCTCGTAACGTCTACAGGGGTCGACCGTCTGTCCTTACTGGCCAACTTACTCGATAAGAACCAGGAACACCCTCTTACCGTGCCGAGTGGTACGCATTCCCCGTATATAGAGAGCATTTTCAAATTCGCGATAGAAACACCCGGGGGCCCATAAGACCTGTATAATACGGCCCTGAGACCTTTTCAAGCCATTACCATTCGTTCTCTTCGAAATCGTTGAATTAATCCAGCGTTGGGGGAGGGAGGGACAATCAGAACAACTGACGCGATCCGCACGGTCATGCGAAATCCATGGATAAAACTTTTGAATAAATTCCACGGCTCGACTTTAATGTAAACATCAGATGGCTAATCTAATTTGTTCTCTTCCATGGCCAACCCATGCTATTCCATGAATACTGAGCGTGCAGAGCGCAGCCATCTCAACGTCAACGAACATCGTACGGATTCAACACACAGCCACGTCTCAAGGTGTTCACAGTGGTTGCGTAACACGTATATACACAGGATATAGAACTGCATAGGTACGCAAGCCCTTGTACACCTCTTAAGCACCCCACCCGGTATACATGCTGCGCCTCCATGCCGACAAGGAAGGGGCAAACAACGTTGCACGGAATAACAATATAACGAAAAGGTACCAACATTGCCTTTTTTCCGAGATGTATTCTTTTCCGCAGTGCAGAATGTTTCTCTTGTGATTCCCAAACAGTCCTCTACCCTATTTCTCTCTTTCTGTCGACGGAATGCAAAGCCAGCCTCTGCGACGGTCCGAAAGAATCTTTCGCGGAGGCCACTCTGACATGCACGACCCTCGATATCCTGTGGTAATTTTAACGTAAGGATTTGGTCTCTCCGACTGAAACGACCGGTAGCCAAATCGATCCGTCATTGACGCCACGGACGGTTTACACGAGCACGATCGTTTTCGAATGGCCGACCCGGTATAATGATTTTACGAAAACAACCGCAGAGTAGTTAACCCACGAGCACTCGTCGATAAATCTGAACCAGCCTTGTTGCAGGTTATCAGGCGTGGACGCTGGTTCACTTCCGTCGTCCTTCCCAATATCGATTCCGGTAGTTACATGCGGACGACAATGCAACCGAGCAATTTCGGCAGCATCTCGCTTATGACCGCATCCCGTATGTATACATATATCCTATACACGTACCGTACGTGATAGCAGCTACTTTGCCCTTACGTATATTACATATGGCTACAAGGCACAGCTAGTTACATGTGAAATTGACTTTATAACAAATTTTCCGCTTCTTGATCGGATTTAGGGATCCCCCAAGCACGACGTTCTTAAGGTGGAGTCTGTCAACTCGATATATGTATAATATATCTACACCCTCATATTCCGGGCTTAAGGCTTTACGAGTTACGTTTGCATCGTAAAGAGAAGGGCGACGAACGAACGAAAGCAATTTCCCTGTGAGCTTCCTTGTACCGTGTGACAAAAAAAAAAAAGAAGATTTATTAACTACGTCAAGCGTCAAGGCACGATTGTGGCCGTTGAATAGACAAATCGACAAAGTGACGACTTTGACGATTCGGGACTCGCATACGTATGTCTCTCTCTTACCCATCTAAAATCCCATAAATCGCGCTCTCTCGCACTCGCACAAGGTATAGAAAACTTCGAAATTCTAAAGGTAGAGTCCCCTCTCCAGTTACTTCGAAAATTTTAAGTTTACAACCAATCAGCCTGGTAATGAATAACACGTACGATGAACATATATGACATTTGATTTGTCAATATCGTTCAATTTTACCGAATCAAAAACTTCGCGAGACCCTACCCATGCATCCTTGTATAAATCCCAGTATCAATGTACATTGAAATACGTACAGTGTTTTACCTTGAAACGGAGCTTTGTTCCAAATTGGGGGTTGGATATGAATCAATAAAAAAAATTATATGAAACCTACTCCTACCCCAGAAAATATACGTGATTACGTTAAAAAAAAAAAACAATTTTCCATTTTTCAATTATTACTTAACGCAATCAACGAGCCAGTTAACCTCTCGCCGCGCTTGTTCCTCCGCACGCTTCGGGGGGGCTCGCAATTATTTTTCTTCATTTTTTTGATCGATGCCGGCAATATCTCCCACGGATTAATATATCCCAATTAGGAGAATCCCACTGGGGAATAAATCCGTCGTTGTTGGTTCGATCCATCTAGGTGTCCAGCAAGTAAGGCTCCTCGGGAGGGACTGCCGCGCGACTTGTATAAGAAACGCTCATCCCCAATCTTCTCTGGTAAAAGTATACGTGCCCCAGTGCCCGGCTGCTGCGTTGAAACTCCTAATACGATTTATACTGACATAAATTACCGTCGGCGGCAAACGCCGTTCGCGTTCAAAGTAGCTTATCTGTCCCGCTTTTACGGACACGCTGGCAAATTAATTTTAAAGCGGCCATGGCATGTTATTTAACACAGCCGGGGAGACTAGTGGAAAATGCCTATTTGCTGTATTTATACATCCACATACATATATGCAAAATCAGTGTACACGTGCCGCAGGAAAACAAAAAATACACAAATATACATTTGCATAAGGGATGGGCAGATTTCGGAGATGCAAGTTGGCATCCTATAAACCACCCGTATATCGGATGCCACTAGAATATTTCTTTCGAAGCAACTTTTCGTACCTTCTCAAATTTCAACACCGTCTTTTACGTCAGAGAAGAGAATTCGTAGATTTTTCGGGAAAGTCCGATGCTTCCTCTTTCTCTCACTTCCTCGGGATACGAACTTGAAACTGACACAAAAGGCGTTGAGGGATTGTCAGCGACGAAGAGGGAGATACTTTTTCTGACTGTTTCAATTATTTTCTTTCTTCTATTTCTCACTAGAGAATGCCACGCCATTCGAATCGACTCCGTATTTACTGAAACTACCGAACGATTCAGTAACGAGGTTCCCTCCTCGTGGCTCGATGAAAGAACTTTTCTCCTGGGAACTTTATTTTACAGAACTTGACAAATCTCATTGAGCCGTAGCTGCATCGGTGTACGGTTGGTATATAGGTGCGAGGAAATGCCGATAAAATTAGAGCGAGACCAAAGTAAGGAGAGAGAGAGAGAGAGAAAGGTATTAAAAAGAAAATCGAGTGTGGCTTTGATAAACACATAGGGGTTTTGTATCATTAAGTTAATGAAAGACAATATATATGTATATACGACGTATAATCAGAGTTTTATCCCAGGTGAAACTAACTTACCCGTTTGCAGTAATCCGGCTAGAGTTTCTGTAACAGCAGTTACGCTGTATCGAGATACACGGGGGGTCAGGGCAAAAAAAAAAGATTTCAGTTCATCCAGTCCAAAAGGAATGGGTTATACGCGGCAACTGAGATGAATTCAGGTTTTCCACGTGCAAAATACACGACCCTGTACGTAAGTACGTACGTATACGTACTTGAGTTTCACAGGTAGAGCCACGTCAGTGTTAAGGTATAGGCTATAGTGTAAATTGTAAAATCTGCCGTTCGCTAGCGAACCTGGCGGGACGCTAGGGAACTTTGGCAAACGTCCCAGAATGCATCGGGGGGTCGTACGTCTCGTGCTAGAATGTACTACGTGAATCAATTGGAGTCTTTAACGGACAATATCACGCGAGTCAAAGACTTTTGTTACTCGTAAAGAAAAGTTTTTCGATAAAATTCATTACTCACTCGTGCAAGTGCCTTCGTCGACTTCCCGCGCGTGGTCCAGCAAGTTCCTGATTACGCACTGCAAGCCGACTGCGCAACTTCCGGAAAAGCCAAAAAGACCGCCGCAGGGTTCGCCCTCGACACGCGCGCACACTTTGCAACACCTGAAAAAGAGAAATGGATTTTTGGGTCTATCAAGTGAATTCTTTATTCCCATGACGAACTTCTTATTTAAGCCACGCTCGAGTTTTTCTTCTGGACGTTTCCGTTGAGTAATAGTTCCGATACGGATGGAATGATTAACGACGCGTATACACACGTGAGTGAAAACAATGGCTTTTTTTTCAATCGATTCAAATCACTTCTCGTTCTGTATGCCCGAGAGTAATTTTGATTTTAACTATTAATTCAATAATACCCTTTTTGGCCTGTCACCCCTACACGTTAATATCCATATTGACATTTCGATTACGTTGTAAATTCATAAAGCGGTTATCGTTACGTGTTTATTTATAGATATACTTTGTCCCAGTACCAAATGTCACATAACCCGCAACATACATCTGTAACATCAATGAACGCGTTTCGACTCTTTGTCGACAAATGTATTCTCTACACTCCCGATACTTACAATACGAAGTGCGCAACTGTCACGTTGTAACTTTCAGTTCGATTAATTGAACGTAATATTTGTATCTATAACACAGTGTTATGCACGTTTCATGAAATATTGAAACCCTTATTCATACAGTTGTTTGAAACCCTCATTCATACATTATTCATACAGGGCGTTCTATTCGTATTGAATCAATGTCTAATATCAGCCATAGCGTTATTAAAAATTCATATGCAAAGTAGTTAGTCGCGGGTTGAGACGGATAAAAATATAAAATTCATATGCATACGTTGCCATTAAATTCAGCCTTGAAAGTATCGAGATAAATTCACGGAATGATTTTAACGAATTTCACATTCGAATCGTGGAAAATCCTTTTAAAGTCGTCGACTCTCAGTGTCCTGGGCGAAAAGACTTTTTGCTCCCGTCTCCTACTTATAACCACACTTTGGCTTTCTTTCCGTCTACGTGAAATCCCGGAATTTTCTTCTTCCCCCGATCCCCCACTAGACGAGAACTGGATAAGAAGAATTTATACATCCTGACTGTCGTATTCGCGCTTACATAGAACAGTCCAAGTATAGTATAAGAACGATCGCGTGTAACCATAAATTTGACAAATCAAAAAACCACAAGATTCTCATTAGAAAGTACAGTAGCGTACAAAAATACGAAAATTGATCGATCAAAACAATAAGAAAAATTTTTCATACCACATTTAATACTGAATATCAGTCATACACGTTAACCAGTAATTTTGTCTAATTAACATAAAAATTCAAATTTATTTAGGACGATACACAAAATCAAGGTTACCAACTTTACGGAACAAAAACATCGAGGTTACCTAATTGACTCTGAATTTCCCAAGAAACCAGTCTTATATAGGCATATACAGCCCTGACCAAATGAAACCGTCTGACCTATCCAGGATTCGATCCTTCGCTCCATAGTTAGAAAACCCAGCACGGGGAATGATGATGATATTAGGGTATGGCAATAACGTCAGGGAACGATCAGCGTAACCCTAAATCTTTATCGGTAGCAATTCGCGCATATACGACAGGACCATAAGTTTTTCTGTAAATCCTTGAAAATCAAAGGGGATCCAATACGGATGAAATATACGTTTACCAAGATATATCTTTTTTTTTTCTATTCTATTTTCTCCATAACGCTCTCTGTATTCCATCTCTTATCAATTTATTTTATATATTATTATTATTGCACGTACTTGCAGGGATCCCAGGTCAGACCGCCAGGACAGTCCTCGTCGGTAAGAAGATCACATTCCAATGGCGAGCACACACAGGACAATGCTCTTGCGACCGCGACCGACAATACCACAATTCCCCCCAAAAATACAAGCGGAACTCTCATTTTCGTTTAATTAATCAAGTCCCGCCGTTTCCCCTTTTTCTTTTTCTTCTTCTTCTTCTAGTCCTTTCTCCCCCACTCCGCAACCTCTACCCGCTTTCCCCTTCCGCTCTTTCACGGGTTATTAATTACAATCCGATTGAATTTCACGATCCGAGTCAATCGCGCGGATTATAATGATTTCGATACATTTGACTGATAATTCCTGTTACTTTCTGGACCATTACGTTTCACTTCGGAAACGTCGTGGACTCTGCGAAACGGAAGTCAATACTTGTTTTCACTCTGGTAACCCTTTACTTATGGATTCTCCCGGAGTGCCAGTGCATTCTCTTCTATTGTTTATACTAGTATGCGTTCCTTGGTAGTCTCTACATTCTTGAGATACTCTGTTTATATTTATGTGTGTATACTCGGGTACGCGCACGATCACAGTGCCTTTTGTGTTTGAATATTCTGGCTTTCGCGCTCGATTAGAGACTCGTCCTAGCCAGAGGTACGGCTTAAGCGGCGTAACCGGTAAAACTGTCACGTTGACGGAAAACTTCGTTAAGACGTTCGACTTTTTCTTTTCCGACCACGTCGGAGATGCGAGAGAGAAAAATATAAAAATAAAGCTAGCATCTAACGGGTGACCTCGTAGCTACTATTTCTCGCACAACGACTTGTTTGTTTGCCTGGTACAGCCAATGCGGTACTTTGAATTACGTGCCATAAAGCGTCAGGACGTTTCTACCCTTGAAATTTGTATGCAGCATTTCGAAATTGTACGTTTCGGTAATATCGTAATGCGGACTTCTGCCGTAATCAGTTATATGTTGTAGAACCGCAATGCTGCACGATTCGAAATACACGGTGAACGATATCCAGTGTTGTATATAATGGCGGAGTGAATGTATAAGTAAAGCTTAATGAATATCGATAAAAATAATTAACGACTGCATTTTTTTGTAGGGTTCGTAAAATTTTTTTTATATTCCGAAACGCTGTGGTATGCTATAGGAAATTGGGGGAATGAAAATATTTTAGGATTTTTAAGCGCGATTGGAATATGACGATTTATAGGAATGGCACGTGTGATCGTGTGCCTCATTTAAAAAGAATTATAACTATTGTATAAAATATATTCGATACGTTGATTCTAATTAAAGATTTTATCGACAACTTTTTTTTTTAATTTTCGCAAGCCTCGTATCAATCGAAATCAGCTACTAACTTTTACAATAATATTCTGAAAGAAAAAATTGTCACTATTCGCTCATGGAAGATTGGGTAATAAAATGATACTGATATCAATTGAAATTATAAATCCCATAATAAAATTCACTTCACGCCCGGCGTCGTTGCGAGTATAAGACTGTCGTAACGAAAGCGCGTAAACTCGAAGCGGCTGGTTTGTCGGGTGAACGTGCACTGATGGGAAGCGTCGCGCGAGACTGGGCGCCGCGACGCGCCGCGTCGCGTCGCGTCGGCGCTTTTCTTACCTTGAAGCACCGTTAGCCCGACAGGCGACTCTTCTTTGTCATATGTTATAAGCCGTAACTCGACCCTAATGTCCATCGAATGTCGATGAGTCTGCCGAGTCGTTGACGTCCCCCTTTTTTTTTTCTAAAATAAGGAATATCACGGAAAAAGAAAGGCATACGAAGTTTTCCATGAAGCGACAGCAAAACTGAAAGATTCGCGTTGTGCGTATGGTAATTTTATTTCGTGGAGGTTGGTACTTGGCCGCTGGAAGGATTTTTATACCTCGTAGCTATTCTTCCAAACATCATTAAACGAGCCATAACATGGAATCCCTACGTTCTATCTTGTACGCGTAAACGTCCATTAGGAAGATTATTTATTTATCCAGAAAATTCGGGAGAGCTGGGGACTCTCTTCCCTTTATTACAGATCAGGCATATACATACATAAGGCAGGTGGTACTCGCTCTCAAATGAGGTGTCTACGAGTCGATTACTAGTCGTAAAACTTTCGCTGAACGAATCGACAGTTGGACGAAGTAGATTGCAGAAAAAGAGGCTCTGAGAACGATAGACAGAAAGAGAAGGGGCAAGGGAGGAAGAGAAAAAGAGATGACGAAGCGCGAACAACATTCAGGAATTGCGAGATGTTTCATTGATTAAAATAATTGAAATCAAAGCCTTTTGTTACAGCTCCATTGCCATTCCGTGCCTTGACATTAATCTGGTTGAGCTCTACTCTTTCCCCACGAAGAGATCACTCGGTGAATAGCATTACAAATAATATATTTATATACCAGTACCATAGCCTACTGTCATTATACACAAGGCCCACAAAAGAACTACGAGTGTCAGACTAATCATTTATGACAGCTCTCAAAACTAATAATACTACAGTACGCCATATGCATATAAAAGGCAATTTTCACATATGATAAAAAGTAACGTTAATGAGTAAATTACGTTAGTCCGATAGCCGATAAAAAAATATTCATTAGAGTTATAACTTCGTTCGCCATAGAAAGTAGAAATGATATTAAATACATTGTACTCACCTTTCATTCGCGCTGATATCATTTAATTCGCCACGTTGGATGTAGATACACCTACAGCTAACCCCTCGGAACGAAATTTTATGTCTGATGAAGACCGTACGGCCCGAGAAAACCCATAACCTCAAAGAACCCGACGTCAACGTCTATCTCGGTTTTCCCCATAGAAATTAGAATCCGCGTACCGACCGGTCATGCATCCCTCTAAAAAGCCTTCAACTGTAAATACACGTATTCACCGAAAATTCGCACAGTTCCTATCAACCTAACCTAACCGTATAAATGAATATAGCCAACAGAACCTTTCACCGCACTAGGGATATACGTCTTTGCATACAGCCAATGGGAGCATCGAACGGTGTCAAGTATTTTCTATTCTATGAACGAGGGTTCCGCGGAAAAGTCCTGTGAAATCCCTGCTTGTATCCTGCAGGCACAAGAGCACTATCGGTAATGTCCAAACGTTATTCTCCCGAGGACGGAATGGAAGATGGGAATTAGGCTCCGTCTGTCGGAATCTGATGGCGGCTGCTCTCGAGTTGACCCACAATCTTTAAATCGTCAGTCGGAAATACGTTTATCGTTTCTTGCTTGGTGGTAACAATATTGGATCCTATGTAAATGCGTGTCTATAGAAATTAATAAAATTATACGACTAGGATAGTGTACTAGAGAATAATGACTTGCAAGGTACATACCATAACGCCACAACTTGGGATATACGACGTCGTTCTCGATTCTACTTCGAGCGATGAGCAAAACTCGAGGCAACTACTGGCATACGGAGTTGGTCAGACAATAGCCTCTTCAAGTAAAAACTTTATCCTGCTCGTCCTGCGAGATTAATGCTGCTTCGCGGACGAAACACCTTGAACTCTTAACCTTTTAACCGAGTTCTGGTTAAAGTGTTACGCGTTATGACACTCGAGTGCTAATGATTCTGTGCCTAATTTTATCAGAAGCATTTTAAGCGAGAGAATACATTGCAGTCAATTTTCTATATCTCTTTCTAGGAGAATCAGAAAGAGATGGAGGGTCAGATAGAAATGAGAGAGAAAGGATGATGAATGAGCAAACTGAGCTTCGTTAACAAACGAGGAACAGACCAGTTCCCTGAGGCTAAATATTCGCCAGCTAGTGGGAAGTTTCTAGTGGAAGAAAAGAGGACTTGAAGATTGTCATGTGACTTGTGAAGAACTGTGATATTCGTTCCTGACTGTAAAATGAATGAACCCTGAGCAGTAGGTCTGGGTAATTAATATCTGGATTATTCGGTTGGTTCACTATTAGAAAATTCTTTTGGCTTTGAAGGCTGTCAGCGATAGAGTTACGGTGTTTGAAATGGAATTAAATTATCAACGTATCTCTTTTCTCTCGCCTAGTTGCCATTTAAAAAACTAGCTTTGTTAACCTCCAAAACGCATGGATTTCGATCACTCCGGGGTAACCTGTAACTGTGTGACTAAGGTAGATCATTTGCCCCTACCATCAAACTGTGGCTATAATAAATTGCAACGTTTTATTTCTCGCGAGCTTTCTCTCTCTCTCTCTCTCTCTCTCTCTCTCTTTTTTCACACGGTACAGACACAAGCACTAGCCAAGCGAGAGAGGCGGGGCCGCTTTCATTTCACTTGTAAATGTAATCGAGCTAAAACCCACGGAGCTTTCGAGATATTAGTATGAATAATTGTCCCGACCCCTAATTTCGCAATAATATACTCTCTTTTTTTTTTCTTCTTTTTACTTTCTAGGCCAAGCGAGCTCGACGATGTATATCAGGGATGCGACGCAATAGACTCTCGGAGAGATTATGATATCCCAGTGAACTATGAATAAATTATCCGATCTTGTGCACTGAGCTGCCATCTGAGTAAGACTGGGTACACTGGATCTCTGCCATTGGGACAAAGTTCAATTGGGAAGTTCTTGCATGAAATATGATGCAACGTGCACCCCATGCGAATCGGTTGCATTTGAAACTACATTTTATCATCATGGATATACGGATGTTAATATATATACGTTCACTTTGACCATTTGATTTCTTACTTTTACTGTATATATGCTCATTGTAACATATTAATTTAATTTTTTTCATTTTTTAAAAACGCAGTTTCTGCATTTCGTGAAAATGTCCTTGATCAATATATGGTCACCGTTCGACAAGGGTGAGATCCAATTAATGCGAATGGTGAAGGGTTTATCGGATTGGACATTCGTGGAATCGTACCGCAGAGGATGCTGTGGATTTCGTGAGAAAGAATGGAAGAGAGTAAAGGGGAATCAAAATCCCAAAGGCTGACCAGAATACGAGCTTGCTTATTATAGGAAACCGTTATCGTGATTTTAGTTGATCCGAGGATTTTTAACAGCCGGAGATTTTCTGGAGAAAATGAATAAAAAAAATAAAAGGAAAAGAAATCCGATCCTTTCCCAGGTACTTCCAAACAGTGTTTACATTTATGATCTGATTTTATGAGAAAAAAAACACGTTCCATATAAAATTACTGCGAGATTCGTACAGGCAGCTAATTCAACACTGTAACGAAGCATGTCGATCCAGAATTCCCCAAGGTATTAAATTTGCCAAAAAAAAATTTACAACACTTCCACGCTAACGTACATTTTCATATTATAGACACTGCGAGTTAACAGCACAGGGATTTATATTGGCCTTCAGTTCCATTGGCAAAAAATCGCTGGTCCAATGAAAAAAAAAAAAAAAGTTGTTCAATAGATTTTTTAAAAATATTTTGCCATAAGCTTCATCCCGCTCCAAGGTAAAAACGAAGAGATATAAATACATAGAGGGTAGATGAAGTTGGTGTGTATAGAGAATCCTGGAGGATGCTAGAGAACGAGTGTGGCTTAGAGTCGTGGACGGGTCGAAGGAGCGTTTATGTAACAATGTCTAAAGAACATCTATACCGTGAGTAAACTCAATTATCCTGAGGCTGGACCCTAGAGGGAGGAAATGGTCCTCGGGTTGTATACCGCACATAGAGAAAATAATAGCAGCAGGTAGAGAAATACGTGAAACAAGCCAAAGGAGATGGCCTGAAGAATGGGCAGTAAACTGAACTACTTGCGTATATGGGACCACCGGGCTTATGTTGCTCGTATCAAGCAGCTTCTTCATTTAAAGAAACTGACGTCAACTACCTACCACTCGCGGGAAACTACCCTCGTAGCCGCTATCGAACTCAAGCGCACCCTCTCGCCGTATCTTTTGCTTCCCATTCTCCGATTTTCATTCTTCCCTCCCTCCCTTTCGTTTCTTACAGCTGGCACAGCTCTACGTCACTCGAAACCGCATTAAACTTTCCCTTCGCTAACACGTATCTGTTCCTCTATATCTACCCATCCATGCAGCTAAGAATCCTACAGAAATAAATGGTTCATCTCGATTACTCGAATAACTCTGAATTTCCATATTAATTTATTTTGCTCGGATCCATTAAGATAAAAATTTCATAATTCTCTGAATTAGCTCACGTCGCATGTGTATAGAGATACAATTATGAATCTGTGTAATATCTATCGTCGTTACGTTACACGTTTTTAATACTTTAATAAAAGTTTCAGACACATTCTCGCTATGGCTCTGCGATGTCTTCATGGATACTGGAAAACTCCCAGGGGATAATCGCTCATGATATGGACTTGAAACTGAAGTGGGTGCTCGCCGTATTAATATTTCAAGCTTTATGCCCTGCTGGGAATATATTTCTAGCTGGACTCGGATCTATCCTCACTAGAAAATCTAATCTTTCAATATCTACTACATCAGGCTCACGCGAACCTATAGGTATAGATTTATGCATAGTCGTTACACATGACCTGTCTATGCAATTGTGTATCTACATCTTCAGCTGTGTTCTCGACAGTTTCTCAAGCTGAATAGCCGACTTAATGTTTTCACTCAACGTTTAAACTTTGGCCTGCGTATTTATACGGACCATGGATGTTAAGGAGATTATAAACTCCAGAGAAAAATATGCTAAGTTTCTATATTCTTAAATCCATTATTTCAGAGAGTGCTTCTCGTCTTCGTCAGAGGTTTCAACTCCCTCATTTAGTTAGCCTCGAAATGCCTCTCTACTTTTACATAGAGCAAAGCCACTCGTATTTGTATAAAGGGAATATCTTGAAAGATGGCAGATAACCAAATGACTCGATAGAAAAAGGGTCTGGGGTCTAGAGGGTCTGTTCACTAGAAAGGACATATAAAATAAGGAATAAGCAAGGCATTGTTCTTCTCTCCATTGTACCAGATCGAAATCTAGATCCAGATCCATATTCGCTAGTAGAATATTGTACTTGGGAAAAGCTTTGCCTTACGGCTGAGCTCAGCTTCGCGCGGCTCAGTTCACCCGGTAAATCTTTTTAGTTTTACGGCACGGATTTCGCGGGCTAACTTTTTAGAATCCGTCAAGGGGATGAACATGTCTGGGAGCGGAACGAGACGGCGAAGGAGGTCGGATCGATACAAACGATTCCATTAATTTAAATAAAATATCGGCTGGGAGAAGTTTTGCCCTTTTCTTATATCGGGATCGAAGATTCATTCAGGCTATACGAGACTCTTCGTTGAATGTAAACTCGATGATAGAAGTTTTCGGAAAATTAATACGTAACTCAAACTGATCGTGAGAGGAGATCTCTTTTGAATATGCACGCGTGTGTACGATATTGTCTGTGTTGGTATGTACGAAATAGATAATCTATAATCAATATTTTATATCCATTGGGTATAACGTTCCATTACGGAAATTATAATTTACAAATTTGTATCCATTTGCTCGATATATATCTTTTGGATTTCGAGATGTTTGATACTTCCTTCAGAAAGGAATAATAACGAAAGCGCAATTCTATCAACCTGGAATTTCTGATACTTTAACCTTTCGGTGAGTGCATATAATTTTAATTAAATTTTTGTATGAAAAATATTTTTATATTAAAGTTTGCAGCCATGCACATATTTTTCAAACGTTTCAAAATAATGAAATGGATGCTTGGATATACGATGAAGGCAATAAACGAGTTTCAAAGAGAATATCCCAAATTATCAAAGTATTTTAAATAATTAATATCTACAAATCTGTTCGGAGGAGAAGAGAATAATACAACGGATATATTCGTCGAATTCTCGAAATTTAAAATACCCTATCTACGGTAACGATCTTTCATTTTTTGCTTTCCTTGCAGCTGTGCAGAAAAAAAATAACGACATACATTTCTAAAGAATTTCTACGATGGTCCACGTTCTTCCTCGCTCTCGGAAAAGGGTCCTTGATCTTCCTCATCTTGAAGCGATGGTGGAGGTCCTTCCAGGAGAATGTCATCGGCAGGAGGCAGTCCCTGAAGGAATCTCGCCTTCTCCTCTATATCAGGAATTTTTTCGTCGATCAATTTCTCAACGTCGACCTTGTCCAGTTCATCCTGAATGCGTCTCTTGATGGGTCCTTCCAGAGCGTCCATAATTTGGTACCTGGGAATACATCAAAATTCAATTCAGATTCCAGGATAACAGTGCTACAGCAACAAGTAGAAAAACACTAAAACCAATACATATACCTACTAAGTAGAATCAAAAGTACGAAATGCAAATAAAAACGAGCAGGCTAGCGAGTAAAGTGCATTGCGGAGTATTGGAAACTTTCTTTTTTTTCAGATTGCAACCAGAAATGTTTGCAGGCATACAAAACCAAAAAAAAAAAAAAAAGAGAAGACAGAAAAGTTTCGCGATTACGTACACACAGACATTATTTGAAGTGTATGCGGATATTAACGTGCAGTCTGAATGTTTCACAAAAAAAAAAAAAGATACCCCAGCTATACCCGGTCCAAATAGTACTCGACAAAAAATTCAATCAGGTAATGAATCGGGAAATCGGAAGATGGAAAATTTAATCAGGTCGTACAACAACAAGTTTGAATAGAAGATAAAAAAATCCAGAGTATTACTCCGCGATGCTAATACAAATTTCAGATCGATCCCGGAGAGCGGTCTCCCTGAAAAATTATCTCGTTCCGTAATAGCGAACTTTAAGCTGCACTGAGCGTACATTTATCTCCGGTAACAATGAACGTATCCGAGTTACTGACTGTGTGCTCCTCTTAAAGAAGGACTACCGTCAGAAAGATCGAACGTAAAATTTACACCGAAGAAACGCGAGAACTCGTTCGTCTGGAACGTTTGAAGGGTCTGTGGTCTGGTTAATATATTCCCCGAACAACCTCAGGGCGAAAGAAAAAACTTTTTCGGGTTACGCGTCTTTCATGAAATTATGAAAGCGCTGTCCGTGCCGCGTAACGTAATCCGAGCCAGAATGACACGAGAGAATAAAAATAAAGCACGGATGCTCCTTTTAGAAATTCGGTGGTATCGATTGCTATCGATACTTTCTAAAGGTATCGCGCTCTCCGGCGTGCTATATCTTTTAAGGAACGGCAAAAGTTGGCGAGACCTTAATAGATTTGGCAATATATTCACGCCGGCTTCCATGATGTAATCGAGCGTGCCAGCTCCGTGAATTCTGGCCTGAATGTTGCCCAGCTCGAGATTCAACTCCTCCAAAGTTGCTCGCTTCCTAGTATCCAGAGGTTGGCTCAGGTTAACTTGTACCCTGAAATAGTCGATGGTGAAGGACACGGTGCCTGCCCTTGATAATGCACCACCTATTACGCTCACCTCCCAGTGAGTCCTTCCTTCTATCTCTTGGGTACCAACGTCCACCAGTGCGTATACCTACCGAACGTGAAATTGAATTAATGCAAGTGGAAGGTTTAATCGTTTGAATAATATTAATAGAATGTAATAGATCTTCGAACAGCTTACCTTGGCATTTTCCATGGTGACAGTTATATTACCCATACGATAAAAACTTGCCAAACCAGTGACCCACGTATGAGAGGATGTCACTGTGAAGATACCTATGCTCTGGGTGTAATCTTTAATTCTATAAGGATCGTAACCCATCTGAGATACCTGCTGGCGTGCTTCCGCCACCGCCATGTCGAATGGCGAAATGGAATTAGGGAAGTACTGGGGTAACTGAGATATTTGCTTATTAATTTCGCCCCTGCGATCAATAAAATTAATTATTATGCGTGCTAATTTTCACAACGGCTGAACTAAAATTATCATCAATTATATTTGTACCTGATATTTGTGTTCACTTCTTTAAGGATGAAGGGCTTGATACTGTCGAATATAAAAGTACCAATGGAATTAATAAGACTTTGCAAGACAGATCCAAGGATGTCAAGATTCTTAAAGTCCATGTCTATGGTGTCGAAAGTCAAGTCCATGTCAATATCCTGTGCTTGCAGCTTTCCATCTGTACCAACTTCCAACCTGGCGACTCCTTGGACTTTCACTCCGGTTAACTTTACCGTGAAATCACCGCTCGAACTTGAAATCCAATATGTAAGCGTGTACTTTCCGCGAATGTCCAAAGTCTCTATACTGATGGACACCGAAACCTGAAGCAGATGAATTTCAGATATTTTATGATCGTTGTCTTACATTCTCATGAATTATTCCTGTCTGCACAGAAATTACAATTTTTATTTAACATTTATTCTCTACTGACCTGCATTAGTTTCAATTCTGATAGTATATTATCGATACGAAATTTCGAAAGCCCGTAGACGTTGATCTCTTTGAAGTTCATCGTATATATAGAATATGAATATTTCATGTCCGGTACTGGCATGGGGTCGGGTATGGGGGCACCGGGAAATCCAACGGGGTCAGTTTGCTGATAATGTTTCAAAATTGCACGAATCTGATCACCGAGACGCTTTTCACCCTCGGCCAATTTTCCTGCATTCTCTCCTGAAACAATGAAAGCCACTGAACACTTAACTTCTCCGTCAACTTCCTACGGAAATCCAATAATGCAGAACAAGAATATTTTTTCGAATAGAGTACGCTGAATATATAATGACGATTCGTTAAAATATCTACAAGAGAGTAAGCGGTTTTGCTATTCCTTAATGGGTAAGTAATTAAAGTAATTGGTCTAAAATAAATCTAACATAATATACTTAGTCAGACTGAATGCTCATACATTATCGATATCGAATATCGATTTTCAGTTCAAGCTGTTCAGGTATATCTTACGTTTATTATTTTTCGTTGTCATCCTTTTTCCCGCATAACAGATTTTTCAGCTGTTTTACTTATGTTATACATTTTCTTCTTCACTTACTTCATCCCCCATTACAGGCAACTTTGTTTAATAAATTGCAAATATCCCTGCTCTGTTCGTCTGGTTATGTTTACTCGCATATATCATGCAAATTTATCATGACATAATATTATAATCACAATATAGAATATATCTACAGGGTACGACGTATTTCAAAAATCCACGCAATATCTAATACAGACTACTGGGGGAAAAAAAAGCTATACATATAAAACGAATCACATATTATAACAGTCAGTCTTTCTCATGTAATAATATTCAAATGATATATTTACCATCATTGGCTGGATCGCAGGTGCAAACAAGAAAACAGCAGGAAAATAAAAGCAATTTGAACACTTTCATCTTCTCGCGAATAGAAAGGCGAAGGAGCACTCGAGGAAACTTCTCAGACCGTTTAGTAAGAGCAATACGGCCATGCGACTGAACGACGGTCGAGTGTCGTTCAGTTTGATTGGGGATACGTCAGTAAAGTCAGGGAGAGGCATATCATGCAGGTCATTAGGGGAGCGAGGGTCAATCGCTTATCTCTCTGTTTAGTGTCCTCTTCTTCCTCCATTCCTCGTTTCCCGCTCGTTCCAAGTAGCATACTCTTTTCGTTTTATTATATTTCTGTGTATTACTATGACGGCCATTGACATTCCTCGTGCATTTGCATAGTTCGTTTGCCACTCGGCAAAATGTCCTCATCTTGTACCTGCTGGGCTAGCGAACCGGAATAACAAGAATGTGAGTCATGCGGATGATTGCGTTCAGAGTAATTGGACGTTTTTAGTTTAAAGTACTCGTTGCGTGGAAATTGTTGAATAATTAGAGAATTTCAGTGGTTTACCAATTTCTCTTTTTGATATAATAATACGCTGACTATGCCGGTCATTTTTTTTTTTTTTTTACTTACTGCAATCTGCGGCATTTTAATTATTTACTATGTTGTATTTTTTGCATTATGCTGGGTATATTTCTACTCGAGATTTATGGATTATAAAGATCTGTAATGTGCGGTAATTTAGGTCTGCTTTATTCGTTTATGGTTATATGCTATTTTGTAGTAAACCACCGTAGGTAAATGGTAATGAGAAAATGTAGAGTTGTTTATCGGGTTAATTCGTATGAAACGTCGGTAACTGTGAAGATCCTGTTATAAGACTTTAGACAGCTTTGTTGGAATATCATAGATGGTGGTCTGTGGAATGTCCTCCAGTCCCAGAAAAGTGTTCAATGGATGAAATTCGTAAATTTTATTCGTAATGACAAAGTCAAATAAATCAAATGATTTGAATTTAGCATTACATCAGTTCGACTGCGTTGGTATAACTGAAAATGCAGTTTTTCCCAGAAATGTAAGTATTCTTTAGAAGGCTCTAATTTGGATTGTAATTACTTAAAAGAAATATTTTTATAGAGAAACAAAGAGAACTATCAACCTAAAACTTTGGTGGATAGAACTCTTGAGGATATTGACCCAACACCCAATATCCACACTCTGTTTGTGCAGTTTAATCTTAAATTTTTCTGGAACGTCTTACTTCCTGTGGAAGTTAAGTGGAGTAATAGAATGACCAGGTAATACCAGAGATTAATCTGATACTGTTTATATTATGTATTAATATTATTTATTTCTGTGTAGTTGTGCCGGTACATGTACTTTTCGTCCTAGAAGTCGTGAATGTATTATCACACTCAGTGCACCATTATTGAAACTTAGGCCAAGGAAAGATCTGGTTGAAACATTGTTGGTAAGATTCCGAGTGAAGTTGACTTAGTATTAAATGTTAATATTTTTTTTTACTTTACAGCATGAAATGATTCATGGTTATTTGTTTCTGACAAATAATAATCGTGACCGGGAAGGACATGGACCAGAATTTTGTAAGCACATGGTTCGGATAAATAAGGAAGCAGGAACAAATATAACGGTACGTGATAAATTTCAACACAAAAACCACTACCTCCTATTTGTTATTTATTAGCATTATATTCTTTGTGAATGCAGATTTATCATACATTTAATGCAGAAGTAAGATTGTATCAACAACACTGGTGGAGGTGTGAGGGGCCATGCCAGCACCGACCACCATTTTTTGGAACTGTACGTCGTGCTATGAACCGAGCTCCTGGTCCTTCAGATTTTTGGTATGCCGATCATCAAAGAACCTGCGGTGGCAAATTCATTAAGGTACGAGAGCCAGAAAGTAAAAAACCAATTTCGAAGGCTAAAAAGATTACTTCAAAGAAAAATATTCCAAGCTCTCAGAGTATCTATAATTGGTTTCCAAAAGATGGTAGTTCTCAAGAAACACCGACTGCTCAATCAAACAGTCCTTTCTCAAATGAAGGGTATAGTAGGAGCGATTATCAGGACAATTCACCAAAAAAGAACATTCCATATTCTAATGCAACGAGCAATATTCAAAGCATAAGCAGTAATAGTACAACAGCAGGTATAACGAAACTTGGCACTGGTGCCAACAAAGTTCATGGTTGGGGTATTGGAGGTCCGAGTACTGTAACAGGAAATGTCCCTGATAAATCTAATAGGACAGATCCAAGTTTTTCATCTCCCATAAGCAGTTTAGCAAAACCTGGACCTAAACTATCATACTCGGGTAAAGTGGGAGGCAATGGCTTGGGAAGAAGTAATTTATTAGATAAATTTTATTTATCTGCTACTAGTCCAAGTCGCGTTTCTGATAAAAGTCAGTTGCTTGTATCAAAGTCAACAAAAAACTCATCCACCAACGTAACTGACTCATCTGCTAAGAAGCCAAACAGTACCCCCGCTGAAGCATCCCAAATAATAAAAAAGAAATCTAACGAAACAAATATCACGGTATCTTGTCCGGTTTGCGACGCATCGTTTGGCGAACACGTTTTAAATATACATCTTGACGAATGTTTAGAAAGAGCTTTAAAAGAATGTCATAATAAGACAGAATCATTAACGTATCATGATAATAATACAAATAATTTACAAAGTAGCGATAACAACAGTACATTGCAAAAAATACCTGCAGGAAATGTCAAAGTGAATCTATCCATTAATTTATTTGACCCAAGCCCAGTAAAAAAACGAAAGGGTTCGGAATGTAATAGTATACGAAGTAAACAACCGAAGGTGGATTTCCATAAAGTTCCTGAGATGGTAGATTGTCCTGTGTGTAATGTATATATGGAGACAGAATATCTTAATAGTCATCTTGATACGTGTCTCACTGAAAGTGCCAAAGAAAGAGAACAAAGTCTACCAAGTACTGTAACACATTCAACTCCAAAGGCCATGGATTCAGACATTGAAAATATTTCTAATGTTTCCGATAGCCGTAACGAATCGATATTTGAGGTTAGTTCTAGTTCAACTGCATCCGATGCACCTGATAGTCCATTACTTAATACAAGAAAATCTTATAAATGCCTGGTATGCAACAATATGATAAAATCCAATGTATCTTTGAATGATCATTTAGAGGAATGCGTTAGAACTGTTTTTCGCGATGACTCTGATCCATTTATCGATGAACCACCCACTAAGAGTGATACGAATCTTGCAACTAAATTTCCATGTCCAATTTGTTTGGAGCTAGTCTCGGAAAGTATCATGAACCAGCACTTAGATTTTTGCCTTGAGAAAGATAAATAATTTGTGAATATATAATATGATGTTTGATAGAAATGTATTTTTTATTTAAAAAAAATAAATTATTTTGCAAGTTATATAAATATTTAGAACCTTCTATGAATACTACAATCGCAAAGTGAGAGGATTACAGAATGCGGCTCGTATTGCGATATGGCACTTATATTTTTATTCGTAACAATGAATAAAATACGTTTTACAAAATGTATTATTACATGACATATGTTTCTAGAGCTTTACATATAGGTCTCCTATATCCGAGTTTGTGGCAGTACACAGTCCACATGCAGATTCTTTGAGAAAATTTGGATAAATGATCAATACTTGCTCTTGAGTCCAGTGTAGGAATATTAAAAAACCAGGAACGATAAGATCTACAGATCTATTGTCCAACCTTAATCTGAAAAACAGTTATCTGTTAATGATAAAATATTACAACTACACTGTACAGTATGTAGTATCTTTACAAAATCCTCGAACATTCATCTCTTACCTATGTGCATGTATAAAATGGGTACTTACTTTTTTTGATTCATAGACTGAAACTGAAAGTTTTGTTCTAACGGTAAATATTTTTCATAATTATAAATGGCACCACCTTCTTTGTCAGGAATAATTTTCAAGTTATCAGTTTCATCATTAAAAATAATGTTGACAGTATTGGCACTGTTTATAGCAGATATTGTAAAACCTGGATTGTCTTCTTTACAGTCACCAAGCATCAGGACCTCGTGAACTTTGTTAAATGAAATTGACACATTATATGATGTCCTTATACTGGTGGGTGTTAATACACAACTACCTATAATTAAAGTAATTAATTGCCACATTGTATACATCTTTCTTGAAATAATTTATATGGCAATACCCACTGAAAAGTGTTTGAATCAGTGGACTGTCCAAATATTTATGCAATCTTGTTCTTGTTAAAAAGTAATCGACTATATGTGGATTATATTTTATATCCACTTTGTCTCTGTTGAGATGCAATTCTCCAGAACTAGAGTCCTTTGGAAATATTGCAGTTAAAAAAAATTGATCGGTATTCAAAGCAACGCTACTATTTCCTCCCATTAGATCATAAATAGCACGTAGCCTCCAGGCAGTCTTTGATAATTTTTCAGGTAGCTGCAAAACGAATATTGGAATTCTAATTCTATGAAAAAATATCTTTCTTTGTCACAATTACTTACATTCTCATATCTGACAAATATTTGATATTTTCGTAATGTCGATAATTCTCTGGAAGCTAAGTAACAGGCTTCTGTGTACGGAGTGAATTCTTTTCCACGTGCTTGTTCCTTGCATTCCTGATAAGGCCATTTCTTCTGTGCGCTTTCGATTAATTGCTCGGAACTGATTTCACCAACTAGATTTAATAATACGGAGGAACCCGTACATCTTCCCGCAGCTGAATCGGCTGGTCCCCATACGATATGTAATTTAATTGAAGATGGGTCACTTGGTTTTGTGCTTAAAAAGTCCCATTCCCAAAGACTGTCTCTGTCAATGTTAATGCAAATCTAAATGACCGTAAAAAAAGTTTACTAGTTGCTTAAAATATCCTGAAATTATATTTATTAATGCATCGACATTACTTTCATGACTTTTCCACCGGGTACTGTACGGCTGGCTTTTATTTTTAATGTGTCGGATATCCAACTTGTTGTTTCATAGAAAACTACAACGCTCCACTTTTGCAGCACATTCAACGATCCCAATTCCCGACGCGTTAGAAAGAACCCGTGATACTCATCACTTTTGCTATATTCAAGTTTCACCTAATGAAAAAAACAAATATTTCCATTGCTGATATTGTAACCGGAGATGCAAAGGATACTAATGGATAAATACCTCTGTTGGTTTTCCAATACTGTCTTGTGAATGCAAATTGTGGGGTTCTATATATGCTGCCAATCCACAGCTTCCTCCTGGAGGTACGTAAGTGAAATAGTCCAAAACGTGTGTACCCAGCATTCCAGATCTAATAACTGGCCAAATTCTAACAAAACATAAAGCAAGTCTCAAAATAGTAACTGAAGTGACAGTAATATAAATAATAAATTATGTTAAATTTATTGCAATGATTACTGATAGTTGCTACGGTGTGATGATAGTACATCCCCCAGAAGTTCATCGTGTGATATTTGACTTTCACAATCAAATACCTTTACGCACAACTGCCCACCCAGTTCAGGAACTTCCACATCAAAGATCTTTGTATCCTAATATATTACATATATAATTAATAATCTAAAACCGTGATTATTTTAATTGATTCAGAATGTATTACCTTTAATTTATTTTCTGGTAGTTTTCTCACAGTATATATTTCCTGACACGTCTTACATATATTTTTCAACATTGTCCTCTTTCTGGTACTGATAACAGACGTCACGGTTCTTACATGAGCTGTCACTCCAGTTCTAATGTATTCTAAAACAATAATGCATTGTAGCTGACACTTTTAATCAATTATTGTCTAAACGATGATAAATCTTTACCACCAGGTGTAATGTATGACAAAAATAATTTATCCGCAAATCCAATTGTCACATTGACAGGAAAATAACCATGGATAGATTGTTCACGTTCAGCTCCATGCCATAAATCAGTAAATGGATTATAAGAGGCAACTGATTCAGTTCCATGAATTGACGTGCTAAAAATGAATTTATATACATTTCGCACTATCTCTTTCCTTTATCACAAACGTTGCAGCGTACCGTAATATAACGTGATTATTACGACCAACAGAGCTATGAGTAAAGTTTCCTCTCATAGAAAACAATGATGTGACAGTACCAGCAATCTTTACGTTAGTACCCAAATCAGTGACTTGCACGGATTCCATAGTAAGAGGTACGTTAATACGCTGTTGATTAATATGGAATTCCATATTCTCATACACATGATAAGCGTTCTCAGCCATGGACAACATAACTATGGAATATACAGTGTTTAAAAATAACAGTATAACATACTTATAGCGTCAGAGACTCATAAGAGTAATCTTACTTTTTAAAGCCCTTTTGATGTTAGTTTGATTAAAGTACATGCACAGAACAGCCTTCTGCTGTACTCTTGCAATTATTTCTATGTGAAAAGGCTTCTCTATTCTTTTTGGTAATTTAAAACTCTGCAAGACTTCTTTGACACGAGTAAGATTCTTTAAATGTTCCAACACTCCAGTAAAAATTCCATCGTCTTTGATATACAACTATCATGGTAAGATAATTATTGCAATATGTTAGCTCATATATTTCAGGTTCTTATAAAGTAATTCTTTACTTACTGACACGTGATTCAAGTTAGTACCAATACCATGATTGTTTAATGTAATATGAGACACTGTTGGCATATTTGTACGAGGATCAGCAATAATAATTGCATGTAACATAGCGCCAAAGTTTCTAAAAGTATCTTGATAGTCGAGTAAATAATTGCCAGTCATTATGTATTGATTACTCGCTGGCTTTCTGAGTACGCGTGTAAATTGCGCGGCAATACCACCGCTGTAATAAAAATTATGTAAAACTTTCAATTTATCCTTTATCGTGTCTTCCGTTACTCTTGTCTTTATCGGAAACTTACATCTGCGTGTAGCACGGAAAATTCGTATGCTCCATTGATTTTAAAGTGGTGTAAAAGAAGTTGTAGAGATGCTGATCTGGTTCTCCTTGCATATACCAATAAAGTGATATCAATCGACTTGATGAAGGACTTGAAACAATTAATAAAGTCATTGCTACTATTCGCATTTCCAGAGGTTCTGTGCGATTGACTAAGATTGGCCAGTAGACTGGATATATCTGTCAATGAATTATTTCTTATTAGTGTCTTGCAATGAACGAGAAGACAAAAATTCATAATAACTTTACTCACCACGTCTGGTCTTAAAGGAGCAGTTGGCAAAGATGCCCAGGCAGCTAAAAAACGCAAGTGCCGAGACTCGGAATTGCTACCACTAGCTATAGGCTCCAAAAATTCCACCACTTTTCCCAACTGTATGTTAGACAATCCCTCGAGCCAAACCATTTTCTTCTCATACTGTTTGCTTTCTGAAAATATAATTTTTTAATCATTGCTACAGGCACTGAGTAGCTATAACTTCCAGGTTCTTACGCTGTAAATTAAATTTCTTTTATTTACCTGTAAACTTGTCAAGATAAAGGCGCACGTAATCGTCCAACATTTCATATGGACAGTACAGCAGACATGTTTTGTAAATCAATGTGCCGTATGTAAGAATTCCTGTATTGTGTACCTCCGGCGATACTTTTTCAGGAGGATTGAGTAAAGTTTGCAAACTCACTAACAACTGAATGTCCGGTTTTCTTATGTGAAATGGTAAATGTGTCAGAAGATATATTGCAGTTATATCCGAGACTTTCCTGTTTAAAACTAAATTTTGAACAAACAAGGCTGCCTCTTTACTTCCGACTTGTGGTAGCGCTTCGAGGAACATATTCCTGACACAAATAAAGCAATAGATATTTATCCACTGAAACATGCAGTACAAAGATTCGTTCATGTAATTCCTTGTACCTTATGGTTTCCTCTTTGTAACTGGTGCCAGATATTTTATTGTAAGCCACTTGTAAATCGGCCTGATCCAACATACTGAGATAGAAGAGAAGTTGAGAAATTGTTGTATTATGTAAATTATGAATTTCAGTATCCAATCCAGGATTTTCAAGTCGCTGGCTCAATCTATCCAGCAAAACTCCTATCTGAGATATTATCAGTGTTTAGGCCTTGATTAAGTTACGTACAGATTTCAATACTATTTTCAACTTACAGATTCAAACACATAATCTTTATCGTGCAATCCTCTTCCTTGAGTAAAATCATTTTCCGGAAGTACATGCTGAATGGTTGTAGCAAATAATTCACTTGTAAGGATTTTATCCCTTAGATTGTGCGTGGATAACAAAGTAAAAACTTGTCTATTTTGGATGAAACAAAATGCCACGTATAGTCACTCGTTACATAAGTATAATTTTTATATATAAATATTGTTTAACACTTACTGTGTAAATAGGAACTGTGCCTCACCGAGACTTTGAAATGGCTGCACATATACTCCTCCTGTTGCGTTAATATATAAAATAGTATTTTTGGCATCACTCGACTTCACCCTATAGAGTCTCTCACTAGATTTTAATACTGGATTCTAAAAATAATATGTACACAGTATTGATCTCCGATTATTAACTTAATGACGTGTTAAACATATTGATAAATACTTGATCGTTATTGGGACACAGCATTACTGGAACATTACTCCAACTCCAAAATGGATGTCCAACGCATGTTCTTGGATCAGTCGATTTCATTACAAAAATTTCATCGGTCTCCTGAGGACTAACTACATACTCGATATAACATTGACCATAATGGTTGACCTGTCGATTAAATATCAATGAAAATCAATTGAATTAATTCGTACGTTTAAAAGGAAGGTCTCCCACAAAGATCTACCTCTTTAGAATGAAACGCTGCCTGATTTTTTAAACCAGCTAAATCCAATTGAAAAATTCCGACGATGCTTCTTTTGATATTTGTCGCCCAAACAGGTTCTGCCTCAATGCTAAAGTTCTCAGCTAATCCCATTTTGTACGTCACTTTAAAGGGCTTTGACATTTCATCAATTTGACTCCCAACATCTACAAATTCTCTTTGCCCATCAGGCGGTCCATTTCGCATATCCATTTGTAAATCTCTCAACTAAAAGGTAATTGATGGTATTAAATACAGCAAAACAATATCTTCAGCAATGTCTTACCTGCATTACAACAACATCCTCCTCTATGACCTGGACCACCAGTGTCCCATAAATACCCCAGGACGAAGCAGCTGTAATAGGCAACAGCACACCAGAATTTGAGGTGGCATTGTACGAATACACATATTCCTTCCCTGGTTCAAAGATATTCTCTGCCACGCTGCCATGAAATGATAAAGCCAATAGAAAAAGGATCTTGCTCATGTAACATCGCAGAAGAAATTTCCTGGGATGACAGTCTGCGAAGATGAAACATGTATATGTCAATACATTTGAAGAGCACCAATATCCTGTATTACTCACATCCCTGATGACTGCGAAGAGCAAAAACATATTATACTACACATCAATCATATAATGCATACGCATGACAAGAAGAGATAATAAATAATATACTCAGAAAAAAGATACTCTGCATCTTTTTATTTTTAATTTAGTCAATGCGATTCTGGTAAGTCTAAATTGAATGATCACTTACATAAATAGAAATTTTTATGTCATACCTGTATGGCTCATGATGTGTGATCGTAGCTATGCCGCAGCGGACTGGTATCATGAAAGTCCGGAGATGACCCTTATAGTTCCTATCGCAGTGACCCACGACTATACGTCTGGTCATAGTGTGAGTTGAAATTATCCCGACAGCCGATTATCTTCAATTGGATCATGTACTCTCATGTAGAGTTCACGTATAGCGACCCACAAACTTAAAAAAAGTAATGGATTGCTCTAATGATAGAATGTTTTTCTAGCCATCAAATCTTCGATGCTTTGGTTCTATATTGATTATAAAACATTCCATCCGCTTTGCATTGCAGGACCAGTTTGTATACTTTGCATGGTAACAAAGTCGATTCTTTGGATTTTATCAATATAGAAATAGACTTGACCTACGTTCAATGCATCGTAAGGCAGTGATTAAAGAGACGGTACAAATTCATTGTCAATAATATTTTGTCATTGTGTCACGAACACAGGGGACACTATTGCCCAATCCAGTGACAAGGCAAATGCTTTTGTAGGAAATCTATGATTTTTTCCATTTTCTAAAATCCCAGCGGTTAGATGCAACATGCGTGCAGGGCTCTCTGAAGTTATCGGACCTTATGGGGTATCTCGTAAGGACCAGTAATTTCGAAACACCCTGTACAACGGTTGAAAGAAAGACGCGTGATAAGAAGACCTCTGACCGTTTGCATATCAGCATCTGGCCTGTTATCTTTTATCCGTAACGATAAGAAATTTCTTTTAAATTATACAGGGCTTCGAATGCATCGCATCTATAAATAGAACCCCCGTGGTATTATGCTAGGTAAGTTAAGAAACAGAAATAAATTTCTCAAGCGATATCACTTCATTGAGTTATTTATTACGAATGAGATACGAAATGTAATTGGATAATAATTATAAGACAAGAATAGAACTTCTTTTTCAACTCTCTTTATTATTTACAAGAATCTAAGTGTATTATGTACCGTGCTGCCAAACGTTTAGAAACAGCGGATCGTACTCGAGATAAATCTTCCTATTACGTGTTACTATACAAAACTGTCTTTTTATATTATACACCTAAAAACATTAAATAACTGCATCGTCTTTTAGAATACACAAGACCTTTTTTTTTTCTTGCAATATAAAACTATATCGTACGCTTATTGTTACAACTATAAAAATTTAATCAAGAAATTTGCTGGACATTTAATAGGTTCTTACGTCATTACGTTACAACGGTTTTATGATTTTCAGGATCGATTTGGAATATTCCCAGGCCTCGCTGTAAAATAAATTGTTTCTGTTTATTAATGCTGATAACACAAAAGACCGCGAAAACGATGGTTCATTAAAGAAGCTTATCGTCTTACTTATGAGCCGGATTCGCTTGATCCAATTGATCACTGAGTTGTTGAATTAATGTGGCAAACATCCTGAGTTGTTCAATTGTTTCACCCTGAAGCCACGCTCGTGGCAGAGTACTCATTATCTGCAAAGGGTATAATTGTTCTTAATAAAATGATTCTTTTAAATAGAAAGATAATTCGTTCGATGAACAATCACCACTTACCATGTTTGCTTTCGCAAGGGCGTCAACTGGAGATGACACTCTTAGTCCAGCCAAGAGGTATCGGTTCAAAAGTGATCCAAGTGCCAAATTTTTTAGTTGAGTGTCACCGAGAAGTCCTTGCCAGCTTAATAAATTACGCAGCAACTTGACAGCCATTGCAAACTGCCTTTGAAAAAATTGATGCCTCGTATCCAAAACTCTACAAAGCAGATACACGCTTCATTCTCAATTCTTATGGATATTATACGCCGAAGCCACGAATGAACTTACTGTTTTGGAAATATCGGTATAAAAACATCGTTTTCAACAGCCGCCTTGATTTTATCTAAGATAGCATTGAACAGCAGCTCCAACTGTTTACTGGAATTGTTGAAATTTGGATAATCCCTAATGAGGCGGCTCACAGTGCCTACTAGTCGTAAAGTCTGAGAGGTAGACATTGGATCCCATATTTTATCGACGATAGCTGTAAATTATAAAACAATTTTCATCAACAAATACATTCTGATGTTAAACAATGAATCACGATAAAAATTATATTCTTCTTTCGTACATGTGAGTTTTGGAAGAACAATTTTCTCCATCGTACACGGCACGAGTCTGACGTCAGGATCGTGCTTTAAAGAATCTTCCGTTTCCTTATTATCCAATGCGTACAGTAGTAACGTGTTATACCATTTCGTTCTTTCGAGATCCGTGCTTTCCTGATTTAAAAAAAAAAAAAAATATTAACAGTCAAACATTTCCATCAATGAGTGTTACTATCCTTACGAAGACATTCGCGTCCAATGCTTTACCATAATAGGATTCCACGTGACAAGTTTCAATCTAATAACTGGGGAGATTATTTTAGGTATACATAAGGGAACATATGCTTCCATATATGCATCCAAGTCTGTTTCCCTCCAGGATTCCAATTTCGATAATATGCCCCTAACAGTACAGAAGTCATCGACGACGTCAGAAAATATATCTTTACTCTCGTTGTCAATATCCTCTGTAAATAAAAAAACCATAAGCAATAGAGTTAAACAAGAAAGCGAATGATGTGCTTTTTATCCACAGGCTCATACCCTTTGTCTGTTTAAATGCAAGATTTTGCTGTTCGGTGACCTCATCGTCGCTGGACATGCCGTCAATGTGCTTAGGTAACGTCGGGGTCAGTTCTCTGGCTCTTCTACGACGAGCTCTTCTGCCCTCTCTTTCTGTAGCACGGCGAATCCGGGCTTCATCCTCTGGACCCCTCCTCATAGTTTGTCCTCCTGTTGAAATAAAAAATTATTTCTTAGCAGACTAATTAAGATGTTAATTATATCAAAGGTACTGCAGTGCATTGATATGTATTTTAGTATATGATTCTCGGATGATGTGAATAATTGAATATAATTGTAGTAAGAAATAACTGACTGGCAGCTGTTGTTATTTCTTCGGCTTGATCTCTTGTGTCTTGACGTCTCCTCTCCATCAGTTCGGTTGTCCGTTCTCCGTAGAGTTCTAACCAGCGTTGCTCCAATCCCACAACGAGAGGCAGCTAACAAAGAAAGAACGTGTGAACTTCTGTTTGGCAAGAGAAGTTCAATGACTTGAGAAAACAATCAACCTCCGTGTTACAAGTGCAGAGTGAAAACGTATAAGAGAACTATGAAGAATAGTCAGAAGATCATACACTCGAATCAAAGCTGATTAAATTCCTTAGTCACTAGACTTCTTTAAAGACATGGGATAAAGGATTTTATCTTTTAGCGTTATTATATACTTACTTATCTTATTATATATAACGATTACGTGACCTAGGACTATTTATTTCTAGAGTTTCTAATACAGAGAAGATTCTGACCCCCGGCAATGTAGGATTTTAATATATTTATATCACTAGTGTATAGAAGAATATTGAAGAATACGTAAAAACAAGGGCAACCCATAATTATGTTTTTTTTTTTTCATTCTGACTTTTTAAAGCTATTCAATTTACAAGATATGCAATATGTGGGCACGTTACTAATTGTAATAATAATTTAATGAATCATACATTGCGTTGAAAACCCCAATGCTCAAAAAAAGCGTGACAGCGTGTAAACCCACCTTCTCATCAAGACACTCTACCAAGTCAGTGACATACCCACGCAACTCTTGGTAATATCTGAAGCGCTGTGCAAGCTCTGGCGCACGGAGTTCACCCTGGTCCAATTCCTTAAGAGTCTGCCCTAACTCTTGCTCTAATTGTTCCTGATCAAGCTGATGACGTCTGTGTACCTCGCGCAAACTGTCTAATCTAAATAAAAAAAATTGGAAAAAATTTACATTAGCGCAATGATTTTCACGTATATTATATTAAAGTTTTTAATTTTTATATTTTATCATTCGTATGTGTACGATGTACAACCTTCCACGAATCTTATTAACAACTTCCTCCGGGGAAATTGGTACGATCTTCGTTGGGTCTGGTGGATGCATAGATGGGGGTGGTGGTGGGGCTGGCATCATTAACACATCCACGGGTAATCCTGATCCCATCATCGGATTCACGCTCATACCCATCGTGTACTGTTGTTGCATAATAGAATCTTGTTGTGCGGCTGCAATCTGATAAGAAGTTTTTTAATGATATTTATAGTCAGTAAATTATCATTTAATGGTTCAATTTTTTAGTAACTATATACCTGTGCTCCAGTTACGCCTTTTCTAATCTGTTGAGTTTCCCATTCTTCCTCGTCAATGCTATGCTCACACTCGTCATCTGAAACTGTTGCGAGAAACATATTTGAGTCTGAAGAGTTTCTGATAACAGTTTTAATATGTTTATTAGACGAACGTTTATCTTGAGCTTGGGACGCAAGGAAAGCTTCTCTTCTTTTCTCTTTATCTCGAGCATCTGTATTCACGGTCATGTCAATTCGATCTTGAGAATCATCGTCGTCGCTTCTATCATGATCCTCTTCACGGATTAACCTTGACTTCCCTTTATCTTCACTAAAAATATTGAAGAGGATATTATTTCTTGTACTTATAATTGTATCGAAATAGTTTCTACATTTCTTGTTATTATTACCTTTGTTCTTCTATGGGTATGTAGTCCGTTCCCAATTCTCTAGCTTTTTGTCTGCGTTTTCTTGCTGCATGAATCATTGCTGCATCCGGTATACAACCACCTGTATAAAAACATATTATAGTCATATGTGAAAGGAAATACAATTTTAAGATATTTCGAAGACTTACTCTCTAAAAGTATTTTCATTGTATCGGCTCTGTCAGTATTCCTTCGGAATTTATGACCACTCGGATCATCATCCTCTTCCTCGGACGTATAGTCATCCTTCCCAGCCACTAAGGCAGCTCTTCCATTTAAGATTAGTGGTCCTGTATTTTTAATTTTAACCTAATAAGGAAAAAGTATTTGCATTAGAGTACGTGTCAAATCGGACCTACAGGTTAATTATGTAATTATTGGGAAATTTATTTTGAATAGATGAGCCTTTGAAGCTTTATTCATAAAATGATATAAAAAAAAAAAGATGCGTATCAACTGAAATAACTTGATCATGTTAGAATTAGTCTAATCAGAATGACGTTACTGTGTCAACTAATCAAATCCTGTTAGCAACCCATAGACTTTTTATACAATCAAACTTTCTTAGACACATTTTCACTTTAATATTGTGCAAAGTTTAATGTAAACTAAGATCCTATTATTTCAATTAAATATATGTGCCAGTAGTAAGTCACGTTATTAGATATAAATTGAAACCTTGCTACGAATAATTTGCCAAACATTAGGATCTTAGTTCTTACATATTAGGATAGAAAGTGAAGATTATTAAGACATTAAAATTGCAGAAGTACTAATAATAATAAAACATCATAGAGATAGCTTACTACTAGATCGTCTGTCTTTATTTCTAAATCTTTTTCCTGCTTAATGGACATGTTCGCTTGCTCAGAGTCCACTTGCATTTTCTCTTCACCTTTCTTTTTTTTCCTCTCGTGATCTAGCTGTTTCATCAGTTTTTTGCTTCTGGAGGATTTCTTCACTTTAAAAACTTCACCATCATCAGCTGTAAATACATATAATAAATTAATCATACACCCATAATTCAACTATCTACAACAAATCATCCACCTCTAAATATCAATTAACTCCCAATTATATTCTTAGTCCAACGAGTAATAGACCAATTACAGATTTGTTCGATAAACCAAAATATTTTCATACCTTTAACAATCTCGTAGCATCACTATGCGATATAGTATAACATAGTCAAATTCTATAGAAATATCCTTTTGCTTAAAATTATGCAATCATTATTTTTAAAAGAAACATATACCACCATGTATATATAATAGTACTATCAATTCTCAATATTATTAATACTCCAAAAAAACTCCTAATCCATTAAAATCCTTCCCACCTCCAAATAAAGTAATAGGAATTCCGATTTCACGATGAATTATCAAGTCCCAATAAAGTTCAATAAAATCGAAATAAAAATTGAAGCATCCTAAAATCAGCCCGTGATTTCGTCTCTTGGTTCTCACCTTCTTCCAGCTCCTCTCCAAAGCTGAGGAGCGTTTGTTTTGGCTTATCCTTCTTCTTCGGTTTCAATTTGATCGCCTGTGCGTCCTCGGTCTCCATCCTGTTCTCATTATCTTCATCCTCGTCATTGAACGGCCGCCGTCGTATATTTCGCTTTGGTTTATTGAAGAGCGACATTTTGCACAAAACTTTTAGTTGGCCACGATACATCCACAGATTTCTATCGAAGAACGTATCACTATCATTGCAAAATGTACGCGAAGGTAACGTATGACATTATTGAACGAGAGAAAAGCGCTATTTGGCTGAACAGGGCTAGAAACATGTGTCTACAGTCACTCATATACAGCATACGTGCTCTAAGGGTACGCTGCGCAGAGGAACTAAAGTCTCCTCTTCATGAAAGCGATGGAAACTTGCAGCTGTTCAAAGTCAGTGCGCTATTGGTTGTCTAACAGTTAGGTACTTATTCGAGTCAAATCGAAGTAGTTTGAAAAAAATAAAGAGAAGAGAAAAAATATTTTTCAAATAGTATATTTTGAGTAAAGAAGGAAGTATTGCCGTAGACGATATTTCAGGCAACATTTTCAATAGATTTTACACACAGAAGGAAATATGAAATGAAGTAATTATAACGCTCTTTATGATACTCTTGATCATAAATTCATGTTTAAAAAACAAAATTTCAGTGGTAAAAGAATTATCGGTACTCAAATTCCTGCTCCGAAATTATTACAAAGAATGCTACGAATATAATCAGTAACGGCAGTACCAATATAAACAACAATAAACTGGATGAAGGTATTAAAAACGCATTTTCATATTTATATTGTATACATATATTATACAAATATGGTCTTGGTTGACGGTCTTTATAAAAGTTTCAGAGCATTGTTGTGGGTGTTTTTACCGCTAAAATAATTGATTTCCAAATGTATCACATAAAGCTAAGTATAAATATTTTTTAAAAATAAAAGCAAATGCAAAGTGGAGTCCTTGGTATTTGAAATTAAAAAATCTAGCCATTGAAATAAGTATATGAAATTTATTGCTTACATATAAGTTAGTTATACTTATGCGAACATCTAGTATATGTCCTAAAAAGTTTTTTTTTGACTATTCGTAAATGTCAATTCTAGTAATCATTATTTTAATTAGAACTATTATTGTAAACTTATTGGAAAACATTAAGTAATTGCCTGCAGTGTAAAAGTACATTTTAAAAGAGGTGAGATACCATATCAATTCGTCAACCTATTTGTGGATCATGTACGTATGTGACATGTATAATACAAAAAGTCAAATATTAGAAAGACTGTTACACGGAGACATACTCCATATAATACGCGTTAGCTTAAAACTCGTACTGCGAGATGACTATAAGTAGTTTGGCAACAACACTGCCAGCAAATATCGTGTTACGATAAATCTCCATACTGAGATCAAGCTCAATCTCCTGAGGCCCTTGTATACTCTGGGTAAGAACTAAAATGACCTGGGAGAGACTGGGCTTTCGAAGCCTGAAACAAGACTCGGTAGCCCGTACTACTCCGGGTGGTGCTCTGACATCTACTAGTGTCATACTAAATTGCAGTATTGATCCTGGTAAGTGATTGCTATGCATTGTGAATAGCTCTAACTGCCCAGTCGGTGGAATTGGCATCATGCTTACAATGGAAAGAAAGTTGTAAGAATAATGAGATGGCAACCTGAGGCAGACTTCGTCTCCACTTTGACAGTAGTGTGACCGTCGAATACACCGACTGAAAGAATGAATGTAGAAGTATTGTTAAAATCCAAACATAATAATTTACTATTATGGTAGTGAAATATGCATATTTATACAATAATTACTTTTGTCTTTCATTATCCCTATAGTAACCAGATGGACACACTATTTTATTACAACGGTAGCCGCCTCGAATGTTTTGACAAATCTCGTCCGAAGACCTGCATACGTTTCCTGCGTCACACTCATTAATATCTGTAATAAATAGTAAACAATTATTAAATAAATTGCAACAAATAAGAAGATTCAAAACCTTGAATATGTTACCTTGACACGATCGATCATCCTGACCAAGTCTATAACCATCAGGACACTTGCACGCGTAACTACCAGGAGTATTTTCACAGATTCCGCCACATATGTTGTTTTGTTTAAATTCCGTGCATTCGTCAACATCCGAACAAGATCTGTTATCCAAATTGAGTCTGAAACCAGGTCTACAAGCGCACTTGTAGCTACCCCAGGCATTGATACAAAGATGCTGGCACAGACCTGGGGTTTGTCGGCACTCATCCACGTCTCGACAGCTATTGGCACCGAAGCTTTCAAAACCTTCTTTGCAATTGCATCGGTAAGAACCAATGGTATTCTCGCACTGGCCATTTACGCTACAGATGCTTCCTCCATAGATACTACACTCATCGATATCTACACAATCCTTATTAGGACCTATAGTATGACCTGGAGGACAGGAGCAAAGATAACCACCCTGTCTATTCTCGCAAGTTTGTCCTTGTCCGCAATCGTGGGAACCATCGGCGCACTCGTCAACATCAACACAATGGAAACCACTGGAATCGACTTGGTAACCATTGCCGCAAATTATCCTGGAGACACAATGATAAGACCCAACGGTGTTGATACAACGTCGTAATGCTCCGCAGAGATTTTGAGCCTGTTGGCACTCATCGATATCTACACACTGTCCTGAACTAGCCTGATAACCCGAAGGACATGTTATTTCCGGCCTAGGTGCAACACTAGGAGGTCGCCGTAAGACAGGTTCTCTAGTGGTTGTGGCTGCTGTCGTAAAAGGACCGTACGTTCTCGCTGGAGTATTTGGCGAAACCCTAGTATTGCGATGACAACGATAAGACCCCAGTGTGTTTCGACAATGATAGCCTTCGCTGCAATCGTGAGTACCCAGAATGCATTCATCGTCATCCTCACATATCTGAGTAGCCACGTTTAACGTGTAACCGGTGCCGCATGGTAAAAATCGTGTACAGGTGTAACTGCCCAGAGTATTGTCGCATCGTTGGGAGGGCAAGCATTCATTCTCCGGTAGCTGACATTCATTAATGTCCACACAGGCTTGCGTCAAATTATCACGACGGAAGCCTATTTTACAACTGCAGTAGAAACTACCAACAGTGTTGATGCACTTTTCATCACTGCTGCATGCATCCTCTATCTCCTTGCATTCGTCAATATCCATACAGCCATTTCTTGTATATCTCATACCAGCTGCGCAACGGTTCCTGGGTTTACGGGCAGCTGGTATAGGAGCCCTTGCACAGGAATATCCACCAGGTTGATTATAACACACCTCAGATCCACATATATGTGGATCTGTTTTGCATTCGTCGATATCTGTTAATCATTAAAACCAATAAATACAAGAAATCATTGTTTCATAACCTGATAAAGTTATATATATTTGCATTGCGACGTATCAAAAATACAATTCATGCAAGAACTGTTATCGTCACGAGGAAGCAAGAGTAAACACTGATAAGACACTATGTACAAAAGCCAAACACGCCTGATGCACCGTGGAACAAAGTAATTGTACATGCATTAACAATTATAGATAATAGATCACAAGCAACATATCCTGTAAGAAGTCATAGGAAAAGATCATTGTTGAATTCTATAAAGGGAAAGGAGTCGATTATAACGTACCGAAACACTGTCTCTGCCCAGCATGGTATTTATATCCGGTAGGACAGGCCGGTTGCTGCTGTGGAAAGACCCTATGCGGTCTTTCGCACTTGTAACTTCCTGGTAAATTAACGCATCGCTCTCCTAACCGCGAGTCGCATTTAAATTTTCCTGAAGTACACTCATCAATATCTTCACACTGTCGTGAGCTTAATGAATACTCGTAACCCCTGTCGCAAGCCGGTAGTCTGGTTATGCACTCGAAACTACCCTCTCGATTCACACAGTACTGATGATTCGCTAGCAGACAGTTGTGAACATTTTCTACGCACTCGTCAACATCCTGACAGCTTCCATCGAAAGCTCTTCGATATCCATTCTCACAGGGTGGTATAGCGACGCAAGTGAACGAACCATTCGTATTCGAACACGTGTGGGTACCTTGTGGACAATTATGCTGGCCCAAGAGACACTCGTCAACGTCCTGACAACTCTTCGTGCGCGTATTGAAAAGCCATCCTGGTCCACACAAAGGGGAACAGTCATAGCTTCCTGGAAGGTTCTGACAATGTTCATGTTCCCGGCATCCTGGTCCATCCTGGCATTCATCAATGTCAACGCATTCCCCAGATACTTTATCTCTAATGTAACCATTACGACAAGGCGTCACGACGTCGCAGACGTATGAACCATTCGTGTTGACACAAACGTGGGTTTGGGCGGGACAGGAATGAATACCAAGTTTGCACTCGTCGACGTCTCGGCAAATAGTCTCGTCCAAAGGGTCAAGTTGTAATCCTGGTGGGCATGCTGGAGAACACTGATGACCTCCAATAGAATTGACACATCGCTCCCCAGCGCTGCATGTCAGTAACCCACGTGCACACTCATCTATGTCTAGAGTAAGAGTCAGTGCAATAAAAGAATTCTAAATTGTACAATGTTCTACCAACCAGTAGTCATGCGATACTAAATATACCTCAATCGCATATAACTATAATAACTTATACACAAACACATGAAAAACTTTCACCTTAATTTCAACATCAAATACAAAGTTTTTGAAGAGTCTGACAATGTTTTAAAAACAATACTGCAATCGAAGTTATTCATAGAGAGGAACGATAGATCACCAATGTATTGTATATCTAATATTGCATAATTAATATACCTTGACATTTAAAAGTCGACAGATTCAATTCAAATCCATTTTGACACTCACAACGGAAAGTTCCGGGTATATTTGTACACCTCATATACTGACCAGTGCAATTATTATTGATGGTCCGGCATTCGTCAATATCTACGAGTATGACGAATAATAAAATTATCTATCAATTTGATTGTTTAATAACTTCTGATGTTACCTACCATCGCATCGTTCAGTACTGTAGTTGTACGTGTAACCCGGAAGACACATAGGTCTCACAGCGGAAACATTTTGATCCTCCTCATTACTAGCAGTAGGCTCAATTTCCATGATATCTTTATAACGAGAGTTATACGTGTCCGAAACATTGTCATGTTCATTTTCAAAACGAAAGTACAATGGGTCACACCTATAGCTGCCAATTTCATTGACACAACGTTCGGTAGAATCGCAAGAATGCAACTGTTCGTTGCATTCGTTAACGTCTGTACAAGGTTCTGTAGGATTGGTCGTAGGCTTGTATCCTGCAGGACATTGAGATTTGATACTTGGCCGTTCTTGCTTAGAACATTCATATCCTCCGACGGTATTGAAGCACTCCGATCCAGGACACAGTTCGCTTGCACTGACAGCGCATTCGTCAACATCTGTAAATAAATGCTTAAAGCCTGCAGAGCTGCACTTTGCAGAAAGTTACGACTCTTTTACTTACATGCAGTGAAATAAATCTGCGAAGCATGCTGGGTCAATAACTATTGCGAGCACGATTCGGCAAGGAGTACCTGTCCGGCAACTAACCGGAAGGGACTGCATTCTTTTCAGCATGCTGTGGTATAATACTATTGTATGACTAAATCCCATAAGAAAACTGGCTCGCAATAAATGTGTATACAAGAAATGAAAATGTTGCCATCGTGCATTGTAGTCTCCGTTTCACGTGCAACTCACCAATACAGGCACCAAGGTTGACGCTGAATATGAATCCTCCCTGACATTTTATGTCACACTCGTAAGCTCCATCTGTATTTCTACAAGCCTCTATCTCGGGTAAGCAGCCATGAATGCCTTCAGTACATTCGTCCACGTCTGAATAACGATATTAATTAAAGATATATCGTTTGTGTAAGTGTTGCATAGATTGAAGAGTGATGAACCTTCGCAAGTTTTGGTGACAGCTTCAAACTTGAAACCGGCAGGGCAGGATTTGCCACTTGCCAGATGGTGACAAGTAAAGTTACCCTGGACGTTAACGCACAACTGTGTCTCTTTGTCACAAGCATCTGGTAACTCGGTACATTCGTCGATATCTAAAAGATCGACAGTCCTGAAGGATTTATGACAAGACTGTCGAATTTATCGAACTGATTAAGTCTCACCGGCGCACCGCTGTATCGCTGATTCATAACGATAACCAGGAGGACAAACTTCGTGTTGCAGCCTTTCCGTTGACGATCCGGTCAAGCACACGAATGATCCTATAGTGTTCTCGCAGCGGCCAGGGCATACGTTCTTTTGACACTCATCGATGTCTAAGGAAGACATCAGGTACAGGGACAAACAATGATATACAAAACTTCCAGTTATAACGAGACATCACGCAAAGGCTCACGAACAATTAGAACGCGGACATTATCATAGCAAGAGCATCATAGTATAATTCTACTTTTGCAAGAATTTAATAGAATCATTCAAAACAGAAGACATACCGTCGCAGACCTGTGACACTGCGTTATACTGGTATCCAAATGGACAGAGAGGCGACAGCTCATTCTCAACTTCTAAAGGATTGGTAGTAGTGGTTTCCAAATTGCAAGAATGTTTATCCTTTGCTAAAACGTACCCTGGCTCACAGCTACAGATCACTGCATCGCCAGTATCCGTACACTTTTGTTCACAAGGATTATCCGCCTTGCATCTGTCAACCGGGAGGTCCTGCCTGCAGGTTTTTCCATCTTCCAACAAAGTGAAACCCTCTCGACATGCACAGGTGAACGATCCCACTGTCGGAATGCAAATGTCCGAGCAGAGCATGCCTTTCATAAGTTGACAAATATCATCAAATGCTGTAGAAGCAATAGGTCTTCGTTAGTTCAGTTTAAACCGTCGTTCATGAATATAAAAATTAATTTAAAAGGTCTGCAGCATATACTAACGAGGTGGTGGAATATTTAACGGCGTTGTGGACGTTGACAAGGAATCGGTAGTAGCAGAGGTACTTCTGCTGGTGACGGCAGACGTGCCACTGGTACTACTGGTATACATAGTAGTAGTATCAGTGCTACCGCTGGTTGAGTCGATAGTAGTACTCGGTGCAGCTTCATAACAACATTCTAAAAATGCAGGATCCCAGGGTTTTCCAAAACTAAATTTCTTGAACGTACAACCCTGACCCATTGAACCGGTTAGGATGCCTAAGAAGGTAAGAACGAATGTGCTGACGTTAATTAATATAGCTGAGAAGGTACCATAATTTAAGTTGCATTACCCAGCTTGCAGCCTTCGCAACAGTCACGTTGATAATCACTATCGTCCTTGGAATTGGTACGACATGCTTTTCCAGCTCGTGCGTTACTCTTGCCCAACTGACATTGCTTCTCTCGATAAGCCCTGACACAGCATATATCAACAGCCTCAAGACAGAGACCTTGCTCAACTTGGGGAACCCCGGTAACAGGTCCCACGAAGGATTCGCATCGCAGTCCTTGTAAAGCCCATGAAGAACCCAGGCCGCAACACTTTTCAAATTGAGACTCCATCCTCGATTCCACTCCTGTGATGAGATAAGAATATAATGTCTGAACTTGAAATTCCTGCATGACGTAAGATATATTATTAGTTTGTCAAAAAAAAAAAAAGTCGACATAGAACGTTCTATTTAGCTGGGATAAAAAGTAAACAGTCTTTAAAAAAGAAGATAAAAACTTATCTCTTATTTGCACAAGTCTCTCGTATAAAATCTCATGAAAAGTTCTAATACTCCATGGACTGTCGCGTGTCTCTTGTCTGCAGCATTGCAGATTGATAAGGTATACAGAGTCTCAGTCCACATGTTTTTCTTACACACCCTGAATCTTGGATTTTTTCTTTTTCTTATTTCTCGGCTACGTTTCTTTCATTCAGCGTCCGGTCTTGTAAAGTATTAAATTAATCTGAATCTTCAGCCAACAATAATAAAATCTCAACTTGACTGTGTTAAAAAGAAGCAAACGATTAAAGTGACGACACTGGAAGATAAAAGCTGTCCGAAAGAGATTCAATACTTGAGTTCATAAAATAAATAAAATTAGTGAACCAGAAGCGCTAGAAATTTATCGTTCTACGAAAGAATCTATAGTTATTTTCCACAAAATCTAGCAAAATCTACGCAGAGGAACTTCACACGAGTAAGATACGTACCATGCCACGAAACCTTGGGAACTCTCGTATTTTGAATCTACGTACAGGATATTTCCTAAGCAAATATTCGACTGCACCGTGAGGCTCAGAAGAAAAGATAACTGCAGAACTAAATCTAATCTGAACGAAGAAAACGCTGAAGAGAAGTCCCTATTAAAAGATTATTTTGCCTTTTGAAATAAAATATCAGCTAAGATCGTCGCAAAAAGTCTATTTGCCGACAGTATCATATCACGATTAAATACGAATATCATAAGTGTCTTCTTAGATCGACTCATACAAAATGAAAGAAATCCTGCTCTGTGTGCGTCCTTCGTCCATGGACTAATACCTCGCGATCGACTGACAGACGTTTTTATTACATATACTTACTCGATAAATAATATCTCTTTCCTCGTAATAATAATAATAATAATTCGCAGCTACTTCTAACCAAGATTAAGTATATTTACAAGATCGGACCTTTTCTCCATGTGGAGTCGCGCACGATTCTACGGTATCTTTCAAGTAGCCTCGAGATTATAAATGTGAATATAAAAACTTGCACGTAAAACACGCTCTTTTCGCCATTACCACATTTAATATTATCATAAACCAAATAATTCCAAAGAAAATTAATTTTCAAGTTCGCATGTCAATCGATCGCCTAAAATTCAATATTTCATTAGCCCTTTAATTATTTGATCTACGAGTACGAAAATTTGTATAAACAATACGAAACGTAGCAGTGCTCGAAGTTACCCGAAGGAGCTTTAAAAAAGAATTAACGTTTAAGTAGAATGTGCGAGTTGCGACAATGACAGAAATGGGGCTAGGTCAGTGCTCGAATAGATAATGGGATAATGCAATAGGAATAATAAATTAAACAAGTTGTTGCCTTGCTCGAGATGGAGTAAGACGATCATCGCAATGACCGCGATACTGTAATGCTGGGCCATCATGGAACTTCCCATCACTTCCGGTCTCCAAGTATCTTCCCGCTTCTTTCTTGTCCTTGCAATAATAAAATTAAACGTTACACAACACACGCGCAAACTGCTGAGACAACTGCTCAGCGAGCAATGAAACCAAGACCATCTACGCTTCGGTTTTGTACCTATCTTCTCAGCCGAGGGACAAGATAACTCAGCCCCACTCTTCAATCTTCTAGGATCATCGCACAAGCTTCCAATAGTTTGCTGCTGAGCACCACCAAAAGAATCCTCGCCAGTCTTCTTACCTGCTTTAAATAATATAAACTGATAATATTATATAACTCTAATTTTAATGCAAGATATTCACGTTACGTTCGGCATAGTAGAATCACACGGTACGTTCTCTGTATAATATTCCTTTAGGTTTTTAAATTATAGAGTGTAGTGGTTAATTTTTTTATGGTACGAAGTGTACATAAATTTTATATTTATCATTAGCGTGATCATGCTATGCCGGAACAGTGGATAACGAAATGCATTCATACCAGATATTTTTACTCTTGGTGCCAAACTATTCGATCACTTTCCGAGAGTGTGCGCGATCAAGAATTGAGACGACGCGATCATCGGAATAAAGTTATGTGGCCGTGACACGCATAATAGCCGAACCAATGTGCCGAGGGTAGGGGTCTTTGTAAAAAAATTCAATTCCACTATCCCTCCGAGTCTGCCAACGCTAACGGAGCTACTGCCGGCCGAGTGGAAGCTTTTTTTGTTCTTCGGAATGGTGCCTGAGCTCGACATATGTGCGGTGCCTGTTTGCTGGAGACACGTTTCGAATGAAATAAAACAAAGTTAATGTTGGGCACTTAGCAGTAAACCATGCCACTAAATTTACTACGTAGAGTCACACGAAACTTTCAAATGTGAGATCTGCGTCATTATGATTTAGGTTTCCGTTATCTTCGTCTCTTTACGTGTACGAACTTCTTAATTAGTGAATTCTTGACGCGCTATGCTTTTTACAGTTCGTTTCGTTATCTGTATAACTTTGTTTCCTGATGACTCAAGATAATGCTGATTTAATCATCTTAGAGAAAAAGTCGATGAAATTAATTGAAAAATGCTCGGTAATATTCAAATCTAATTTTTCGCCGTAAGAAAATAAAAGAATGCGATAAGTATATTTTTTTAAATTAGTAAAACAAGAAAATATGTTGAAAATTATATTTTGAATATCGGCTGTATCATTAATTCTCTGTCGATTTACAAACTTTTGACAGAGAAACAATATACGCCAGTACGATCGGTGACTTTTGGGTTCTTATACCCATAACAGCAAGATTACACTTGCGTACATGATATAGCATTAAAACTCGTAGATATTTCAAACTGACAATTTTATTCTAATGATTTTCTGCACAACACAATTGGTTCAGTTAATTTGAAAAGGGTTGTCTTCAATTTGTTCCCAGATAGTGGAAAGCAGTTGTTTATCTTTTTATGCGAAAGAATTAAATTTCCCACGACAGTTTTCGACGGTATTGAATAAATGACCCTTTTCAAAGTGACGGATTCAGTTACGTGTCCAAGCATGGATGAATGGTACTTCATCATCACTCAAGACTGTATACTAATTCTAACATCATCTATGGAAAATAGTTTGATATATAAATATCATTAGTTATCGGTAATTGTAATTAAAAATGGGAATTCTCCGGAGGGAGGTGGGTGCATGGGGCTGGAAGAGAAGGAACGAGGCGCGACGGCATCAACAGCAGCAGCATCCTCGTCGATGAAAAAATTGCATAACCAAAAGTAAACCAACGGTAGACGCTTCTCATTTCAAAAACTTATATTTGACATTTATCCCGACATTGCTCGACTTTTTCAAGATACACACGAGCTTTGTTAATTTCATAATGTAATGAAGCTTGGCGCTACCTGTATCTGCTATTTACAAATGTGCGACCAAATTAAAAGAAAAAGAAAAAAAAAGGAAATAATGCATTCAAGTATCTTCGCGAATGTATAAAAACGGAGTCTTGAAGGAATCTACACGAAGTCATAAAAGGCAAAATATCAAACGGTCCATCGGACGAGATATTAGAAATGAAGAAAACGAAAAACGGCATGGTAATCGGAATTACAGATATTCGAAAAATATCATAAATTTTAAGAGGAAATGGTCAGTGAAATTAAAACGATTTACAAATATACTATTTCTACGTGTTACAATGAAGTATATTGACGTCAAAAGATAGAAGACCAAAAAAAAAAAAAGAAAATTAATTAGCATTACATTGTACGCGAGATGGCGACAATATCAAATATTAACGATCAAAAATCTTTACGTTGCAGTATGATAAAAAAGTGAGAATTATTTATTTACAGAGTTAAGGAAATTTCGAGACGACTAATTTTTTTTTTTCTTTCCCATAGAAAAACGAGTAGTCCATAAACTGGCATTTGTATGTGTAAGTGAAATTTCCATCATGGACGACGCAACTAGCGACTAACTGCCACGGCAGAAGAAAATGTTTCTTGCGATGCACCTCGTTCGTAAAGAAATGGTGACGGGATTGGTTTTTCTTGATTTCTTTTTCTTATATAGTGATGTACTGAGCGAAACACCGACCTGGCGCCTAGACTTACTTTTACACTAGCCTATTATTAATAGAATTATAATAGTACGGTGCCAAGTAGGTGTTACTCATTATGCGCTTAACCCTCGGAGATTCGACCTATTTCTCCTTAATTGATTCAATTCACAATTGTTTGTTCAGACATTTTCACTGATTTTCCGTCCATAATGCAATGGATTTCACGATCTTTTAACGCTGAAATTCTATTCGGGTTCTTCGCCATCTGCAACAGAACAAGATTAACGTTTCAACATTTTTTTGATGCGTTGAAAGTCTTAATTCTTTTAGTTTCTTCTTTAAACATATGTCAATTTATATATTTTACCTTCACGGTCTGCATCATCATCCACTAATAAGTCATCCTCGTCATTTACACAGTCATCTTCATCATTTGCAGCTTCCTCCTCTTCGTCTTCTTCATCAGCATCATCTTCAACTACCACTATGCTGTCATCACCCTCTTCACCTTCACCACCCTCATCCCCTTCGTCACCACCACCATCCTCTTCCTCGTCCTCGTCCTCGTCGCTGTCAACTTCTTCTCCGTCACCCTCGATACCATTTTCAACATCGATGTCGGGTACCAAATAATACTAGGCATTAAAAAGATATTTTTTTAAAACATTTGAAATTTATGTGCAATTTTTGCGATAAAACATTATATTTTTATTTCTAAAAGACTTATTAACTTTATATTCATTTTTTGTATGGGAATGATATTAAAATTTGTTGTTACCTGCAGGGGATTAGGCCACATATCATCTTTGATCAGCTCTGCTATATCATCTGAACTGGGATCACCATGATCCGTAAACCAATCGAAAAATGTCCTGTGTCCCAGTGGCCTTTTGCGTCCTTTCAAAGGACCTTTATCTTTTGACCTCTTAGTTAAGTCTGCACCTTCTTTCCAACGAATAGTAGTGCTTTGTGATGCTGGATCCCCTGCAAAAGAGCAGGAGTTTCATCGCAGCTTATATACTCATACCATGTGACATCACCAAAAAAACATTCATCTTTTAATCTAATTCACTGTATTAATGCAATTGTATTTCAATGCAATTTTGATCATCTCTACTTGGTCAAACGTTGTGAATAATATTTATATGACACTTCATGATAAAAATAAAAGATGTATGCTCACCAGAAGAACCAAGGTGGAATTCTTTGGTGAGTACATCATTGTCAAAATATGGATTTTTATCAAAATGGAAGTTGATTCTGTATCCAGACTTAATATCTTCAAATTCTTCAACTTCCAATTTGTTTAAGAACCGCAGTGCATCTTCTTCTTCCTCTTCTAGAATAGGTGCTATTTGTGGATGATTTACAAACTACAACGTACTTAAGGAATATCAACAGGCATCATTATTTCTTAACTAAATCGTCCATAGTCAATGGATTTATAAAAAAGTATAACGAGGTATAAAATCAACATGGATAAAGTATTTGGCTTTTGAAAAATAAATAATGTTTACAAATATCCTATAGTATTTAAAAAATTTTCACGTTATATCTTTGTAAGTGTACAAAACAATCTCCAGAAGAATACCCATACGAACAACTATGCAATAAGATTTTTCATGATAAAAATTAAAGCCATGCAATAGATAAGCGCTAAACCGCAACGCAGTAATAACAATCAACTGGAAGCAATATATATGTACCCAAGTTAACGAAGAAATATGGCATTAAACTAAATATTATAATGGAAGAAGCGTGGCGAGTAACAATCGAAATGTGTGAGAACGCGTGGGCATGTATATGATATATACGTATAGAACGAACTAACAATCAAGATGGCGTAAGGCGCCGGCGGACGCCGGTATAGCCGCCAAACGTCAACAACGCTCCAGAAGCTCTTCAGATATTACGAAAGCGTATTGTCACAGCACAAAAAGGATACGGCAGTAACCCAAAAGTTGGGTATCCTCTTAATGATGTCGTTTCGCTTCTGGAAGTAGGGCTTGCGCAGCTTGTTGTACTTCTTCTCGACTTCGAGGATTTCGTCGCTGGCCTTCTCGTTGAGGCCATCGATTTGATTCTGACACCCGTCAATTTCCTCGAGAGCCTTCTGCGTCTCGTAATCATAATCACGCACCTCGCCTCCCGAGTCTTCTAGCTTTTTGACCTTCTTATTCGGCGAAGACATGGCTGCACGCGCGCTCTTGTGTCACCACTCCACCGCTTACTGTTTATTTCCTCCTGTACGCACTCACTGTTTCGTGTCGTCGTTACCGCCGCCGCCGCACACGATTGCGAATTCGCGGGGTACGCAGGCCGAAAATCAACCACGAAAATTTTGCACAACGTAGAGATGCTACGTAACGTTAGTTGCCTAGAGTTGCCTACCAGGAATAATCGGTTGCCATCTAGTGGCAAATATTTGGAGTAACAGCAAGATTAATAATTCATATCTTTCAGTAAATTAGTGGATGCTTTCCAATTACTAAATTTTTTTCGACACAGTATCGCTATTTTATTGCTCCAGTAGAATATTTTCACTGTGACCAATGATGTAGTTTTATATTGACACAAGTTAGATCATTGAAAAGCATCCACTATCATGTTATTTTGATGTCATGTAATTTCATGAATTTCACTTCGCTACTTGAAATAAATAAAAGATATCTATTGTCATTATCTATATCACGGATTAAATTTGAAATTTAAAAAAATTAATGCAGAGATATTTCTGCTTAGAGAAATACCGTTATTGATAATGTACTAATGCAACATGTCGGCACTCTCTGTTTACAGTTAAATGATAGTTTAAGTTATTATATATTCTTGTTATACCTATATTTGCGCTTATGAAGTTACTGCCATGAATTTATTTAGATGATTTTTCTTCGGAATTGCGTAAATTATATTATTATTATCTTGTATGTAGGTACATACACTTGACGGTTCACTCTTACGTGACTTGAAGCACGTTTCAGGAGTGCTATATATATATATATATATGTATGTATATGTATATATATCTCCACATAATTGTACTATCTATCAACGTCCCTGTGTAATATTAAAGTTGTTTCCAAGTACTAATGAAATATTTCCTCTTTTCAGCTAATAACAAACAGCCAGATCCTAAAAATTAGAACAAACTCTGTAAAACATAAAAGTATTATTTAATGGCAATGGTTCTATGAGAAACACCGAATGCCTGTCACAAAAGATGACAAGAGTAAGAAAAACTAACGATGAAATAAATGAAAGATGCTTCTTTGAAATCAATCTTGTAAGTATATTGTTCTCGAAATGCCATAACACGTGTCAGGAAATTTAGCTAAACCTTTTAAGTCACTTACAGGATAAATTTAATTGAAGCAAAACAAGCTTGAAAAAAGCTTGATCGTGCCTTTTTACACGGATAAAAATGTCCTTTGGTAGTACCACGGATATCTAGTGGAAGTACCCCCACCTCGTAAAAATCCATCAACCAATAAGCTGTGAGATGATGGAAAAGCGCCTAGAGAACAGCCAATCGTTGCTTGCGTAATAACATCCGTGGCCAGGATGTTGCTCAGAGAATCAAGATGGCAACCGAGAATAGTGCGAGTACCGTGTCAAACGAGAGATGCGATGTAAATACTAAAAACCAACGGGTGCCAGAAACTTTACTTATGAACTCAACGAGCGTGAAGCTTGAGAACGGATTGTCAGAAGTAATCGTCAAGGTGGAAAGGGATCACGAAGTGGTAATAAAGCGCGAAGTCGAGACGCCCAGCGGGACGCCCACGATTTTCGCTACAGCGTCATCGGCGAGCACTAGCACGGGCGACGGCGACAATCCACCCGGGAGCCTGGCTGTTGCCAGAGCACCGGGGCATGGCGAAGAATCGGCTAAGATCGATGGGACTGGGGCTGTCAATTCAAGTTTGTCTCCCCCGTTGCTTACGGAGTCATCACGTAGCACGTCGGTTCACAGCCAAAGCAAAGACACAAACAAACTCAATAATCATCACCGATTGGAATCGGACGGTAATACGAGACAGTCTTTATGATTTTTAACAACACTTTATTTTAGTACCTAGGTTATTTGTTTAGAGCATTTTTTTAAAGCCTTTGATCATCATGGGCTTAGGTCTGATATGAATCGATGATACATACCACAATTTTCAATGATTTAAACTTTTAGTGAGTTGTTCATATAGTAATATTCTCTGGTTCTATCTTCATTTAGAATCTGAATTATTTTCATGTTAATTTTAATTTTCTACCGAATCATAATCATTAGACGAATGTGATAATCTTCTATAGATATGGATAGGATAACAATTTTTTTACATGAAAAGATTATCCAAAATAGTAAAGCAGAAATAAATGCTATATTCTTCTAATCATGAAGTAGCTATTACTTATTTTTAACAGTTAATTTTATTGATTATGAAAAAATGACGAGCTAATGATTATTTATAGGGATTCATGGATACTGTTTAATTTTAGGAAAATATTTTTTGAGATTCGTATAATCACAGATTTAATAGAGAATTTTTTGCAGTTAAAACAATATGTATTTGTAATTGCAGGAGAACAGAATCGATGCCAGATCAGACAGTTTTCAAAGGTTACTAAGGATTCTATTCAGCATTCTGTCCACGTAGGTACTTTTGAACCAGTACCACAATCTAGAAAAAAATATATGGCAACATATATTTATTAAACTATAATTTACAATTGTATATATAAAAGTAAAACAATCAAGAAAGAAGGACTAATATGTCATTAATAGCTACATAACTGTTAAATCTTGTGAATTTTCAGGCCGACACAACTTCTGTTAATCAAACGATATCTGAGAATAATATGCCAACATTTTCGATGAAACTTGAAGGATGTGGAAACGTTTCCAGTAAAACGCCACAACTCGGAGAAAGTCCACAAAGCAGTGGGGAAATATTAAGCAGTCCGAGAAGTCCCGACTACCCTCCACGGGTCTCAACAACCCCTAACAGTCCTGACACAACATTCACTCCGACAACAACAACAGCTACCACTATTACCAATTCCACAATCATTATGGACACAGCAAAATATAATGAAGAGCACGTGAGTAACGAAGCAATTAGTCCTGGTACACCATTGCTGGACGAACCCTTCTGTCCACTGTTAAAAGGCAGCAATGTTCAAGCAGTGATAGTGAAAACAGAAGTTGACGTATCGCAAAGTATTGAAACAAAGGTTGTGGCAACTAAACAAAATTTTATGGAATCAAGTTCATTAGATACTTGTCTAAAAGAAGAACCACCTGACCAGTCGAACATTTATTTAATCCCAGTGAAAAATGAACAGTCGGATATTAGTTCAACGATCGAACCCAAGAACGAAATGGATTCCAAGTGTCCAGGATCTACGAACACAAGGCCTCCAGTCTCAGTGGCTACTCATGGAAAGAGCCACTCCTCCTCTTCGTCTTCAAGAGAAAAGCGAAGTAAAGAACACAGCAATGAGAGACGTCATTGTTCTCGTTGTTACAAACGTAGCAAAATCAAACGTGCAAGTATCGGTGTGCAATGTAGACGGGATCGTCATTCGCTACCCCTAAACCATAAACCAATTTCTCAGTCTTATCCAAAATTAAACATTAATAATATGAGACTAAATCTTCAAACAAAGAGTTACAAAACTTTGAAGCAGTCAAGTGTCGATGATCCTTTGGAGGGTCTAAAATACAAGAAGTACATTCACATAGAAACTTATCCTAACGGTGGTGCTAGTGTAGTACACATGTATCAGGATGAAATAGATGCGTTGACAAGTGAGCAGGTTGAGGAATTGGCACAGGAATATTTTAAGGTGAAAATTATCTGCATTTATCCTAAATATTTTAAAAAATATCCATGAGATATCGCATAATTTAAGTATGGATTTATTGTCAGGTGGTTTTTGGGGAAGACGAGAATGGAAATGCCTACCACGTCATGGGGATAGTTCATAATGCAGCAGCGTACTTGCCTGACCTCCTAGACCATATGGCTTACAACTATCCAGCGCTTACCGTGAAAAACGGTGTGCTGGGAAGAAATAGCGATATCGAAACTACGACAATGCTGCAATACAAGGAGCATGTTTGTAAAAGTTACAGTAACGGTACTGTAAGATACGGACCACTTCATCAAATAAGTCTTGTGGGTACTGTGCACGAGGAGGTAGGCGGGTACTTTCCGGATCTGTTACAGAGACTGGAAGAAAATCCATTTCTGAAAATGGTATGTTATCAATCTCTTCTACGCATGAGAGAATAAACTTAATTAACTGTAGTCATAAATTTCCTTAATTATTCATTCAGACAATGCCCTGGGGTCCGCTATCAGTGGTCAATATGGAGACTCCACAAGAATCAAATGATGGACCCATCCTATGGATCAGGCCTGGGGAGCAACTGGTGCCTACTGCTGATATAAACAAAAGCCCATGCAAGAGACGTCGAACGGGCATTAACGAACTACGTAATCTACAATACTTACCAAGACTCAGCGAAGCTCGTGAGTATATGTTTGAAGACCGGACAAGGGCACATGCCGACCACGTTGGTCATGGTTTAGATAGAATGACGACGGCTGCCGTTGGAGTGTTGAAAGCAGTTCACGCAGGACAGACGTACGAATATAACAGAATTACAAAAGACGTAGTTGCCTTCGATGCAGGTGACTTTACTGAACTCGTTGAAAAGCTACAGTTGGATCTTCACGAACCGCCTATATCACAATGCGTTCAGTGGGTGGAGGATGCCAAGTTGAATCAATTGCGTAGACAAGGGATTCGCTATGCTAGGATAAATTTATACGACAATGACATATACTTCTTGCCGCGTAACATTATCCACCAATTTAGAACAATCTCAGCAGTATCAAGCATTGCCTGGCATGTTAGGTTAAAGCAGTATTATCCAGAGTCTATGATTAATCTAAATATCAAACACAATCGGGTCGTGAACGAAGCTGCACATCATTTTAAGGAGAAAAAAGGCATCGAGAGGGTTAGTGTCGACGAACAGAAGGAAAACACTGACAGACAGTGCATGGAACTCGACGAGAAGAAGGCTAAGGAGCGCGCTGCGGAGTATCAGGGCAATCTCAAGAAATCCGAACAACACGGTAAACGTAAAGACGATCACAAAAATCGAGATGCGCATACGAGACATTCTACAGTCAGTAGCAGAAAAGAAGCGAATAAGGGCAACGATGGATCGACTTCCTACAAGGATGGAAAACATTCGAAGAAAAGGATCGTCGAGCGGAAGCAGAGTAGCGATAAGAAGGATGAAAGACGGTGCGATAAGAAACACGAAGAACGACATCACAGTAGTAAATCCAGTCACCATAGTCACGGTAGCAGTAGCAGCAGTAGTAGTCATCACTCCGGCGAAAAGAAGAAACACAGTAGCAGTAGCAGCAGTAGCAGTAGCCACAAGTCAGATCATCATCACAGTAGAACGAGCAGTAGTAGTACCCCAAGTAAAGAAAGTCCACCGTCTGTACCGGAGTCAAGGTCAGCAACAAATTTGAAGACTCCAGAGAGTTCGCCGAAATCTTCTGAAAAAGATGTTGTTTTGCCAGAGTTTTCCGTCATGGCGCATCAGCAACAGCAACACTACGCCAGTCATGACTCAATAGTTTTAGAGCCAGAAATTGTCACGGCCAGAGAAGAAGTTGGTAAAACCTACGCAACGAAAGTTGTCGACAAGGCACTGGAAATTGCCATTTACAAGTCGAAGACCGACGTTGAAGAAGTTTGCCAGTCTCTGCGAAGTGGCGTTTTGGAGGCTTCTAAGGAGATGCTTGAGAGAATTAAAAAGGAAAGTTTCGAGATCGCCCAGAAGAAATATATAAACGAGAGGCTGAGGCAAGATAGATATTGTCAGCTACTCGAGAAAAAGACTGTAATGGCGTTTACATCGAAGATGGAGTGTGCTACGGAGAACGCAGTGAAGGCTTTGATAGAGATGGCTGAAGAAGAGGCTAAGGAGAGAGCAAAAAATGAGAAACTCGAGAGCACGCCTCCGAGTGCCATTAGTTCAGGCGAAGAGAATAATCAAACCTTGACGCTTGGAGTATCCACGAGCGACAGTGAGAAGCAGAGCACCAGCGGAATAGGAAGTGCGGAAGAAAAATCTCCCGAGCATCAAAGTGTCCTGCCGGAAGTGGATAAGAAGCATAGAGAGGAGAAGGAAACGAGGGAACAAAGGCACAGAGAACGAAGAGAGCGAGAAAGGAAGGAACGTGATCACAAGAAGCAGAGACATCAAAGTCCCTCTACGAAATCAGAAAGCAAAGAAACAGAGAGAAACCGAGAAGATTCTATCAAGGAACCAAGTCAATCGGTAAACGAACAGTCTTCGCCCGCTAAAGTATCCGAGCTTGTCGATAATAAAAACAACGAGAGAAGATCTGAGAAGCGCAAGGACAGTCATCATAGTCACAGCAAGGATAGTTGTAAGAAATCATCGAGCAGTCGTAAGCATAAAGATGATACCGGATCTTCGAGTCAGTCGCACACTTCAAGTTCGAGTCACAAACGAAAATCAGGATCGAGTTCGAGTCAAAGTCATAAAGAATCGAAAAGGCTGTGCACCGAGGAGAATATCGTTGCGCGAGCACCTGCTGACCAAATTTCTAATAGCACGACAACAACGTGAATTAGTTTTTTTTTTTATCCTGGAGTTAGGACGCAATTCGTATATAAAAGAAATAACTTAAGTGATACATCGGATATCGAAGGAACCTTTTTCACGTTCGAATGAATCTCTTACGAATAGTTTACAAGACCAAGCGGAACGAAAATTTCTGTGATCAAAGCTGCACAATGGATCACAATGGATCACAACGAAATCCTCACCCTTCTCCATCCTCGACCACTCCACGAAAGCAAACAATCATGACGTGATAGCTTTACGTTGGTATCCTTCGATGATACAAATTATTGAAATTATATTATCGTCTCTGCTATACTATATTACGATCGGATTGATACTCGCTTGTCGATCACGCCGTATTACAATGCTATTTATTTTATTATCAAGAACTCTTCGACTTATTTAAGCCTCGAGCCCTTTGTCCTGCACACTTATAATTTTCATAGTAACAAGGGTGAGGCTTGTGCACTATGCAATTCTAAAATGTATTACTTAAAAACAATTTCATATATGTTTCTATTGCGAGATGTATTCACTGTACAAACTGTCATTATTTACTGCGCATAGGAATCAAATAGGCGCGAATACCCGACAAGCCGTTAAATCGTTGTACATTGTACATAGTGACACGCTGATTGAGATTAAAAGTAATATTTATCACGCGGACTAAAACTTGCTTGATTGTACGTAAACAATTTTTAAAGCATCATTGAGAAAAGAGCCATCACGTGTGTGCCCACTTCGTGTTTCCTATGGTGCCAGCCTGATTGATTCTGTCATTTTACGAAATTCAGATTCAACTATACTTGTACATAATGGAGCTTTCCTCTCTCATTACTATTGCGTTTTCAAGGGAAACACCATAGCCGTTATGCGAACTGAAGATAAAAGTCAAAACTTTGATAGAATTAAAATACATGTGATTAAATTATTTTATAGTTATTGTGCGAATACAATATCTCGATTCCCTGCTAATCAAATCCTGTTAACAAAGGGAATTATTAAATCACAAATATATGCAATTTGCAAAGGCTGCTTATCTGCTGAAGTTTCAACGTGACAAATTATCAGAGCAACCTATGTACTCCCATATATAATTGTAGAAGCACGTGCCCGAAATAGTCGTTATATTATTGTATAATATCTTTGTAAGCTGCACTTGTTATACTTTTGTGACGTGGCAGCTTAAATTCCAAACACGTTCAATTGATATTTTGTTTTGTATCACTGCGCTAACCAAACGAATGATAATTCAGATTAGTTTGGCTATTTATAGTGAGGCTGTTATTTATTTCTTGTTCAATCGAATTGATTGTACAATTATATTTAGCATTATCAGAGTGCAGCTTATGCAAGAGAATCATATTCCTTTTTCTCTGCATTCTCTGTTTTTTTTTTCTCTTATAACAAATTGATCAACCGTTCCCCAGACACTGTTGTCCAATATTTGCGTTACAAATGGCAATAATTAATACTGTCATTAACTCGAATTGTTTCACGAAGACCCGTATCTTTTCACAAAGTAAACCAAGTTAAAGGTATTGTTTATTAACGTCATATAAGCGAGCAAAAAATAGCTCGTCAGATTGTTGTACAGCTTAAATTCTGTAGTAACGATAGATACTATTACTATTACCAAATTGAATATCTTATTTAACTATTTATATATTTTTACATGTCTATTACATAAAATCGTGGAACAGTGTCGTTAGAAGTCAATGATATCTAGATATTTCATAATATCCCATTAACATTGAATTGCTTGAAAATAAATTACGATCAATAAGACGACTGTATACGTACTATGTTTTCTTTTTTTGGTAATAGGAACTTGAAATAATTCTGCTTATGTTTAAGGTAAAGGGATTATTCGGGTGCTCCTCTTGGTGGTTGCTTTTTAAATCGTCGAATAAAGGATCCGAACAAATAGATAAGAGAAACGCAAGGAACTATACCAATTTATTAACTCATAATATGTATTCTGTTTTTCCTCTTATACTTTCTGTACATTACTGTAGTTACTGTAAGAGTAGAATTTAAGTAAATTATATTTTCTCTACTTAGGGAAAGCCGAAACCCTTGTAACATCGTCTGTCGCGTGGGTGCGTGCGTTTGTCGTGTGATTCTGTGCGTGTTCATAGATTACGTTCAACTCGTCATTTGAAAGTAGTACATTGTGTAGATATTCAATGGGTGGAACGAACTTAATTTAATTTATTATAATATAATGTAGTCTAAAGTTATTTAATCATCCGCTGTTACGTTTAATTTTCCTCTAAGTCTGTTTGCACGATATACCTATGATTTTTTTTTTCATGTTTAATCTCTGATTCACATATATTTGTTTTCTCATATAAAATATCGGAATTCGCATTGCTAAAGGAAAATCTTTGTTATTCTTGAAATAATATGTCTCTCGACTAAGTGCGAAAGTGCAAACAAACTCTCCAAAGAGATTATGTCACGGTGGTCGTACGATTTTTCTTTCAAGTCCTTAAGACTCGTCTAGATCTTCCACGAGGAAACTTGAATTTCTGTATCAAGCATAAGCCGCACTCTTACAGTTCTTGATTTTTCTTTCCTTAAATATTTAAGTAGCTGTATGAACGAGGTTTATCCTTTACTTTTCATTTTTGTGCGTTTTGAAGAGACGTTCATGACGATGAGCTATGCGACTATATTTTAATAATATTTGAGCGTTGAGAATAGTATATTGAAGATACAGTTTTCGAAGGAAAGTCAACCGTTTCTTTTTATACCTACTAAAGAGCTACTGATTTGTAATGGTTGTTCGTGTGGAATTTGGCCAATGGTAGTTTGACTTCTGAAACTTAAGGTGTAACATTGTTCAGCAAAGGGGTATGCACAATTATTGGTAATCTACCAGAAATTGTGTTTACTTAAGAATCGCATTTTGAAACGGCCTTAAAGAGAGCTCCTGCAATCAGGACTTTATTGTACTTGGAATAAAATGAAAGGGGATTAGTATTTTCGAATGAACGAGTTGATAATAATGGAGGAACTTCGAATTAAGTGTGACATTTTTTTGCTTCTTAAAGAAAAATAAAGGCTGACCACTGCCTGCTATGCAGTATTCATTTATTAATATTTTTAAATATGTAGATATTATACATAAAAAGTATAAAGTATGAAAGCACCTGTAATGCAGGTTCGCGTAACCTGCCCAATAGGCATCTGGGTTTGTCGGAATTGAATTTATGCTGTATATTTGTAAATACGAAAGCCCTCTCGAGGTAAATATTAATGTTATGAGAAGAAATAATGTCAAATAGATCATTGTAAAGCAGTTTAAGTACAGAGCAAATGCACACTGGCACGATTAGTGTCAACAACTTCACTATCAATACTAATCATTGCTATTCTATTGCTATACATAATATATAACGTTGAGTACATACAAATCATAAATGCATAATTATATATATATATACACACATAAATATATATATAATTACTGTAGTATGTAGTTTTACATATTATACCCGTCACATGTGTAGAGTTGCATTCCAACGTCTAGGTTTTTAATGAAACAAATAAATTACTTTTATCAAGCATTATTTAATCAATATTCATTTATACCCTTTCTTTGATGCCTATAATCCATTTCTACAACATACAAATTCAAATAATATATTTCAAATATTGGTTCACGAACATCCCACAGAGTCCTAGTGCATTTCAAAGTTGTTTGCGCGGTCGTTGTGCAATTTCATTAACAGAGGGCAGCATATGCATATAAATAATAATGGCCGTTTGACGTTCACATTTACCACTTTTTCATTTTTAATTTTTACTTAGTATCATTCTTTATTGTTTATAATTTAACTCCATGTGATCCGATTTATTCTGGATACTACTGCTATCATTTGGATGTTACTCGATTTAATGTGTGGTAAGTAAATTTATTGTATTACGTGCGGCATTGTTATGTTAGGTTAGAAATTTGAATTCTTTTAAATTCTAAACAAGAAGTTAAAACGTTTTGCATGTGAATTTGCGTTAAGAATATTAGTGTTTTTCTTAAATAATGAAGAACGCTTCTAATATTAGTTATTATTTATGTCAGATGATTTCAGTTAATATTAATACTGTGTTTGTTGTGTACTACTTCATCAAAATTGGTTATACGATTTGTATAGAAACTTATGTTTTACGCCGCAAATAGTTGTGGAGCAAAATTCATCTTGTTAGACCTTGCTGATATTTCGTAATTGTTATTAACCAGATATTTCATTTTATTTGTCATTATTTTTACTAATTTTAGCATAGTTTATCCTATTTAAGTGTAAATATTTATTTTCTTGTGAATTTGTAACTTGCATACATAAATGCATTGTAAGCAACAATGTATGCTGCAATAGATTACTTTATTTTAATAGTATTCTATTAGAAGATCATAATACAGAGCTCGATATTATAGAAAATGGATAACATCTATACAAAACTAAATGATTGGATCAAACTGGTTCAGTCACATCAATTGAAAGGAATAGCATCAGATGTAAAGGTAAGGAAACTTTATTTATTAACATTAGCTGAAATGTAATTTTGATTGACATTTTTCAGAAAACCATTACGGTAGATCTCGATGATGCAAGATTGAATAAAACAATTTTCAAGTTACTATTGCATCTCTCTCGTACTGCGGATCAGTTTGATAAGTCAAAAGTTGAAAGCATTAAGGAAATTGGAAAGCTGACAATAACTATCTGTTCCCTCTTAGTAACAGTACCAAATGAACATAACTTTTTCTCTAGTATATACCACATTTTACGGTGTTTGCTCACAGCCCAATTATACAATGATGCAATGGAAATTTGTGACTGGTTGACACCAGGTAGACTTTTAAAGGATACACAAAAGTCTTCGGATATATACATAACAATATCACATCTGTGGCAGAAAGCCGTTGAACGTCAGTTACATGAAACATTTAACAACTTAAACGATCAAACCTGGAAACTACTTACAGAACTTATTACTTATGAATGTGATATGTTGCAAATAGCATATGGCAAACAATGGAAACGTGTATTCAGTAAAATTGACTTTTACTTTGAAAAAATCATGGGAGTGATAAAACTATCCAAAGGATCATATTACAATGACTTTCGTGATGCCATGATATCCTACATGATGAGCTTACGGATATCATTCGAAGGCAATCACAAGTTAGAAAACTATCGTTATGCATTGTTGCTAATAAACAGAATAATCTTAGAACGGATTACTTCATCGGAAATTGAATATGTTGGCGATACATTTAAAAAGTTGTGCAAAGTCTTCGAAAGTCCAATGAAGAAAGACAAAGAGTGCTGTAAATGCTTTGAATTCTATAAAGAAATTTGTACTATATACTTAAGACCAGTCATGTCTTTAAGCAATTGCGAACCCGATTCTATTCGTCAAGTGGTGCAGCGTTATAAAAATATTGTCACTGGCCTTAGGTTCGATGGTGCAGTCAAATGGAATTCGTATATGCTAGCCAGAATTCTGACACTGTTATTCACATACTGGGAGCAATCGTTAAAAAACGAAAGCTGGCATAACATTAATGCCGAACTATTAAGAGAAACTCTGATTTTGGTACAATTTACAGGTTCAATGCTGAGCCTTCAACTAAAAGACACATGCAAAGCCTGTAACGTAGAGGAGTGCAAGCTCAAACAAGACATTTACAATTCCGTTGTGTTAAAGCTAAGATTTCTTGCTGTACTATATGCAGTCTCCGACAAGAACTTGCTCAAAGATATTTACTCAGTAGTACAAGCGCTCCTTGAGGAGAGCATATCTTCGATTTTTGAGATGAAGCTATCAGAATGCAAACAGTGGACACAAATGTGGAGCATCTGTGGGAGTCACATTTACAATTTATGCATTACCTATAAGGACTATTACGAAGAGAGCACTTTTCTATCTTCATTGTTATGCTCTAGCATTATACAATTTGAAGGCATCGATTCGTCTGTTACTTACATACATCTCGACAAAACGTTGTCCACCGCTTTGCACAGACTTTGCAGCATTCATTATAATCATGGGAAATACAGAGAAGCCATGACTGCTGCAGCTCTCAATGGTCTCATCAGCTACAATAATTCCGAAACAAAAGCATTTCGTATGTGGGCTAATGTCAAACATAAATGCATCACTTCCGAGAGCATAATGAAAATGACCATTCTACAGTGCCTGGAGACAGACCGGCAGTCCATCACTGAAATTGGAGTGGATATCAATTTAAATGACTACGATCTTCGGAAGTTATGTTTGCGAGAGATTAAAGGATTACAAGAAGCTCGTGTCGATCTATCTGTTGCCATAGTAGCGGTACTAGATGAATTAGAATCATTGAATCCGAATGCTTTAGAATATGGCCATGGGGTTCTGTTACTTGGATATCATTCGCTGATCTATGAGAATCCCGATCGGTTTTATGAATATCTAAAAAAAGCTGCGTCAATGTTAAAGAAGGAGAAACACACGTGGTCTCATATCTCGATGGTTGCCGGCTTTGAATTTTATAAATTCATTAATCACACAAGAACTATGAGCAAGCAAACGCAATGCGAAATGGACAGCGCGAAGTTTGCTTTGCTTGCGCCAAAGTTTAATTCAACGCAGGAACCTGAAAATGTGGTGCCTGCTTATAGCACTATCAATGTAAAGGAAGACTCTCGGCTTCAACATTATTTACAGCAGCCACTGAAAACTTGGGCGTTATACATTGAGAATATGGATACTGTAAGGTTTAATTCATTGTGTCTTCTTTTATTTGACTCACAATTAATAATCATACTATTTCATGCTAGTTGGAATGTTTTGTACCGTGGGAGTTCGAACATACCTTGCAAACGATTGTAATTGCTGGTGAATATTGCCGATTACACAGATTTCTTGACTGTGAAATCAATGCTTGGAAACTTGCGTATAATTTGGCCACAAAACAGGAAAATCATCGTGTGATCATTTATGGTAATAATCGTTATCTTTATCAATTATGCTACGTAATCTTATTGCACTATATCAGAATATATAATGTTAATATTCACCCGCAGTGGTTGGACGAGCAATTACGTCAAGATATATAAACAAGGAATGGATCGACACCGCCACAAAGCTTAGTATAGATCTGAAACATTCAACCGATAACAATGTTATTGAAGCAATTGTCACGTATTGGATTAGTTTATCAGATTTTTATTTCGAAATTGGAAAGGTGAGATACACACATAAATTCAAAAGGAAATATCCACATAAATTCCAAAAGATTTATGGATAAATAATTCTTTCAGCACGATGAAGCTTCAAAACTGTTCGATGAAGCAACAGTATTGCAAGAGAGCTCGATCCTTTGTAATCAGTCAACCTATTTAATGAGGTTGGATATATTACTGCGTAATCCTAAATTAAGTATACGCAGTAATGAGACATATAATTTTTCAATTTACATTGTTCAAAGTCTTTATGCAATGATATCCTTGAGCTCAAATTTGAGCGAAACTAAATGTAAGTTTTCTTTTCCTTATCGAATCAGTAGCTGCTTCGAAGCGTAATGAAAATTGTCATTTTAGCGGAATCTAAAGAAAAACTATTATACGGATACGACGTCCTACTGAGTTCAACGAATCGCTTGTCTCTGCGTTTGAACAGTTTGTTGTCGTTCAAAGAAATCTCAGCGCACCTGATCCAACGCTTGAAAATCTCACAAAAACTTGGAGCAACTTTACGCGTTGCAGAGTGTCTTAAGAATTTATGCTTCATTGATCTTTCCCGGATGCAATTGGATGACTGCGAAGTGAAGCTGCAGGGTCTAGAGCATATATTAGACATTGAATCTATTGAACTGTCCATGAAGTCTAAGCTGCGGACAGAAGAAACATCATCGTACTCGTTTTCATCGTCAGAACGTATAGTCGAGCCAGTCAGAGATATCGCACAGAATCCTGCGTCTCCTGTACTGAGAAGGAAAGTCTTTGCTCCGTCGGACTTTCTTTTGCACAAAGATTGCACGTGCTACAAGTGCAGAAACGTACCTTATCAGTATTTGGTTTTTGCCAGTACGTACATCAGGGCGCAATTGTATGCCTTGCAAAATGCGACGTCCGCTGCAATGGAGCACTTTTACGGTGCGTTTAAAATTCGAAAAAATATCTTTGCGAGGGAGAGCCAAGGATCGTTGGATAGTACGATAAATAAAATGGATTTGGAACGGCATCCTTGGGAACTTTATTACAACATGGTGGAATATGTTCTTTTCCTATTGGACTTTAGTCGTTTCATCAAAGGATATAAATTAGCCAAAGAAGAGAAAGGACTGAACATTGCTTTGGAAGCTATTAACATATGTGAGACTCATAATCTTGAAAATCATCCGATTTATGTATCCGCAAAGGAATTGCTGTTTGAATATCGTTATCAGAAAATTCTATCAACCGTCGATTACTCGAGTGAGTCGTTCAATCGATTTATTAAATTACTTTATCGTAATTTTCAACTTGTAATCTAATGCCATGGAAGCTATACGATATCTTTAATCTTTTTATATTGTTACAGATTTTACAGTCCCTCCAGCTGATAGTATAGACGTAAGCAAGTTTACTCACGACGCAAATCCTAAACTCTCTTTGTGCGTCACGCCGACTCAGAACGTACGAAAAAATCCGATTAAGTCATTACGACGTCACAGAACGCCTCCTCCATTAAAACTTACCAAAGTCACGATGAATCTCCTGGATGACGAAGAAACGACTGCTTCGTTATATGAATCCGAATCAAAAAGAAATTTGAATTCTGTTAAATCAAGACTTCCTCTGAATGATTGTGCTGAATCAAGCGATGACGAGAACAGTCTCTTTGCGCATGTAAATCCTGTTATCGATAATCCAAAGAATACAAATGCCGAGCGACTCTCTTTAGAAGATGCAATAGACAAGGCATCTTCCTTGCTGCCGGAAATGTCGTCACGATTACGAAAATTATCCACCAGTCAATCATTGAGAGAGACACCAGATGCGACGAAGATTGAGGAATTAATTAAACTACTCGAAGATTCGACGACAAAGGATACCGCTCGACCAGTAAGAAAATCGAGAAGCAGAGTGAAGCTTGAGAATAATATTTCATCCAGATCGAATCCATTGAGCGTGAAAAATAATGAAAAAGTCAACGAAATAATCGATTTGTTTAAGGGACTTCTGCTCTCTGGTAAGTCAACGGAAGATACGTTAGAGTCGAATATTCATACGTCTCTCGAACTGGAGTCAAGCAACCGTTTGCCAGTTGAATCTGATATAAAGCTGACACCGAGAGTCAGTGGGAATAAAATAAGAAAAACTTATTGTAAGCAAAGCGTGCGGACTAAGCTCTTCGTATCGAATGCCAAAGATGCACCCGAGATAGCCAGTAATTCTTTAAGAAATAATGAAAACCATAATTCTGAAAATATCATTGACAAGTCAAAGCATTGTAAAATTAATGCGAATAGAGATAAGGAGCTATTGAACATTCCCATAATTACGGTAGATGAATTTGAAAAAGTATCGGGCAAGAAAAATAATGCAAAAGAAATTAAAGAAGTGAAGTGTACCATAAAGACTCAAGAGTCTCTTACATCAAAAGTATTATTATACTCTGATAGAAAGACTGAAAACGTGCCTAACGAGTTGCAGCCAAAATCTGGAAACGATCGAAAGAAGCTTCCAAAACGTTCGGTAACTGTTACGAAAAAAGTTATTGTATATTCGGATAGCGAAGATGAAAGTTTTAATCGCTCGGACGATGTACCGCTGATCGATCCTCAACCGATAAACTCCGTTCGAACAAGCAGATCAAGAAACACAAATACCAGACAGTCTAAGAGGAAGAATTTTCAAGACACAGAACCAGCGACTTCCGTTACGTACAAAGAATTAGTAAATGCAGATGAAAAGAAGTTTCCAAAACGCGCAACAAGAATTAAAGAACCGCAACCATCGACATCCAAGACAAAGCAAACGAAATCCCAGAAAAAAATATCTCGATAGTATTACTTCTAACTGTATTCTGTGTAACCGACCGAAACTTCCAATCGATATAAATTCAAAAATCCACCTCTTCTTTGTAGGAGGATACAGATATAACCGGATTACAATTTTGCAGAATGTATATCGACAGGCTACGAGTTACTGTCGGAAAATTTTATTACTGTACATATACAGATAGTTTTAATAAGACATTAGCAATAAGGTTGAATGCAAGTGGATACGAACTATGGATTAAATACATAAATGAATGCGCAAGGAATCTTGTCTGAAAATATTTATTAAAATATATGATATGTACATCTGGTAGAAAAAAAAGGTAAGAGCTTATCGCAGATGAACTCAAATAGCTCCTTAAAAAATTAAATGAATACGGAACCCCTATTGGGGTTACCATCTCAAATATTTCTCGTGTACACTCCCATCTTTGTATAAATAGTAACTAATTTTGTTCCAATTAAATACTTTACAAACTCAATGTTTCAACGTCCTTGTAAATCTTTTTTTACTTCCTTTTTTTGTTATCGCTTTCACAAAGTTTTACTATAATTACTAAATATCACACAAATGTTTCTTGTCGTCTCGTACAATACAACTATCGTAATCATCATCATCATTACCATTATCATTAATATTACCATTAATTATCATCATAATCAACCATAATGTTTCAATAAATAACTTGACGCATTGTCAGCTGAGAAGTAGTATGGTTACCATACAATTTTAGATGATCTCGAGTATATACACTTCATTCACATAACAGTATGATATAATATCGAAAGACATGAAAAAAAAAAGTGACGTAAGCTTTTTAAAGATTCGCATAGGCCAAAAAAGTGAGAAAAAGGTCAAATGATAATATTTTAATCGTTCAACGTTCTGTCATAATGCTCTACTGTTTTATAATACTCTATTCTGTTCCATCATGTATTGCCATTGAAAAATTTCATGACGCACGAGCACAAACGCGAAAGCAAATTAACACAGCTAAAGCTATGAGAAATTTGATAATGGTATTATGAAAAATTAATCTCCTACTACAGACACGCGATCAAATGATCGCAGCAGTATCGCAAGAAACGAAAAATTACTTGTATCACTTCAAAATAAATCGCTGCGAGTATCCGGAGGATAAATGTTATTGCTGTGAAATATAATTGTTAGAAAATAAACTAAAGGATACGATTGATTAAAGAAAAAAGAAAAAAAACAAAGTAACGTTCTAGAATTAATTCACGTGTGTCAGTGGAGAGAGGAAGAGAGTTGTTATCATCGTCGGAACTCAATACGCAAAGCAAGATCAAAATTACGGGGGATAAAAAGAAAAACGAAAAAAAAAATGAAATAGAGAAAATATAAAAGAAAAAACAACCGTTTACTACCCTACTAACAATATGATCCTTACAGATCTATTTATAGACAATTGGTTTGCTGCCTGTTGCAGCGCACCTCGCTCCCTTCGTAGTAGCAACAGGTACACGTTGTACTTAAAGCATAAAATTGTATCAAACATCAACGTTAAAAATACAACATTTTTTTTGGTAGAATTATTTTATAATAATGAGCAAAAGCCTGTGTGTACCGTAGTTTTCCATTCTCTAGATTATCGTCAAAACTCGTCACGCAGCCGCCTGAGATGCCATTCTTTGACAGCCAATAACATATAATAAAGAGTACATGAAGCCTTTATGACTGCCTGAATCACAATAACGGTAGACTGACCACCTTGGTCAAATATATAAAATTTCTTTAATATCATTCAAGCTTCACTAAAAGTGCAAAAGCATTGACAAGTATATTTAAAACGTTTAAGTACTACGAATGTTAAAAGTTCACTGCTTGAGTCTACCGTTTTATATGGCTTCTGCACCCGGAGGATGTTCTTAGGTTTCCTTGATGTACCGAAAAAGCAGAAAGGTCTGCTTTCCTCGCACAACGTTAACTTAGCCCTGATCAGTAATGCTCACGTGAATTCCCTTGAGGGATGCTTACAAAAATAGAAAGGAAAATGTGTTATTCGTATGAGCATACTCATATCTAACTGCAATTGTTCACGTATTATTGATATCACGATTTGTTTATTCGAAAATGTGGCACGGTCAATGAGAAATTAAAAAATGTCCTGGTAGATTCATTTCACGAAGACATTCTTGCGATCAGAGACGTACTAAATTTTTTGTAATAAATCGGTTTTATCGAAATGCATAAGATAAAAGAAAGAATTTCACGTATTTTGCAAATCGTGATTAGACACTCGACGTATAAAATACAAGTATTCAGATCCTTTGTGTAAGTCATAGTGAACGATATTCTTAAGGGATTCTGTCAAGTCCACTGTAATTTTCTTACTATTATCCTTTTAATGAAAACTAAGGATATGAATACCGATTACGGATGTTAATCTCTATTGTCACACGGATTAAATGAAAATTGAGCTACGATTACTAGTAGGAGCTCAATTATTCTTTAACTGTTTTGTTACAATAAGTCGAATGACGTATACTCTGATTTTGTGATAACACAAAGTACCCTGCAATAACTTATAATATCGATGATATTTGGATTTTGAGTGAAAAAAACATGAGTTGTCTGCAAGGAGGTATAACGAAGGCATTTATCGAATCGCTTGGTTTCGTAAACAGTCGAAAATTAAAGATATAAAGAGAAGAGTATAATATTTGAGATAATTTAAAATTCCTCCTATAAGTCGTTCGATTAATTCACAATCAAAAAACAATTCTCATTCATTCGGTTGAATGGTCGAATTATCAATAATACCTGCTTGGGCTCTAAGAAATCACAGTCCATTATAAGTGTGTATACTGGAGACTCGAATGCACGTCACGTGAATCTAATCTTTTTGTAAGCCCAAGTGCACGGGCAGCCTCTTCCTGCGTTTTGGCCAATTCCATCAAAGCCAAAGCACCAAGCCATTTTTGGCTGTCCTCAGGCAACGGTAACTTAACCACGCTATCCTCTTGCTTGACTACCACAACCTTGACGCCAGTTCTGTCTTCGCTGTTGGACAAATTCTTATGGGTGTTCATTTCCTTGCCACTCAAATTATTAGAACTTCCAGCTAGCATCAGTACGGTAGGCCTTGTTTCATTTTCACTGCTGCGTAATGTTGTGGGGATTTTGTTTATTGTTCCATCAGACACAAATTGAATTTCATTTTGTATTGTCTGGAGCTGACATACATTCTTATTCGCAGGCGTCTGATCCCAATAAAAAGTTGAGGACGACGTATCAGACTTTGAAGGTTCGAAACGAAGATTTACACTGTCGTTAGATGTTATATCGCTATTCAGTGCTTTTCCACTTTTTTGAAGCTGATCCCAGTTTCCTTGTAATACAGAGTGCGATGATGGGACTATGGTATTTTGCGCATCTTTAGATTCTCGAACATCTAATGTATTCACTGTATTAGCCATATCCCAAGAAACTTGGGCCTTTGAATTTGTGGGTTCTATTTCAGATTTCTCTGGCACAGTTTCATCAATATTTACATTTGAATGACATGTGCTGTCAGATTCGTTAGTTTGAAGGATAGCAGATACCGTCCACTTTGAATGAGACGAAGCTTTTGAAGTGGTTGTCACATTTTGCAGTGATGAACCTTCGTAAGTCGATGATATTGGTGTGATCATTGATTGAACGTCCCATCTTAATGGTTTAGCCAGCTGTTGTTCAAGACATGCTTCACGAAGCCATCTCTTTTTTGGTTGTAATCGGTCCAAAGGCCGTCGTACTGGTGTAATGGGAAGCTTCAGTGAGGTCGATTCCTCATCTTCGGATACTTGTAGCACGGCGCATGCTTCTGCTGGATCCTCATCTTGACTTTCTTCTTGACTATCCTGACTCTCTCCACAGTAAAGCCTTTGGTTTGATGGTTTACGATCCACATTCTCTTGCTCTCCAGCTGCATCCATCATTAAACCCTTTCTAGATTTAATTCTTTTGTGATTTTCAGCGCTGCTTTTCCATGTTTTCTTCTTCCGATCATTCTTTCCAGTTGGTGTTCTATCCTCCCGCTCTCTGGCCATTTTATAACGCTCCAACCAACGGGTAACATCATGTGGTAATTCAGTATTCCCAGATACAGGCTTTAGTACAAAATCGTCAGATCTTGTTAGCGTAGCATATGGATGATCTGGACAATGTCTATTAGCATGTGTAAACCGCATTTCACATCCAGATTCAGTGCAGAGAAAGGGTTTCTCTCCTGTATGAAGACGTTGATGAGTTTTTAGTTGTCCAGATTGAGTAAAAGCTTTCGTGCACCCTGGATAATCGCAAGGATAAGGCCTTTCACCTAAAAAAAATCAAAATAAAAAATATATGTTATTCTTTAGTCTGACATCGCAATATTTAAATATTCACAATGTTTAGACCAATGCAAAGATAACAATACTGGCCTATAACAAAAATGGATTTATCTAATTTTACACCACGCATACATAAAAGGAATGTAGCTCAATTTCATATACTAACGTATATAGATTTTTAGCAAATAATTTCATCTTAAGCATAACGAATTCCTTCAGATACTGTCTACTTTTATCTTGTTCAAATGATTCGGTTCAAAAATGCAAAATTTTTATATGAACGATCGGATTGCGATTCTACCTATTCTGAAAATAAAGACGCAGATCGGTAGAATAGATTCACAACTTTATGACAGAACAGAAGAATGATGACTATTTTCATTACTTAAAATCTATATAAGAAATAAATATCGTACTAATTCAAATATAACGTAGTCGTCTTATACGTTAAAATCAGAGGTATGAAGCTTTTGTGCTCTCGGACAAAGAACAACGGACATTTTGTTTGCATGAGAAGGAAGCCCCGTGTTAACCTCTGAATTACTAAGTCGAAATAGCATAGAGTAATAAAAATTAAAAAGGATCTTAACGAGTGCGCTTTTTCTAGACAAGCATATAATTAGAATCTTGCATAACTCTTATTGATTGGTATAACGAACGCGTTAGCCACGCCGGAGCCATTTAATTATTTAAAGCGGCTGTATCATGGCGGTTGGCGGGACGCGTGATCGCAACTATGTATTACAAACTGCATAAAATGGACACGAAATATTATTCAGAGCTATAAATTATACTAACGAGCCCATAATGAAGAGCTGGACTGTTTGTGCTATCGAAAATTATGTAAATGTTCCATTTTATCGATATATTCAAGCGGCGTACCTGTATGAGTGCGCAAATGCGCCTGAAGACTTTTTTCGCGTGGAAATACTCTGCTGCAATAAGTACACTTGATGCTGCTAGGAGAAGTGCTACCCTGCATCATAAGATTCGAGAGAGCATCTGCTCGTGGACGTCCTCGACGATGGCTCTCAGATCCTCCAGAACGTGGTCCAGCAGGACCGGCCCGCATGGCGGCCACGCCGTTTTCCCTGTACTCCGGGGAAGAGCATGAGCTACCTGGACTAAGGTTCACATTTCGTGCTTCCTCGCCCCAATTCCATGGATAAAACATAGTATCACACATTGGAGGACTCGATGGCAATGCGTCTGCCAAGGGTCGGGACTCCCGTTTCGGAGTGTGCAGCTCCATTTTACAGAATTTCCTATACCCCTAAACGTTTATTCCTCTTTCTATCCACGGCACGTCGTGGACGCAATACTCTTCTGTATAAAAGTTATATCTGATTTTCTTATTATTTGTTGTTCTCGTCACCGTCGCCGTCGTCGTCGCCGTCGACACACACCAAAACACCACACGCGACCTCTTACTTGCCTTAGCCACCGCGTGCAACTGATTAACCGCCAAAACACGTTTGCAACGGTGCCGCATGCTCCCATACAGTCCACCGTAAAAGTTTCTTCCTATTGAATATTTAACCAAATCATATATCGCTTGAACCACTGCGCCAAAGAATTCTAGCTTGAGCTTACCATTTTTTTTCAATATTTGTTTCCTTATCATAATAGAAATATGATTTATCGCAGATTTTCAATGTAGGTTTACATAATCGAAATACTATGAGCTCCGTAACGACGACGTCCGTGACAAAGAATTGGTGGGAAAACTAGCGCTAGTAGTTAGCTACTCAAGTACAATTCGTAATATACTTACTATTTTTCATGTCTTTCATATTTTTTTTTCGTAATGAAATATGGCGAATAATTAAAGAGTTGAGATAAGACTGCATACTCTTGTTTAGATGGTCTATGAAACTATTGCAATGTTTCTCATGAAAACAACAGATAACTTTTCGGCTGAAATTTTAATGGAAGAAATATTTCTTTTTCTTTTGCTTTACAGATACGTATATAAGAGAACTTTAAGTTAAATAGGACAAGTACATCTGGCAATGCTGTAGAAATATGAATTTTCGCGCGCGCGCGCTACTGCTGTTCCAACTTGTCCTTACCAAATGTTGGTGGTTTCGATCAAACTTTTTCAGTTATATTGAATATAACCTAAAAATATTTTAATCATTCACGAAGATTAACTAATATCAATCCATGTTTTTTCACATTTTATATGGTTAATGTAATTCTTCATAATATACCGTGGACAATGTTACTAAGAACTCAAAAATCATAAGAACAAGAACCATTTCAAACCGGTTGATAAATAGTACTATTTTAAATATTAGTGCAATATTTTCATATCGAATAAATCATCTTGTTTTTGAATCGTTTAAAAATTTATTCATAAAATTCACTAAGCATAATATTGATGTATGATATAATCAACAATGGTATATAAAATTTCCCGCGAGAAGCTCCGCTCTCTGATTGGTCCGATCCGTTGGAAATAGTAACTTAAAGCTACCGCTGTTTTTGGCAGCTACTGTATTTTTGAAAATTTCACACTATTTACGGCTCACAGTAAAGAATAATTTTTCCAAAATTCCTTTGGGTCATACTAAGAATGCTATAACGGCAATAAATTTCCGAGACAAACTTAAACATCAGAATTATATTGAATTTCTGAAAGAACAAGGAACTGCTACCGACAATCGTCCCGGCCATTGGAGAATCGCACGCTGACTTTTATTTGAATTATCTCAAGAACTTGAAACAATTTAGTAATGTAACAATGAAAAAAGTGACAGACCAAATTTTGGTAATGTTATAATAATAATAAAGTTGACAAGAAACAAGAAATAGTATATGTTGGTGGGGGAAAGGTGCGCTGGGTGCAAGATGACAATGCGGTCCCTCCCTGAGTGCAAACCTCGTGGTGAACTATCTTCGACTCGGCCATATTGGAATATTGGATGTCTCTGTTACACAAGGGCTCAAAAGTAGCCGTGAAATTTTCGCATAATCCTCGACGAAAAGAGGATACGAGACGCCATGGAGAACACATACAGCATCGCCGTCGCTAACAAATTCATGTTGGCTCTGGACGAGGATGAAGACCCGCTAGAAGTGCTGAAGGTTCGTGAACAAGAGAAGGAGGCGAAAAAGAAGGAGAAGCTCTCGGAAAAGGAGAATAAGAGTAAGCAACCGGACGCCCAAAAAATCGCTGGCGTTAAGACTCCAAAAACTCGTGTGATAAAGGAGACCCAGCAGCAACCCTCGAAAGTCCAGGAGCCTAAAAAGGAGCAAGGTTAGTCGGCATTCCATTCTACTTCATTTCGGCCTCGTGCGCGCTTATGATGGCCGTCGTATCGGCTCGCGTGTACATGTGCTTTTACCTTGCACTATATTTCTATCATTACTTTTATCCTTTCTAGTGCTTCACTTGTACATTGAAAAGGCTTTTCTTTCTTTCTATGGCTGTAACCACTTATCGCTCGATAATATTAACGGACTTTTCTTATATCTACCGATTTTGGCGCATTTGCTGACCACGAGGTCGACTGTTATCCTTTAGCATTGCCGGGATCATTTTCGTTCGCCTCTCTCTTCTTGTATAGCTCGTATTAGTTTCATTCGAAATCTCAGCAACTACTTTTCTGCACATTTTATTTCTCACAGTCTTGTTTTTGATAATTTAAATTTTCTTAATACTTATATTTTTCCCTTTTATCAAATATGAATAATAATTTTAATGAAAAATTATGATTGCTAATAATCATGATATTTAATCAGTAATGTTATTGGGGAAATTGATTAACTGTATGAGAAATATATTGAGCATGTGTGTTAGACAAATTGTCGATGATTATGTATGACAATACAAATATTCTTATATGAAAATGTTTTAAGTATTTAGTTTCCTTAAAGGTAACAAATAATGCTCAAATGTTGGAGTTAAAATAATGCATGATATTATGTTTTATCACGTAACTTTTGTTATATTTGTTTCATGTTATGTGTATATAGATACTTATATACATATAGTTTTGTTTTTCATGCTTTGCATTATATTTCTGGTGTTCCTTCGATTTATTAAATGATTTAATTTTCTTGTTTTCTACTGCAAGATTCATTTTTTATATATTTAGTTTCTGGTATTCTATTATTTGTGAACAAATGATACTAGTATAGTGATACTAGTATTAATCACCCAATTTCACAATCAGCCTTATAAACCCTATTTTATGTCGAAAGAAAGAGCGCTACTGAACCTTATAGGGTTGCTACTTTCTATAATTTCTGTTAAAGCCATTTTTATAAGAATTTCTATTTCTATGTTTAGGTGAGAAAAAACCTTCTCAACCAAGATCTAGTGGCGGCGATCGCAACGTTAAGTTCTCTGGCGAATCTCGCGAAGAACGTAACAACAGGCGCAATCGAGAAGATGGCGAGAGAACTCCCCGTGGACAGGGACAAGGACAAGGACAAGGGCAGGGACAGGGACAAGGGCAAGGAGAAATTAGACGCGGACCTTCTGGGTTAGTTTCAATTTAGTACAATGTCATTTTAATCAAATATTTTTAATTAAGTATTTGATATCCGTTTGTTTTTCAAATTTTTCTTAGACGTCTGGAAGCACAAATCTATTTTTTAATATTAACCAGAAACAAATGGCAAATTTTAGAGAAGGTCGTGATACCCGCGAGTTCCGCGGTTCCGGTGACACTCCCCGCGGAGAATTTGGAGAACGCCGTGGCCGAGGTGGAGCTCGTGGAATTGGTGGACGAGGACGTGGCGGACCTCGTGGTGGTCGTGGTGGCTTTGACAACCGCGGAAAACGAGAGTTTGATCGCCAGTCCGGTTCGGACAAAACGTATGTACTCTTTAGAAATATATTTTTTTTTTTTATGTAACGTTCTTTTATGCTGCTGTTTGTCAAACGTGGATACGGATTTAACGTGAGCAAACGGGTTTCTTTGTTATACTGAATCAAACAGATAGTTGCTTGTAATATCCTAACTTTACTGTAAATTTTTATCCTATATGTTTTGTTCATAAAAGCTTTATCCGTATCGAACATGGTAAAAACACGTTTCAGTGCATAATATCAAATGTGCAGATTAAGGATAAACTCCAAAAGTATAAAATTTTGGAATCTGCCTTAAGATGTATTACTTCTTTATTTTTGTTCGTTTTAACTGATATTGTATAATATTCTGTCACATATGTCTGTAAACAGGCAACCGAGGTAAGGATTTTTGCCATGTACTTCACGTTTTTGCATGTGTTGGTCGTTTGCTTATTTCATCTGATTTCAGTCGTAATTATCTTTTCCGGCGTTTTCGAAATTACCAAAACTATGCCAAGTTAAAGCTGTGCCCATTCTTAACGTGCGATTAATTATCAAAGCTAAAACCTTAAAAAGAAAAATAGATGTGTTTAAAGTAGCATTGAAAACGTCATAATTTCCAGTTTGTGTTCAAGAATGTTACCTGATTATATGGATTATTAATGAAAGCAGGCATGGTTACAGCGGAGTGAAACCAGTGGACAAGAAGGACGGCGCTGGCAGCCACAACTGGGGTACTCACAATGACGAAATCGAGTAAGTACTTGAACAAATAATTTGAAAAATTTCTAATGAAATGAGGTGCACGGAAATAATACGTTCAATTTTTTGTAGAGAAAGTATGAATCCGGAGAGCCAGGATTGGTCTCCGGAAAAGCCTGAGGGTGACGCTGCGCAGCCGTCGGCCGAAGTTAAGGAAGGCGAGAACGCTGTAGATACCTCCACGGAAGAGAAACCTGCCGAGGAAGAGTCGCGCGAGTTAACTCTTGACGAATGGAAGGCTCTGCGCAGCACCCGCGCCAAGCCGCAGTATAATCTGCGCAAAGCAGGCGAAGGCGAGGATCTCACTCGCTGGAAGAAGATGTACCCTCTCGAGAAGAAGAAGGAGGGTGCTGAAGAAGATGACGACGAGGAGGAAGAATACGATGCGGCAGCCGAGTATCCGCAACGCGTCGGAAGGCAAAAACGCGTCTTGGGCATCGATATTCAATTCAGTGACTCTCGACGTGGAGCTGGAGGTCGCGGAGGTCGTGGTGGCCGTGGTGCTCGCGGAGAACGTGCCAATGGTCGTGGATTCGGCAATCGTGGCACTTCCAGAGATGGCGATAACCGTGGTGGAGCTCCTGTAAGTATCACGTATACTCACTCAAGTTGGTAGTACTCTCGATTTTAAGTGTCTCTTCTCTTTCCACAAATTTGCGTTAAACTTAATCCACGTTTGTTATGATTGCTTAGGATCCAGTGAAGCTGCAATCTGTTCAACCGGAACAGAGGTCACCACGTGGACGTCAGAATGCTCCGAAGGTTGACGATAAGCATGATTTTCCTTCATTAGGATAGGTAACCTGTCCCGGTGAGAGCACAGAGTCGCACCACAAAAGCCACCACCGCCACCACAATCACAACTATGATCACTAAAACTACAACCAGAACCATCAACAGTCCCGCATCCATAAGAATACTATTAATGCATAATTGCGATACACCCTTGCAGACGATAATATGACACACAGGAGTACCGACGAACACATACCTATTACACATAACACTGACAGGAGCCTAGACACATCGGAATTACGTGAGGCGAGCACAGCAGAGCTTAAACAACGATCCCTTGTACTTGTGAAAAGCTGTACGACGATAGTTCGTAAGAGGCACTAGTCCAGAGAAGAAAAAAAAAAAAATATACGCAGAGATGGCGAATAAGAGCAAGCGGGAAAAGTACTTTCGCGAGCATCACAATGGCCAGACAACATGAACACAAGAAGGACGCATGACAATTTCAAGAAATTTGCGAGTGAGTATATTTGGGAATAATCAGAGTATTATTTATGACCACGTGGGTATGAGAAACCGAAAACGATCGACTGATTACCCACGATGGCCTCTACGAGACACTCTTGATGTATCCCAAGAGTACAAAGACGTATTCCTAATTAGCGCGTGGGTAGACAGTGAACAAGTTTTACCTAGAAGCGGATCTGAAATAAATTTGTGTCCTCGGTTTTAATTTTAACGTCATATCGAAAGGCCTAATTGAGGCTCGACACATCACCGATACGTAAGAACATGTGTACAATACTTCTTTAGGCGTAAATTTTAAACACCCTTTCTGTTTTATAATTTTTATACGGTGTTCAGGGAAGCCTTCCTCTCTATGCGTTCGGCGATCGCGCGCCGTGCATAAAAACTACAGGACTTCTATTAAAGATTGTATTTCTATATAAGGAATATTTGGAATCCTGAAAAAGTCTAGATAGCTATTATGCTAAATACAGCTTATATAGGAATACTATATAGGAACTTTTTTCTTTCGATGATATAACCAGTCCGTGATAAGTTAACGATTAAGTCACCCTACACTCGACACCAACACAGCTTTACATTTGTATGACAGACCCGATGAGAGCCAAGTGAGGTAAACTGAAAAAACAAGTTCAGGCAGACAAGTAAATTCAGTCCGATACAATTATGATACGTTACACTTATGCATCGTTCGTCATATCTTTTTTTTTTTTTTTATTACGAGCCGCTATATTATGTATTATGTTTGTTATACATTGAAATAAACCTGCTGAAAATTCACATCCCTCTCTATAAAGAAAAAAGAATGTTACAATAATATTTGATGACAAGGAAAACTTAGGTATATGTGTAAATAACAATATTTACAAAAATAAATTGTGACAAGACCAGCCGAATTGAGTTGAATCAATTTGAATCGATTGTCCGGTACTGCTTGAAATGCATCGTGATAAGGAACACTGAACTAGTAAATAAAATCCATATTATCGGTATTCTTGCGATATGTTCTCGTCGAATGACGCACGCGGCGTTTATATTATAGATAGAATGCTCACCAGTTCTTTGGTGAAGTGCTAATAAGGCTCATGCTTCTTCAACAGAGAACTTTGACTCGGCCAAGGGAAAATAAAATAGTATTTCGCGATACGACAGGGACAAAACTTTCGAATAGACTGTAAAAGATATGATAGTGGTATAAAAATGTACTGACGAGTATATTATATAGCATTCTCTTAATAAAAAAATTGATGAAACCAACGAAACTTTAATTAATACTCAACACTCGCAGGCAAGACAAACCCTGAATGGCCTCTTTTTAGAATCTCAGTCGTTTCTATCAACGTAACGACACTCCTTACGATTATCGTGAATTTTTCTCTCACTCAATTATCGATATATCAGTCAAAAGTATTTGAAAATACCGCGACGTAACTTTAAACGGAAGTGACATGGCCGCCATTTTACGCGTCGTCGTTTCGTAATTCGTTTTTTGAATGACAGAGGGAGCTACGTGTCATGGCAGGAAACGTATTCGTCCTTTTTCCGCAGGAGGACGCGGCGTCCGCGTTAAATGCTGCTCAGACGAGTGGAGGATGCGTGCGTGAGAGAGCGAGAGAGAAACAGCGATCCGAAGAGGGGGAATAAATAGTAGAAGGACGAGAAAGAGAAAGAGAGAGAGAGAGAGAAAGCGTTAAAGCAGAAGAGTGGGGAATGGAGCCGATGGATGGTGAGGTGAGATGAGTACGATGAGCGAGAGAGGAGAAGAGCCGAGAAAGAGAGAAGGTGGTTGGAGCGCTGAACGCACTATGGAGCACACGCTGTAGCGAGAGCCCTCAACCAACCCCATGCAGCCCATCGTCAGTCGAATTTTAATGGCGGCCGACTCCGACTCCCCGCGTAGTGTTATTGTGAATTGACGGACGGCACGGTGCTACCGTGTGTGTCTACGGCGAGCTGAGAATACGCGCTAAAACATCTCGCTAGCGGAACTATCGTGCTGGAGTGTAGTTTGCAAGAGCTCATTAGGACGCGCGACTACCTTGCCAAGTTATGGTGGACACGAGCGATGTGCCCTAGCGACTCTAACGCAAGAGCGTTTCAGAGTGCGAGTACCTTCACTCCCTACGAAACCTTCACTTCTTCGCAAATAAGGTAACCGAGTGAGGATTTATAAATTATATCTTTTTATCCTCGATAAAAGCCACCCTTCCTTAAAGACCGTTCAGTCCTCATCCATGAAATCCACCTTGTAGTTCGTGGAAACTCCCGTCGTCTCACGTCTCTCGTCTCTCCTTGTCGAAGACCTTTTTCTTTTGTCTCTAACTCACGACATATCTTTATCTCTACGGCATCATCATCCTTACTGCTGAAAATTCTACGATCTCAAGAACCTAATACGTATTCCTGTACTCCGAATGAGAGCCGCTCCTTGCGACCTGCTAGGACAAGATTGCCTTTGTGCGCGAAGACACGGTGGCCTTAGCTGTCAAGTGCACCTAGTGTCGTCATCAGTCCTCGTCTATGCTGCTGAAGGGCGGTGTGTAACCAGAGGCTGCACTCCGGAAACGTGGAGCCATCTGCTTCAGCTTTTCTCTATGATTATCAGCAATTCTTTTTACGATAAATTTTCTTACTCTTTTACCGCTCGCAATATTCTTTACGAATTAATGCGACGCTATCTCTCATCTCGTTTCGGCGTATTTGCCGCACGCTCTTAATCGTACTTGTACCATCTTATGTCTAATTTTATTAATTTCTATATATCTTGATGTTAAATACTTTCTTGCATGTCATCTTTCACGGCTTGTTTTTCATTTTAGATAAACTAATAATCAAGTTTGCCAGCACTTAAGTTCTCACTTGTTACGAATGTATTTTGCGATTAAAGGATCTTTTTAGGAACTTTGAAATTTCTTCTATCAACTTTCAACCATTTTTAAATATAGACTTAAGAACTTCACAATTGTTTGTTATATGCTTGGAGATAATAACATTGTTACAAAATTTATTTACTTATTTTTTCAAGGAAAATATTGATGTGATACATTTGGGACAGATTTATTTATCAAATATTCAATTCTATCAATTGTAAGAGAAATAATAATTTGATTAACAAAATATTATATATTTGAAATTTGTAAGGATAATACAACACTAAATCATGTATGATGCATCCATACAAAATAGGATAATACTCTTTAATTCTCAAATGGATTTTCTTCCTATTATCCATCATGTTATATACTATACCTTAGGTTTACATTAATGCATGTGCTGCTTGGAAGTGTCTTGCAGAACACTCCTTGTTAAATTAATGGCATAGCAATTAGATCCATTAATAATGGAGGTTCGAAACAATAGACATGGAATGATGGTTCTTTACTATATAACATTTGTTCAATATTCTCCTCCTTAAATCAATTCACTGTCTCACCGTATCTCTTTCCAACAATGATCTCTTAAGTAGGCATTCGGTATTACAATTCCCTCTTCAGAATTCTACTGTGCAAAACAGGAGCCCAGTAACTAGTGTTATAGCCAAAGAACACATTGAATGCAAGTTGTTCGTCGAAGAAGCAATCTGTGCCATTCGACTATTTACAAAGATCTCTCAAACCTTTTATTAAAAAATACAGATTGTTAATTACGTTGAATATTCAGATAGAAACAATAATAAACATCTGTGGCTTTTCTGATTTCAGGAGAAGACAGTGAGCATCATGCTGGTGCTTGGTTACAGGCATAGCTGGTAGTGCCGTCCCGAAACTGGCCAACTACCGGCGGGGCACACACTCCAATCACACCTTGTAACCTTCCCTTCCTTGTCCTGTACACAAGTGAGCTACCCACTGTCTTTAGCACACCATGAGACTCCTTGGACTGAAACCCTTTCCCGTTTCGCCACCTGTGCCACCGCCGCCCCGGTTGCCACTGCCGTCCGTTCGCTTAGCATCATTTTCGTCCGCATCAATCATAGCGTGGCTCTTGGTTACCCTGGTAACTGCCGCTATGGATGCGCCAGCCAGCTCGATCCCTCCATCGTCAGAAAATCAGTCACCTCACGTAGTTGCACAATTTCCGCTTCCGGCTGGACAGCGATACGAATTGTACCCTTTGGATCCAAACACGACGAGAGAAGGAGCCCTGCGCTTCAATCATCTCACCATAGATCCTTCCACTGGACGACTTTATGCAGGAGCCGTTAATAGACTTGTGCAGTTAGACTCTAATCTCAGACTCGAAGAACTCGTTTCAACAGGTACGTTTTAAAGTTTGTAATATTAGTCGTAATTACTTGACACCGGGTTTCTTTTACCTGATCAATTGGAATTTAATCTCTACAGGGCCTAGAATGGACAACCCGCAGTGCCATGCGACTGGTTGCCCGTCCAGGGACATGACTACATCCCTCATGGATAACGTAAATAAGCTGCTTGTCGCTGACCTCGAATCCCGCACTCTGATTGCCTGCGGTTCCCTACTTCAAGGCGCTTGTGAAAAGTACAAAATGGCAAACATATCCCTTAAGCCGGATTTCATTCCTACTAGCGTAGCAGCTAACGATGAGAATTCCTCTACTTACGCGTACATCGGTCCAGAAAGATATAATCCTTGGGGAAAGACTAATATACTCTACGTGGGCACCACTTTCACGAATAACGGAGAGTATCGGCATGACGTTCCTGCCATATCCAGTCGAAATCTCTACACTTTAGAGTTCGCCGAGTACACATTCAATAAGCAGTCAATTTTACACATCGACGTCAAATATCGTGATCACTTTTTAGTCAAATACGTATATGGCTTCAATGCAAGTGACTACGCGTACTTTGTACTTGTCCAGAAACAGTCCTATCTTCCTGAACAGGAAGAGCTGGGCTATATTTCAAGACTGGCTCGAAGTTGCATAAGCGATCCAAACTATGACAGTTACACGGAAGTGACGTTGCAGTGCAGCGTTGATCTCGGCGATGGTAGACAGCATCTCTATAATTTGGTACAGGACGCTAAAGTCGCTGCAGCCGGTGCTGATTTAGCTATGCAGCTAGGAATTGCTGTCGGCGATCCTGTCTTCGTTTCTGTTTTTTCTCCGAGTAAAGGTATCACCAACGAGCCCCTCCCACGTTCGGCAGTGTGCGTTTATAGCTTACAAGATATCGAAACAAAGTTCAACGAGAACATACACATGTGCTTTAATGGTAGCATCAAGTACAGGAATATGGGATACGTCAGTGGTCCGATTCTGGATGGAAAATGTCCCACAGCAGGAGTAAGTATACAAAGGACGAGGAAAAGAAAGGATTATTCCTTCTCATGTTTGATGTCTCATTCTGTATTCACTCAATCGAATTTTGCGTTACAGACTACAGGAAATATTTTGGATTTCTGTGAAGTGGGCCTAAAGATATCCGGAGTCTCTCCGATCATTGGCCAAGCCGTTTTACACTTTCCAAATGCGTATGTAACGTCCATAACTGTTACAAATACGGAAAGTCACACAGTTGCATTCCTGGGTACTCACGACGGTGTTCTCAAGAAGGTTTTGCTCTCCGGAATCGAAGCCTCCATATACGAGAGCATCGTTATCGACAAGGGACAAAAATTGCTGCCCGACACTGCTATCGCACCTGGCGGAGAGCACATCTATGTGCTGTCCACGTCAAAGATATCCAAAGTCAAAGTCGAACACTGCAGCGGCTACACGAACTGCAGCAGTTGTCTGGATGCTAAAGATCCATATTGCGGCTGGTGCTCCCTTGAAAAACGGTGAGTCGCTCGTAGTGACAATCCTGATTCATGAACGTCCGCCTTTATAAGACCGGCCGGAAAATCGACTTCCTCCTTCAAAGATACGAGCACTTAATTATGCACAATCTATCTTACGTCCAGCTTCGGAGGACCCGTAATACCTTGTTGTTTGTTCAGTAAACTTTCTATTCTCAGCTGTTTTGATAGGGATGTAAACTGCAGATAGTTCGGCTCAAACGCGCGCCTTATTTTTATTCCACGCATTTCTTAGAAGAGGAGTAACGGAGAGCCGATGAAATTCAAACTGAAAAAAAATTCCTCGCATGCTCAGGCGTCATGTCTCGGCTATTTATAATGTCGCGCCATATCGCTCGAGATTTTCATATGAAATACTTGTCTTTCAGGTGCACTGTCAGGCGAGCTTGCCAGAAAGCGAGTCACAGTAGTCCAAGATGGTTGTCCTTGGGCACGGGACAACAATGCATCGATTTCGAACAAGTCCTTCCCGATCGTATACCAATCAATCAGATGACTACTGTTCAATTAAGTATCAGAACTCTACCCGAACTGCCAACTGGCGCCAAGTACAAGTGTGTCTTTGGCAAGGCTGAGCCCATCGACGCCCAAATGACTGGTTACGGATTATCTTGTCCTACACCGCCCGTCTTTGGTAGACCTAGCATTCCTGAGGATGCTGATCACGTCCTAGTACCTCTATCTGTACGTTCCAGCGAGACGAACAAGGACTTCGTATCACGAAATTTTGCATACTTTGATTGTTCGAGGCATACAGTCTGTGCAGATTGTGTAAAGTCCCAATGGGCCTGTAGCTGGTGTGTCTATGAGAATAAGTGCACACACAATACAAGCGGATGTCAGGGCAACATCATATCTGGTGAAAATGTAAGATATTTTTCCTAATCTAACAAGAAATATTGAATATCATGTTTTTTTTTTTTTCACCATCCATTCATGCACAATTTTGTTACGTGTTACAGAATCAAGCCAATTTGGCGGCTCACGGTGTTCAATATTGCCCAAGATTTGTGGAACGTAAGGAACCTTTGATGCTCCCGAATAATGTACCTAAGGAAATAGTCTTGGAGGTTGAGAATCTGCCGCATCCTCAAGTGGGACACACTGGATTCCAGTGTATCGTTACTATAGAAGGGGCGAACCTGCGCGTTCAAGCTCGGGTCGACTCTAGCCGCTTCATAGTATGCGACAAGACGATTTACTCCTACGAGGCAGTGACCGGTGAATATTCGGCTGCGGTGACGGTAGTTTGGAATACGAATCACCACGTGGATCAAACGACAATTGTGCTATACAAGTGTGAAGTGTTGGGATCTCATCGTGAACATGCGGACTGCTCTCTTTGTGTAACGAGGGATTCACGTTTTGAATGTACCTGGTGCGGTAACAGTTGCGTCTATAGACATTCCTGCCTGCAGTCACCTTTCGCGGAGTGTCCTAAACCCAGAATAGACATGATAAAGCCTTTGAGCGGTCCCATCGAGGGTGGTACCTTGGTCACTATCGAGGGAAGTAATTTGGGCCTCAAGGAAAGCGACGTCGAAGGCAAGATACACATTGGGAATACTCCGTGCACTCTCGTAGATTACGAAGTCTCCGTCCGCATTGTTTGTCGCACCGGGCGTCACGAAGCTACCGACAGGGCATCGGTTGTCGTTGGCAATGACGCTGGTTACACAGAAAGTGCTGTCTTCTTTAATTACAAGGACATCCAGCTCTCTGGCGTTTATCCTGCCATGGGGCCCCAAAGCGGTGGAACTCAGCTCGCCATCTCCGGCATGTATTTGAATATTGGTAGCACCATCTCTGCGTACCTGGACGAGCTACCTTGTCACGTGAACGCGACCCAAGCAAGCAGTACTAGATTAACCTGCATAACGAGTAAAGCTGGTCAAGTGCGACGGACACGCCGACTAACCCTCAGCATCGACGGAGCTAATCGTACCTTAGTAGGCAATCCGTACAACTATACTCACGATCCAACGATCATGGAAATTAAACCATTAAGAAGTTTCGCTTCTGGTGGACGTATGATTACTGTTCATGGTACCAACCTGGACACCATCCAAAAGCCAGAAATGGAAGTGTATTTCGACAACGAACTTATGCCAGTCAATAAAACTGTTTGCTCCGTGCTCAACCCGACGCAGATGGAATGTCCGAGCCCTAGCGTAGCAGAAAGATTTAGATCGCTTCAACGTACTAAACGTTCTTTACACAAACACGGTTCTCAAGCATTAAAAATTAAAGAACATCAGCTAGCTTTAAGGATCGGATTCGTTATGGATCACGTGGAGAGTGTACGAGACTTGGAGAAGCATTTTCAGAGCCTGAGAAATCAGTTGCTCTACGTAGAGGATCCAAAATTCTTTGCGTTTCCGGGTAACGTGAAACTGTATAAGGGTGATCCTTTGGTCATAGAGGGAGACAATTTAAATTATGCGAGTGACGAGTCTGACGTGAACGTCACTGTAGGCATTATGCCTTGCAATATAACGTCGCTTGCATTAACACAATTGGTCTGTACTCCGCCAGATCAACAACCTGCTGATACGGATGAACTTGGCGTTAAAACGGAGCAGGGTCTTCCTTTGGTCGTTGTACGAGTTGGTCAGAGTCTCCGATTTCGCATAGGATATTTGCATTATGATGTCATCAAGTCTTACCCAATACCACCCGAGGCAATCGCTGGAATAGCTGCGGGAACTTTCGGTTTGGTTTTCTTATTCGTGCTGGTCCTGGTGGTGTACCGAAGAAAGAGCACACAGGCAGAACGGGAATATAAAAGGATACAAATTCAAATGGACACGCTTGAAAGTAATGTGAGAATGGAATGCAAGCAGGCATTTGCCGAATTGCAAACGGACATGACGGATTTAACTGCGGACCTTGAATCATCTGGAATACCGACTTTGGACCACAAGAATTATATCATGAAAGTTTTCTTTCCCGGTGTAATAGATCATCCCATATTGAATGATCCCAGAGTCCGTAGTAACACATCCAGGACAAACTACGACGCAGCGATGATACAGTTCGAGCAGCTGATCAATAATAAGTGTTTCATTTTAACGTTTATCGAGACTTTGGAGGCGCAAAAAGACTTTAATATCCGAGACAAGGTTAACGTAGCGTCTCTCTTAATGGTCGTACTAATGGGAAAAATGGAATATGCCACTGACATACTCATGAATCTTTTACTCAGGCTGATCGACAAATCCGTCGACACAAAACACCCTCAGCTTATGCTGAGGCGAACCGAATCCGTGGTAGAAAAGATGCTCACAAATTGGATGGCTCTTTGCATGTACAACTACTTAAAGGATTATGCTGGTTCTTCCTTGTTCTTGCTATTTAAAGCAATCAAGCATCAGATAGAAAAGGGTCCCGTTGACGTGATAACCCACGACGCTAGATACTCCCTTTCGGAGGAGAGACTTCTCCGCGAGCAAATAGAACACAGCGTGGTCACCCTGCACGTGGTTCAGGATGACCTCGATGAGAAAATTCAATGCAAAGTCTTAGATTGCGATACGATAAGTCAAGTGAAATCAAAAATACTCGACGCTCTCTACAAGAATACCCCATTCTCTCTGAGACCCTCTATTCACGAAGTGGATTTGGAATGGAGGCACGGTAGAGGTGGACACCTTACGCTTCAAGATGAAGACCTTACGACCAAGTGCAACAGCGACTGGAAGAAGATAAATACCCTAGCTCATTACGGCGTCAAGGAATCAGCCGTAATGTCTTTAATTCCGCGTCAGAATGATGGTTTCTCCGTAACGTGTAAGCCACCTTGTCACAACTGCAAACCATCCCATCATCATCATGTAAATCACTGTTCGTCCGCCCATCTTCCATCCACGCCGAATCACGCGATGATCAGTCCAATTATGTATTCTCATCCTCCAAGCGGTATTTACTTCAACTCACAAAATTCGCCGCCCATTATAACGGCAAACGGTGACATCGAAAGTGGTCATGGTGGAAATCAAAGACTATATCATTTAGTGAGGCCCATCGAGGAAGGGCATTACCCGCCCGGAATAGGGCTTGCCGGTGGCAAACATCCGCATCCCGAGCGTACGCATAAAGCTATTCCAGAAATATTTCTCACGAGACTCTTGTCGACTAAAGGAACCGTGCAAAAGTTCGTGGACGATTTTCTGAACACGATACTCACGGCAAACGAAGCTTTGCCCAGTGCAGTCAAATGGCTGTTCGACCTCCTGGATGAAGCAGCGAAGAGACACGGTATAATTGATCCTGAAGTACCTCATGCTTGGAAATCCAACAGTCTACCACTCAGGTTTTGGGTGAACTTCATAAAGAATCCAGATTTTATGTTCGACATTAATAAATCAACAACAGTGGACTCGAGCCTCTCTGTGATAGCTCAAACATTCATGGATTCATGTTCGACAACCGAGCACAGGTTAGGCAAGGATTCCCCGTCTAACAAATTACTATTCGCTAAGGATATTCCTCACTATCGGGAAAAGGTCGGCCGATTTTATACCGACGTACAAAGATTACCACAGATCACCGATCAGGAGATGTCTAGTGCCATGCAGCAGCTCAGCGCATCCCATGCTAATGAATTTGACGTAATAGCCGCGCTGAAAGAGCTCTATATTTACGTCAGCAAATATTATGAACAAGTAAGTACATACCCTTTCTACTTAAGCTTTGACATTGACATTTGACTCATCGATCAATCCTATTATCAATTAACTCTGGTAGCACGTAAAATAACTCTACTAATTTCAGATCCTAGAGGCCTTGGAGACAGATGCGGGCTGCCGCAAGTTACACCTAGCCCACAGGCTGGAGAACGTGGCGTGCACGCTCGAGGGTGAAGAGACCAGTGCCTGCTGACATAACCTCTCGACCTCCATTCCTGAACCCGTCGACCTCCCAAAAAACACTGACTAGTGCCTCCACTTCACGCACCACATACACCTCATTACATGTACAAACATACACATCATGCATTTACCAAACAGTGCATAAACCCCTACCGTTTCGCCGTGGCAACATAGAGGAGCATCTTCACCACATTCTTCATCAAGTACTCGAGGACGCAAAACAAGGAAGACACTAACGTAACTCATTCGACAAGGAAATGAAGAATGTAAGGATTCTAAAGGATGCGACGAGTGAAAAGGGGGGCAACTCGGCTATCTCTATGTAATAACTCCTTAATGAAGGACAGCGTCGTGACTGCGTGTGACGTGTGGCGTGTGTCGTGTAGCGTGTAGTGTGTAGCGTATAGGCGTTTAGCGAGTAGCGTGTCATTATACGGGCGAGGACAATGAAGTTTTCGTAATCGCAGTACCGTTCGGAGCTCGCGTTAAGTATAATGTTGCTCGAAGAGGCAAGACAAGGAGAGAATGAAAGAAAAGGTCAAAGACACGATCGGTTGCGGAAGCATGGAATCGCGCGACCCCTTTGGTTTTCGCGTTCGCGTCCGCACGCCCGCAACATACGAAACACAACACAACGTTATAAAAGTAAGTGAGAACGCCATAGTGTCCACCAGACTGTTTGTACAAGAAGATGTACGACAGCAAGTAGTCTGTGATCTGAGCACGCGTGGCTATGCCTACTATCTTCATTACGATATAATTATTGCTATGTTATTTACATTATATTATATGTATACCGGATGGATCGACGACAATTTTTACTCAAACATTAAGCCAGATATTAAAATTCAACCGAGTTCTGTCACAGGGACTGCGTCATCTCGCGGAGAGCACCTGGTACGTGCTTGTGGATCATACAAAACTATATTAGTCACTTGCAGGATTTGATCTTTTAATTAATTCGGCTGTACGACTCTTGACATTCTGACAGTTCGCTAAAATTACTCGGATGCTGCAATTAATTAATACCAATCTGTCTGTAATGTATCTCTCGCTTCAATCAACATCAGTTTCTCAGAGATATCCTTTAATATCTGGTCAATTCATCTTTTGTGTATCATTACGTCCCACCGGCCATCCCGTGTATAACATATACATTTGCTTTCATATAGTGTATATACGTGCAACATGTGTTGTATATATACATATATATATATATATATACACGCGTATGAAAGCAAAAAGAATACATTACACACCTCCGCGGACTGTAGTGAGCTAGCTAGAGAGGGACTATATATGTATGTATAATAAATAAATATATATATATACACAACACACACACACACACACACACACACACATATATATATATATATATTTGAGGAAGCGCCCTGTTAAGAGACAGAGTAAGAAATAATTATAAATTCTAAGGTAATTAACGATAACGTTACGAGAAATTAAGCGGTTAAGAGTTATAAGAGCAGCTCAGTCTACTCTAGGCCTAGCTACGTATATCGAATACGTAATTACATTTTTTTTACGATCTTTTTTTTACGTTTGTTTTTTATTATTTTTTTTTTTTTTTTTTTATTTAGTTTATATACTTACACGGTAGTAATACACGCCATCGCTACTATCATTTTACAATGATCGACTTGCGAAATAATCTATATTACACTTATTGAATTACGCGTACGGATTATTGTGGACTATTATATAATAATAAGTATATAATTATTGGTATTATCATTTAATTGAGAATTATCAGTAATTGTTAAGCGTGTGAGCATAGGGACTCGGCGAGGTTAGGCGGTTTTATACCAGTGTCGGGCGCAAAAGTGTCCAGGGCTCTGATCATGTTAAAAAAAATTTTATACAGTGATACTCATGGCCATCCATCTGATGAGGCGCGCGTCTTTCATATTGCTAAGATTTATCGGGCGCATTGAAGACACTTGTCGTACGTAGTGATAAAATCCCTCTTTATTACAGTATTTTCATTGTTGAATGCATTTTTCTTTTTCTTTTTTCTTTTTTTTTTTGATATGATTATATCCTATCGACTGCAGCTCTCTTGCGTTTATTTTAAGTTCTCTTGAGACTGTCGAAATCGTATTAAGTTGCTTCGTTGCATCGTTTGACGATGTATTTTCGGAATCTCTCCTCTCGAACGAGGTCATCCTTATTACAGCTAAACTCAGCGCGCACTGCCAAGGCTACTTATGCGCTTCTACAAACAATTAATCGAGAACCGATCTAATGACGAGCCATTAGATCCGTTGCGTCTGATCGAATCTATAAAAATGGTTATTCATTAACGAATGGCCCAGGGAGGCTGGGGGCGTGCTCATCCTTGTACTTAATTAATACTCGCATGTAATACAACATTTAATCCAGGTCCCCAGACTCCCCTCTTCTAAGGGTCCTAACCTATGTATCTCTCTATATGTATTGTATTTATTTATACTATGAAGAAGCTAGTACCGTAAGAATGTACGTCAATCTGAATTACTTGTATTTTGGCAATTTTGATTTTCGCGCGTCAGGCTTTCAAGTTGTCTCGTATATTGTATTTATCTGGTTGGTATCGTACCTAGTGCGTATCATAGTCTTCCTCATTGTGCTCATATTTTTTGTTTCGTGTCAGCGTAATTTTTTTCTTTTTTTTTTTTCTTTGTGCAAAAGCTTTTTGCCATCATCAAGTACGAATACTCGCGAATCATATCATTCTCGATATGTAAGAAAGGACTGATTCAATCGATAGCTCCGACCGCTCGACGTGCAGCGGGATACCATCGGTTTAATTCTCGTGAGACGAAACACGGGAGTTGCGTGAATTAAAACTGGCGCCTCGATCTGTAAATGCCAAGATAAAAGAAACTCTTGTGAAATTCATTTATAATCTTAAGCGTGTCTCGCGAATCTCAGTACTGCAATTAAGTATAGATTGACGTACACGTACATGCGCACACATTGTTATACATACCTATATAGTAGAATTGCGATTACGAACTGCAAGGTTTCCCTAAAAGAGCATGTTCCACGTATGTTAATTGTCATTTATTCTTTGTCGTCCAGAGACCTAGCGTGTTTTTCATTGTTAATCGAGGAACGCGACTTAATTTCATTCGCGCGTTTGAACTTTTGAGAATCTCGGAGTAGGAATCTCATAAGAAAGAAAATGAAATCCAACGCAATGAAAATGTAGCCAAGCAGACTGATTATCGTTTACTCCATCCGTCTCAAGGACTTATCGCTTTTCTCTATTAAATATTGTACTTTAGAACTCTTGCAATTCCAACCACAGTAGAGATTACTCGACACCATTTTTTCTAGGATAGAGCGGATATCGACCGTTTACTGTAAATTACAAGAGTAACTTTTTTGCTGTGTACTGTCATTCATACGGTGGATGCTTCGGATGGGTTCCTTGTCTAGATTCAGGAACCTCTTGGGGCAATATAAGCGAATACATTTCTATAATATAGGCAACAAGCATATTTTATTATTACGTGAACAAAATGAAAGGGTGTATATGTGTGCGCATGCCAGTGTAACCCATGAAAACCCCATGTATATAGTATCCATCCATCCCGCACCCGCCTAGATTATAAGTCACACTCGAAAACGAAATGACTCTTGCCAAATTTTCAATGGGACGTAGGGACAAACAACTAAACATTTGAGAAATCGCAAAAATATATTGGTATTATAAACGATATCTGTTTTTATTATCAATCTGTGCAATCCCACGCAAAACTCCGTACGCATTTCCTTCTCCTAGTCTACTTTTTGGAGGTACAGAGTACTTTATATTTTTTAATGGGATAATACATTTTTTATATACTCGACTAGTAGCGCTAATTGGGACGGATCATAGGGGCTTGTAATTAAGTCTATTTACGTAATTCAATTGTAAGATATCGATGAATGAAGAAAATGTGCTTAAAGGAAATTAGTCTGGACTTATTGTTATGCTTTTAGTGAATGATCGAGTACGTAGAATATTTTTCACGTTTACTTTATTACTAAAATAATGAGAATATTACGGAATACAGCGAGTAATATGTCATTTAATAATCGATAATAATGTCTGATCATTATCCAGGTTATAGATTTTTAGTTTGGTAGGCTTTTTCTTTTATAAAAAATTATTAGCTATATCAATCGTTTTACATTAAAAAAGAGAAAACAAAATTTTCATAAGTATCAGAATAATAAGTGTCATCGTTATATTATATGGCGACACGGAATCCTAAAGTGCATACCTATTTTAATGATTGATATTTTCAGTTTTCTAGCATCAATCTTTACGTTAACGATGAACGCCATTCTGGATAACGTTTTACAGAGTAAACCTACTGATAATATCAAATCTGTACAATGGGAGGCTTTGTAATAATGTATAAAACGTGTTATATATAATACAATATAGTATATGGTACACATGAAATTCGCTTACGGTCTGTCAATTTCCGTCTATTGTGAAAGTATTTCTAAATAGCACAGTTTTATTAATGACACGATAAACTGAATTCTGTGTTATTACGCAGTTTTATCTTATGTCAAAAGGCGAAGTATACAATGCAAAAATATACATGCACAAGTGCTAGAAAACAGTATGAGAAATGTCAATGACCTAGTGGAAGAACTTCAGGATTTTATTCGGAACCTGGTTTCATTTTATATAGGAGTGACTTTTCTTGAGTGTTTTTTGTTGTTGAAGAAACTGACGAATTTGATGACGAATGCTTACTAGTACCGTTAGTCGTATTACCTGTGCTACGTTTATCCTGTTTAGCCTTCTTCATCATGTCCTTCAATCTCTTGTCAGCACTGATGATATGAATGTTTGGTGTAACTTTTGGTCCCGTACTTACATTTGCTGTGGAACTACTGCCATTGTTGGATTGCGATTGATTTACGCTACTTGATGATGACTTGTACTTATCATTGTGCTTTGAGCCTGTATAATAAGATATTGTCAGATATAATTAATAATTTACTAGAATAGTTATTTATATACATGTGTATATTAACTTGAATTACTGTACTTACTAGAACTGGTTGATTTTTTCTGTTCCTTAGGTTTGTTTTCAGTTACAGGTTTTGGCGAGGCCCTCTCTTTGGCAGCCTGCAATGATAATAGGAATATTATAATTTATCAAGTATCAGTCACACATTGAAAAACAAATAAGAGAATGTATATGAACATACACACCTGTTGTGATTTTGAGCAGTTTGAACAATACCACACTAATTTAGGAACATCTATTTGAGAATCTTGAATATGTGGAGTATGACACTCTTGATGATACAATGAATGGCATTCGGCACACTCAACAAGTCTGTTTCTTGCTCCAACGTCCATTCCTTTGCAAATTACACATGTCAAGTCATCTTCCAAAATTTCTAAAGCCAATGTATCATCTGACTGTAGAACATCCGGTGGTGTATCCCGAGTTGGTAAATTTACTGGTGAGCTATTTTTGCTAGATTTGCTTGATTGTTTGGACGAAGAACTTGAACTTTTACTTTTCTTGCTACTGTTGCTACTGTGGTCACTTAATACTGGCTCCTCCATCGTGTACTACGAAACATATTAGTGTAAGAATTCTGATTATATTCAGTAATGTAAATAAGTTACAATACCTTTTTGTGCAAAACATTGCAAAGCATTTTCGTAGACCCATGCTTTTGCCTGATAGCCTCATCCAAAAGGGCACGCAATTGTTCTACAGAATCTTTATTTGTCGAATGTAGAAGACGGAGACCTTGTGTAAATTGTGGATCTAAATCTAGTTGAGACATGATTTACTCTACCTGTGAAACATATAATTAAATACTCATTAACTAATAACTAACATAATCTACGATAAAGTAAACGCCACTGCATAATAACATAAAATAATAACACTGTAAATAATTATCAACAAATACAAAAAATAAAATTGATTCATAAAAAGATTAGCTATATCTTTCAACAACAACCTACAGCAAAGTAGGTTATACATTATTGCAGTGTCCTGAAGTAACGAATTAAACAAAATTAAATCAGTCGATGTCTAAGAAATTTCATAATCAACTTACGCTTCTAATAATAATTGTTCAATTTTCAATAACTGTTAAGCGACTATAGACTTTCGAAAAATCAATAATTTCACATAAAAGTATCCATACTTTGAAAGATACGTCATAATTCATTCATATGCTAAAGAATTCTTTTTATTGCCAACGAAATAATCAATGATTAAGCATAGAACAATAAGACAAACAAGACGATGAATATATTACGAATCGACAATATAAGCTACCGCTTGTTTCGCGATGCACTTTCTAGTGCAGGTAGCAGGTGCACTCATATACTTATATATAGCCTAGCTTAATGCAAACTGCTAGATGATACAACAACATCTAGATGATACAACGTGCTACAGTGCATTAAATAATGTTTTCTTCGAATTATCTTGGCAAACAACGACCGGTATTATCTAAGAATTTCGTACGTTTGTTTATGCACGTTACAATATGTAACTCTCCCTATTGCGAATGATTGCAATAAGTACTAATCGAGCCTTTCGTGTAGTTGCACCCTCAAAGTGCATATTCTCTGAATTCAGTCTGTGTAATGATAAATGCACGTTACGATTGCAAGTATGTAGTTAGAACGTGAAAAAAAAAAGAAGAGAAACGGTGAGTAGCAACTGGCTGTAAGTGTTTATCTGCGATGCAGACAAATTGAAAGACATCGGATTTACATAGGTTGAGAAAGGGATAATAAAAAGTGACTAGTTGAGGATTGATAATTAAAAAGATTGTGAGTGACTTTGAAAATACCGCGTCTGAGCGGGATGGCACCCAGCAACCCTTGGAAGGAACACAAAAGCACGCAGGTGCTCGTGTCGCTAGAGCCGACCCTGGGTTTATATATTACAAATTTAATTTCGCACGAACTTTAAGTGTGGGCATAAAATCGCGTGTGTTCTATCTACAGGTAAATTAAGTTCCGAGCTACTCGCGGAATCTAGGAGTCTTACGTATCAATGGGAGGTGAGCGCTACTAAGCTTGGAAAGAGGGTGGAAATTGAACGAAAGAAAGACCAAAATAGTAACCTGCGTGTGATCAAGTGGAGGAACGAGTTAGCTATGGCTGTGCTCTGTTTATCCTGCTCTGTCGTCGCGGCCTCTATGCAGGCGTCCTTGTTCAAAGCGTATTAAAACGGTGCCCAACTTTCGACTGGCAGTTGGCAGCCGTGCGTAAAAGAAATAAATAATCAAAGCGACCATGAAGTGACAAATAAAGTTGAGGAGAACAATGCTCGCAAGACGAAGAGAAATTTAAGTGCGGCGTGCATTGGCCCCAAGTGCGTGCGTGTGTGACTATTAGGGCGCCTATCTTCCATCGCGAAAGAAACGTGATCCTTTCTGAAACTTTGAGCAAGTAGCCAGCAGCAGCAGTAACCAGCAGCAATAACAGCAGCAGCACCAGCCGAAGAGGAGGGCTATGCGCTCGGCGCCGAGCTGAGGCTGCTGACATTTCGGCATCTTCAAGTTTCGTGCACCAGAGGATTTGAGGCTCAGTTATCGTAACTCTTGGCAAGAAGTATTCGCTGAGTAACCAGGCTCGTGTAAGTCAGGATCAGGAGCATCCTTGGCAACCGGTTAAATGCACGGCGATATTCGCAGATGCCCAGCACGCACGCATCGCCCTAAGATAGACACATTACTCCAGAATCATGCAGACCACGAGAATATTAGTCTGATCGGATGCACTTGGTAAAACGGCTTGATTCGACGTAACGTTTAGATTGTTTAGCTGTAGACACAGCTTTTGATTAACCTCCACGGCTCAGGTCGTTTCTAAAGATCACGCACAACGGAACAGTAAGGACGTAGCCATGATATTGGGTTCTAAAACGTCCGTCATAGTCTGACGCTGAAAAGCTCATTAACGAGCCTGCGAACATGAAAACGGAGAAGAAATCTAGTGAACCAAGCTGTGTTCCCACTACGGTGGTCAAGGAAGAACCAGATACGGACTCTGTTAAGATTAAGGAGGAAGGTACGGCTGCCAATAACGACGATGCTACTGGCGACGATGCCACCGAGTGTGCTAGAGACTCTAATCTTGATTCAGCTAACGGGGAGAGCACGATGTCTGGAGATAATCAGAATGGTCCTAGTGGTAATCAACCAGTCTTAAACTCTGTTAAACAAGAAAATGATCCTACTAATCCAACAGAGGATCTACCTGGTGGTAAGTTAGCAGGTTAGATGATCGTACACAAACAAACCTCTAATTTATTTAATCTGAATGTTTTTGCGATGTGGAAGTAATTCATTAATTATCCAAGCTATTTATTATATATCATCCACATGAAACAATTATTCTACAGTTCTCAATTAGAAAAGACTAAGATGATTTACATTTTAAAACATTCTGAGAAAAGTAAGTTAGAGAAAATTATGTGTATACATGAACTATAATATTAGAATTTTCATATAAAAAATTATAACTTTAGCTATTCGAATACTTGCAATGGTGCCACTTGTGTTACAGATTGTGGAGGTAATGTGGGCCTTGCGCCAGATGGTATTCAACCACTGGTGAGTAATGTACTTGGAAAGCAAATGGGAGCTGGGGCAGGTAGTGGCGAAGCACAGTACATGCAACAACAAAGCCAGATCTTTGTATTTTCAACAACACTTGCGAATAAAGGTGCAGATGCAGTGCTGCAGGGACAATTCCCATCTATCATTGCTTATCACTGTGCCCAACCAGGCACCAAGAAATACTTAGAGGTAATATTTTGTTATAAATTCTTGTAAAATTTACTCCATCTATTATCAAGTGCATTTAAAGGTACGAAATAACCCGTAAAATCGTTATCTAGAAAATAATAATTCTTATTATTTCAGAAACATCCAAATAAAGTCAATCAGTTTCGCCAAAATCCTGCTCAATGGCTAAACAACCTTGCAATGATGAAACAGAAAGGGCAGCAAGGTGCGCCAAATAGTGGATTCCCGACGGAGCAACCCCCGGAATTGTCTGCACTGGATCCAAACGCTCCACCATTTTGGAATGAGCAACCTAATCTCCGAAACGTTAACGGTGGAAACTCTTTGGGTAACCCAGAGTCATCGTTGGATGATACAAATTTAGATGTGCCTTGCCTCGTGCCGAACTCCCCCAATAATCCAGGTAGGTATAAGTTTGTGTAAATAGAAAAAATGAATAACTTTTTGTACTAGTACTGTCAGAATGTTCACAAACTTTAATTATATATTCTCAAAAATTTTCTATCTACAGAAAGCAACTTTTAATCTATAACGCTTTACTATTTTAGCTAATTCGCAACCTCCGTCTACCAATGCCGCCATGGGTCATAGTCCTAACTTATTAGGAGGTAACACCAGCCCTGGTCCTGGCGGTCTGCAGCCTTCTTTGCAAGGTGTGAAGGTCCCCGATGAACAATTGACGCCACAGCAACGTCAGCATCGGGAGGTGCAACTGGCGACTATAAGAAAAATGCAAGAAATATTATTCCGCGAATGCAAAGACGAGGCAGGTGGCCCTCTAGATCCTGCCCAGGGAACACCAGTTACTTCCGGACCACCGACAAATGTTCCCACTACAGGACCCCAGGGTCAATGTCCTCCAATCGTGGATTGGCACAAATCCGTTGGCATTGGTCAATTTCTCGATGGAAAAAATAAAGTAAGATGCACGGGCTTGTTATTAAATTTTTCTCAAATTAGTCCATTAGACATAAGAAAAAAAAAACATATAATTTGCTACGTTAAAGGTTGGAGTTGGCAGTCCTGGTACAGTCCCCCTACGCGGAGCAGGTATGGCAGGTGTACCTCGTGGTCAAGGACCACCTCCTCCATATCATCAAACGACGAGGTCGGCGAGTGTACCTATTGCCATCCAGAGTCCGAATCCCTCCTCGCCGAACAATCCGACGAGCAATCTATCGCTACCGTCGCCGCGAGCAAGTTCAGCCCTAAATTCACCTGCAGATTGCAATCGTCAATTTCAACTTGGTAACCAAAGACCAGGAGGTCACTTGCCAGGCCAGAGTCCAACTAGTCAGGACTCGCCAAATCCTGCAGTTGGTACAGCAACGACATCTTCAACCGCGCGATTAAATCACAGTAATCCTGGAACACCCGTGTCTCATTCTCATCTCGCTGCCCTCAGTCCCAGTGGAGCGACGCCACAAAAGGATTCTTCCCTGGACTTCCCATCAAACCAACCTCCAAGCGGTAAGGCTTTTGTTTTGCATGAAAAACCATTTTTTTTAAATATAAACATGGAAGCCGCAGTATGACAAGTACATAAAGAGACTCTATTGGTAAGATTAAAGCAACTCTATTGAGCTCCACATTTTTCTTGATCAGTGGATGGTATGTTCTGCCGGACGCTGCAATCTTTAGCTCAACAAAAACAACAACATGGTGGTACGGTAAACGCCGCTGGTGTCAAGGAGGCAAATTTAATGCCGGTTCCTAGCCCACAGCAAATACAATATCTCAATGCTTTCGAGGGTCAAGAACTCACCATACAGAAGCAGCCTAATACGAGTCTCAAGGACGGGAGTCTACCTACGTAAGTTCTCATAAATACGTATTCAATGAAAGTAATATCCCATGAAAAACATTTTTATTCTCTTAAATATTATGTCATTTCCTTTATTTGTCATGCAGGAGCACGGGCAACAATACAGAAATGTCGAATCGAATCTTGCCAGGAAGCATGGAAAGTGGCAATCAATTCCCTGCTAGATCCGAAGGAGCAAGTCCGTCTATGGATAGTATGAACCGAGGATTTGCTGGTCCTTTACACAGTCCACACACACCTCATACTCCACATACTCCAGGAAGTGCAGCACCCCATACTCCAGCGGATCCAACAAAGTCTACGGGCAAGACGACTGCCAGCGCGCAAAGTAGTCCTGCACCTCATAACAGCAGTATACCTGACAGTATGGGACCACCTAGAACAGTTCCAGCATCGCCTAATATGAAGGCAGATACATCCCCACCGTCGACAAAAGATCCCCAACAGCCACCGGTTGGAAATCCCAATAATCAACCGCAACCCGGTTCAGTTTTGGGTCCATCTTTTCCATGTAGCAGGCCGTCAGCAAACGTTAGTCAACCGTCGGACAACGTACCTTTAAATCCTAACAATATTGGTGGCGGGGGTGGAGGCAATGGCCGGCTTGGGAATCTCGGTGGAATGGGCGCAAATCATTTTGATCCCATAACTTCCTTGGCTCAGATGAGTCAACAGTTGACGAATACGGCTGCGAGTAACGCATTAGGAAACGATGGTCCAATGCACTCTGGTAACTCAGGAATGATGCCGTTCAATCCTCATGGGATGCACATGATGCAAATGGGAGAAATGAATGGGTGTCACATGCCTGGTGGATCCGGCAATGTTAACGAACCTGGTGATGTGAGTGGGATGTGCATCGGACTCGGTGGACCACCGACGAGCTACAGTCCAACACCTCATACAGGCAGTCCCGGTGTTCCCAACAAGATCGGTCATCCTATGATGGGTCACGGCATGATGCATTCAGGCGGTGCATATCCGGGTGAACCTCATGGACCCCCAAGACTCATGGGTCATGTATCAGGGCCAAGTCCTTACAACGGAGCCAACGTGCAGGTTAAGCCCAGTGCACCAAACACCATTCAGTACTTACCAGCCAGGCCTAACGTGGGTCACACGCCAAGAGGACCACCAAGCCTAGACTTCCTTCAGCGCTTCACGAACCCGCTCTCTAATCTCGAATCGAAGATGCCATCACCCTCGGTGAATCTTCAGTACTTCCCAAATGGCTGCGTGCCGAATAACATGGGTCCGCACTCCGGTATGCCAAACATGAGTGGCCTACCTGGTATGGGTGGTTCACCCAGGATGGACGGTCAACCTATGAACACTTCCGTGGGCATTCATCCCTCTATGAGGCCTGTTGGCAATATGCGACCGCAGCCTAACATGATGCGCATGCAGCACATGGTCGGCGGCGGTGTTTTCCCCGGCAGTCCAATGGACCCCGACAAAGTCTTCCCTCCTGACATGGTACCTCAAGTTCCCAATCAACCGAATCCTGGCATGTACGTGCCCGGCAGTAAGGCCAGTCCCATGGGTTTGGGACCTCCCGACGCCTCTCAGCCTCTACCGCCAAGTATGGGTGGTGGTGGTAATAATTTTAAGAACAGTCCCTTCGTCGCTGGAGGACCCAGTATGTCCGACCCTAACTACGCCCAACAGTTTCACAATTTCCAGCAGCAACTTTATGCGACTGGCACGAGAGGCAGCGGACCGACGCATCCTAATCTGCATCCACCACCCAATTCGCATTCGCATCAGCAGTTTTTCATGCCCAAGTAATACACACATCTCACTTCTCTCTATGAGACGTGACGTACTTCCTTCCCACTCCGCTCCCCTTCAACATTGACGACGTTCCGCTTCTTCTTACACGAGAGTTTTACTAGGAGGTGAGCGATTTACCAAGCCGTAGCTACATTCAGTCTCGTCCAATGACACACGAGACCAGGTACACTCGTACATCAGTATGTATACCTTGTGTACTCTATTCGCGTACTTCTGACACACGCATTTCTCTGGCTCTCATTCTTCGATTGGTTGCATTTATTTGGTACTCTAATTTTTTGGAGAGTTTGCCGAACCATATTGAGTATCTAATCGTCATTGTTAATTAAAATCGATGTCAACCTTGATGTCGATGTCCAATATCGTGGCCGACGTAGATATCTTCGTGGTCTTGTATATCGGGGTGTGATTTATCAAATCGTGGACATGGAGGTAGGAGCACGCGAAATTTCTAGCCGTGACGATCAGCCCAATGTGTTTGATTAGGTAAACGTTATTACCTAGCTACAAGTCTTCGAGACCCGTAGAGAACGATTATGTAAATTCCAACCGTTACAAATCTGGGAATGTGTTTATTAGCAGTATTGTAAATAAGTGTAAAGTTTGGTTTTCCGAGAAACCGATTGTTTTTTATTTTCTCTTCTTCAGCCGGTAATACAAATCGAGTTCGCGTACGACAATTGAGATTCCTGGATGAGAGAAAGTTTATTTATCTTTGGACGTTGCTCTTCGTGTTGCTCAAGGTAAGGAATTCGCATAGAAACGGCAATCGCACGGAAGAACTTTGGGGGGAAATAAGAAAAAGTAAGGGGGAAAAAAAAACAGAAATAGTTGATACGGAGTCGGCAATAATTTATCCTTCCTTATCACTAAATACTTAACACAGTCAAGCAAGCTCAAATTGATAATTGTACATATATACGATATATATACCTGATACAACAACTCTTATGATGTCGCCCCACCAATCCTTCGTGACCAACTCTGTGCATAATCATGACCCCACGTAGCATATAATGATATAAGAATAATTGACTAAGAACAATTACGTTGTTGACGAATGATTTTTATTATAAATGAAAAATAAAATAAAGATATTTACAAGAAGTCGATACAAGAATCAATCAATAATTTCTTGACAGTCCAACAATTACAGCTTCCTATACAGATTAAACACTGAGCGTACGTATCCACCGTTTGATACTTTCTGTAGCGTTCCCAGTACAATATGATAGAGTCGAAAAGAAGAAAATAAATTTACCTTATCTGTAATCATAGTATCTTCTGCATTTTGTTCATAAATTTTATACAGTAGTTCGATAAATTTAATAGAATCTAAAATTAGCTATTTCTCGGCGTGAAGGTAAGTTTTAAAAATTTTCACGTTGCATAACAAGTTTTCATTGGACAGCACAATCTCATCCTATGGATTTATTTTCTGCGATTAGCAGTTTTGTATGATTTGATACTAGCGTCGATCGTACGAAGCCTCTTTCATTTCCAAATGGTAATATTCGTGAACGTAGATATGTTAATGTGCACGACAAATGAAATATGTATAAGCCCTTATCTGTATCGAAATTTTCAAGCTTTGTATGCACCTCTATACTGAAAATCGTAAAATTGCGCTCGCACTGGCGCTGATATGGATACGAGATATTTGATTTTAAAGCTCGCAAACAACGTACTCCAGGGTGAAATATTAACGAGTGACAAACCTGGTAAGATAGTGTTTTTGACACGTACAATACTCTACTGCGAAAACGTCTATCCCTTTACTTTCAAAAGAAGACAATTCCCGATCAAGTTGGCCTTTGCATTGGCCATTAATAAATCTCAAAATCAAACTTTTGAGAAAATTGAGATCGACATTCGAAAACTTGTATTCGATCATGGCCAATTATACGTTGCTTATTCAAGAGTACGTTCCTGAGAAGGTCTAAAAGTTTATCTAGGTAATCAACGAAATGGATATTTAATAAAAGATTATGTATACAAAGAATTGTACTTGTGATTAATAATGACCGGAAGAATATAGTGAGACAATGACCAATACTGATATTGTTTTTTTTATCTTCTAAAGGGAATGAGAAAACGAAATTTCGATCAAACTGTAAAATATACTATTGGCAGAAGATGCTATTGGGTCACGAGCGTGAGTTTAATCATTTTAATACAAATAGAATAGAATGGCTCGAACTTACGATACCCAAATTACTGTTTCGGAGTAATAAGTTTCGTGGTTTACCCACTGAACGGAATTTTTACCTTTTTTTTAAGTTCCAATACGCTTTATTACATAAGTAATAAATTACGTAAAATAAAATAAACATTTTGAAATGACATTTTCTTACGAGGAAAGGTAGAAGAGGACAATTTTTTATTTAAAAATCTCCTAACTTACTGAGTCGTTAATTTAATCTACAAGTTTAGGATTTGAAATTTATAAATAAAAAATAATTCTTAAATCTTCCATGAGCTCGCAAGTCAATGGGCCTCTAGTATATAAAATTTTCGACCGATGAAAATGAAGTCACAATAACATGATATTTACGTAATATTTACAAATTGTTATTATTATGTACTATTTTATCTCCACAAAACTGAAGAAAAAACGAATGACCAATCTTTTTCATGGAAGTATTTGACACTGTTTGCAGTCGAAGCAAATTGCATCAATTATTACTTGAACTTCAGAGTCTCGCAACTAGGCAAATATTGGAGAATTTAAGCTTTTTGCACATTTCTAATAATTCTTGTATTCTCGAAGCTTTCTCTTTCTGTACACCCGAAAAGGACTACGTGCTTATCTTCTCTATAAAGTTACATTATTGCAATTTCAAGCAATTTATAGAACTAAAGAAGTAGCCACGCGAATTATTTTTACAAGCGTTTTCTCTGTTTGGATTTAGGCATCAGTATCTTTATGCTGTTTACCTAAATTGCCAAATTTTTTACTATTATCTCTGTCCGTATCTTTAGGTACAGAGAATCATCGTGTTCCTTCATAAATGTAATCTATTATGAATGACTATCCGTGATAAGATAATCATGTAATATTGTTTATATTATTTAAAGGTGCTTTCTAAATGTCTAGATTTGTTGCGTTGGGTGTTTTTGTTGTTTATCTCTGTTTTCGCTCTTTTGACTTCCATCGACCTGCAAGAGAAATAAATTTGTAATACTTGAATTTATTACTTTTAAGACGTTTGCTAAATATGGAACACTAGAAACACATTCACGTATATCTGATTCATTCACCATTCGATCAATTAAAACTATAGTATATTCATGGCACTTTGTGACATTCATTCAGGCTAGTCGAGACATTTAGCAAACGCCCGAATTTAATATTCATTAATGACACGTCATTTTAATCAATTTTCTACCCAAAACCCAAACCAAACCTGTCCTGTCCAGCCATTCATTGGCTGGATGTGCCTGAGTCCCGCCAGTTTCCTCCATTTCTGCAATTAAAATAAGATAAATTTATTACTTACAAGGCCTGATTTCAGTAGTCATTCTGAATTGTATCAGGTTTATGAAATTATTGTTGTTTAAAGAATTTACTACTGCATAATTCAAAATGACTGTATCATTTAAGTTTCATCGTACCGTGTTTACCTTGACCGCTGTCCTTCCAAGCCAGCTGAATCGCCATTTGCACTAAAAAAATATGTAATTTTACACAATGATCATGAAGATACTTTTTATATAGAAAAATGATTGTTGTTTCGCACCTTTTTTTTACTGGAACGAAATCATCCCATTCGCTAAGATCGTACTTTGACAGATCGCCATCATCCTCTTCTTCATCTTCCTCCTCTTCTTCTTCTTCGTCTGCCTGAAATGAATTAAATCATCAGTTTTAAATGTTTTGACCGTGGCAGATATACATATTATTTCAGAATCTTACAAGTTTTTTTACTGGTTGTTCCTTCACCACCTCTTCTTTAGATGAATTACGTGGTGGACTGTTATACCTCGAATCTTTGGAATCGTCATCGGATCGGTTATCTAATTTTCGTTTCTTCCTCCGTCGTCCAAATTCATCGTATTCATCATCATCGTCATCCTTTCTTTCTTTGTACTCAACAATTCCTCTGTCATTGTAACCCCCTCCATAACCCGTTCGTTCTTCGACCTCACCAAACTTTGGTGCATTGCACATGTTACATTGTTGTCGACGAGCCCAATTTACATTTCCGCATTTGCTACACTGCCAATCATCCGCACTAGAATATAAATAATTTTTATCCGAAGATAAATGATTTTAGGTATAATTAATTTCTTGATCTATATTTACCTGAATAAGCCTCTACTTTTTTCTGCCGCAGCTTTTCCTATTTCTTGACCAAGCTTCTTTTTCTTTGGACATTCTCCTCTATCTATTTAAATAATTATATAAATTACAAGCATACAACTAGAATCTTCAATACTGACAAGAAGTACTGGAGCCTGTCACTTATATTTTCAGATCGGACTATAGCTGTCCTTGTAAAACATAAAAAACTTTTTAAATGTGAAAAAGCATAATGTATAACACATAGATTGGTAATGATAACTTTCTCCTCTCTTTTTCAAATACATAACGACACAAATCCTATAATACATACCTTTACCACAACGGTTGCAAGAGTTTCGTCTGGCAAAATTGACATTGGCACATCTAAAATAAGAATAACAACTAATAGAACTGTCATAAAAAGAATGAATGACAAGCTAGTAATTATAAAGATATATTTAATACGAAGAGATAAACAAATACAAATGAGATAATCAAAATAAATAATGAATGCTCATTTCCAGTGGAGAGAATGGAAAGGATAGGAAATACTAGGACGTACAGTGGACTAAGGGAGATAGGCGGATCGATGAATTCGGTGATCCTTTGGGCCGGAGACGAACGTTTATACATTGCAGTACGCACTGAGAATCCGGGCATATCCAGTCGCCATCGTTAATGCTCCGGTGGCTGTCCTCGTCCACTTTGCCGTCCATTTCCTAATCCTAAACGGAGGCCTTCACCGAGCCACCCTCTTGGCAATTGTAATCTCCTTATCTTACTCCAAGTTTCACGTTGAATATTATAATCTGACAATTTAGGTTTTCTGCCGGGCAGATATAGTTCTACTATACTGCACCAGCTACTACACTGACACTATCTTTACTACTATGTGTCTGCACAGTGCTGCACTATCGTACTTGAAACAGTGCTGTGCACAACACGATACGATAACGTCAGTTTACCTAGTAGTAACGTGTACTATCGAAAGAGGGTAGCAGGCGTAACAAGAACTAACGGTTCGAGCACGCGAATGGCAGGCTGACCAAATCGCTTGAAAATTGCATATATTTTTCTGTACAAAATAGTATTCTAAGTGAATTGATCTGATTTTATTTCCTTGACACTAATTTTGTAAACATTGTCATGAGTTAAGACAGTGGTCAGCTGATAAAGAAGAAATATATGGGAAGAACTTAGCGTCGATGTTAAAAAAATATAGATATTAAAGGTAATAGGAATATCTTATGCAGACTTTAAAAAAAAATTAATTACAGTTGCATACATCAACTGAATGTCGTTTGGTTTTATGAAATAATAATAGATCGTAAGTTTATTATTAAAATAGATTTTAATAACATCAATGATTCGTATTTACAATTGTGTCAAAGTATGCAACAGGTGTGTTTTACATAATATTTGAAAAATGCGTTTATGTACTAAAATGAATGAGATTACCATCACATTCCCCTTGAATTTTTTAGAAAACTAGAAGGAACGTACTAAGATTCTTATAATGTCTAAATAATATTCCGTACTTGTCTGGTATATTAGATAATACGTTGACCACAATTGAAATATAAATTAGATTTCGTGCTGAGACTTGTCTCTGTGGAAAATGAGGTATGCTACGAGAGACACAGTTAATAATACTTTTGAAAATTTCATTTTGTAAACAATTTAATTCATGCACTGTGATAATTCGACTTTATGAGACACACCTGGAAAAAGATCAAATTGTTGGAATCGCAAAGCGTTATTGTTAGTGGAAGATCCATAAAACTTCAAGGAAAATAATGATAAGTTTGTAGCTACGCTGTAAGTTTTTGAAATTGATCTGTTAACGAGAAATTATTGTGGTTACAGTCAATGGATACTCTTCCTACGTTCTAGTTATACGCCATACCCCTTTGAGTTATTGTAGGTTACCTTATTAAGGTTGTATCTGTTCGATAATTATAATGGACTAATCATTATAGCGCTAATAATGAAATTACAATGTCAAGACTCTTGATTCAGTATGACTTTTAAATCATCAGGCAGTGTACAAGTGATGTCGTTTATTCTTTCCCTAAGCATTTCCTGGACAGCATGTCCAATGGGAACATCGTCGTCGTAACTTTTATCCAGTTTCTGTCGTATTCTTAGTATCATGTCTACAATTTCTACTTCCTGTTTGCCTTGAACCCATGTCTTTAAATCCTAAGATAAAGACAAACCGAAAAAGAATGAAATATTATATAATATTTTGAATTGAAAATTCTAGGATTTTATACTTACTGCTCTGGATAGGGCTTCAAGCTGTATAGCTTGCAGCTTTTGTGTGAGCTCGGTATATCTGGTATGAAACCATCCAGCAAAATTTGGGGAACGGAAGAATTTTCTATACAGACCGACCCAATCACCTTTTATACCAATAGTCAATTGTGGGCCTGCACTACTCAACGTGGCCAAAAAATCATCGGGATTAAATAGCTGTGGAATTGGCGTTGCCTGCAATGGCAATTCTATTTTAATTCTCATATGCTATACGTTTATCCATTATTACATTAATGATTACAATATTATACGATACCTTAAACGGCGATATATTCTTTTGTAAAGGCATTAAACTGGCAATATATCTCTCTAGCGGAATCATAAAACTTTCAGTCAATTCACACAAATGTCTTTTCAAAAGAGCAGTCTGAACTTCGCCAGGCCTTTTGGTTTGAATGCCTCTTAACAATTTCTTCAATATAGCTTTGTCTTTTTGCAAAAATGGTTTGTATTGAGTGTAAACACCTGGTTTTGAATCTAATACTTTGAGATTTTCTGATTTTTTTATTCTATACTTTTGATTCTCTGTAATAGAAACGATTTATTCATGTATTACTCTTGCACAGAATCTATAGATTCGTTAACTTACATTACAATAACATTCTTACCAGTACTTATCCCATCAGTTATTTTAATGATATGTGGCCAATGTTGTAACGTCTTAGCAAAAAATGGATTAGTGACACCCAGTATAACAGCTGGAGGAGCTGGAGCATCTGTAGTATATTCCTTGAATTCAGAATCATGTATTGTGAAGTAAGGACGATGATCAGCACAGTACTTTAAAGGTACGATCATTCTGAAAAAATATGATTAATTATAACTTTGTTCTATTTAAACGATTCGTGCAGTGGAACGATTGATGATATACTCACGTTGTCAATGCTTGTACCATTTCAGAACAAATTGTTGGCGAATTGGCCATCACAACAATTGGTTCACTGAGAAGTACAAGCTCCCACAAAAGATGAACATGACTTACAACACTGGCAAGACTGCGAAACATGTCACTTTCATAAGCAGATGTCAAGAACAGCCTCCGCACTTGGTTATTAGGAACATGCTCCATTGCAGGGATATTCGGTACAGGAGCTTTGTAATTTTGGTTTGGAATGTAAGTCTGCAATAAGAAATGCATAGAAGTATAAAAGAAAAATAAATATATTCTTACCAGTTGACAATAGTAATCTGTAATTTAGACTAACTTGAAATAAAACACCCATAATAGGTAGGTGAATTAGTTGTCCAGGAAGAGGTGGAGGCCATTGATCAACCTGCTGAATTACTGTATCCATAACGGTATCGCCGATTTCAAAGAACTCGGGGGCTATCAAGGCGCATAGTTCATTGAATAAATTTATAAATGGTAATTTCGTTATCATTACGATACTCTGAAATCATTTTCCATTTATTACATACAGATGATGCGTATCATAGGTATTTATATAATTTACAAGTTTTTACCTTTTGGAAATATCCCCTTGGTAGAGTCTTATCTTTAACTTGTCGAAAATATACATAGCCCCAGTAATAATCTTTATCAGCTTGTAGAAAAATTGGACACTTTCTATTGTACTCTTTTAGAGCTTGTGTATATTGCGTTGTTTTTCCATTTTGCCTAATTTTTACATGATATTGAGTATCTCCCATACAGCCTGAATTAGAATCAGGAAACGCTAAATAACATACATTTGATCTTTCTTGCTCCGTTAATTTAATGTGTTTTGGATATATTGCCTGTAACAAATATATATGTATCTATATATATATTTGTATCATTATAGTCATAAGAATTTACAATTTAAATATTGCCAAAATGTGGCATATATGATGTATTATGTAATGATAAGTGAATTTTCTTTACCTCGATAGCTTGACCTAATTCCAGGTCAAAGGTGACTATACATATGCAATGTAGCCAATTGCCAAAATATTCCCAATCCTTTTTAACCATCTTGTCTTTCCTGGATTTGGAGGTATGTTCTTTATTCAATGAACATGAAGGCTCCGACATTGTTTAATGACACATCTATTGTCCATAGAGCTTAACCACCTGCGGTATTGTACATCTCTTTAATATGACTGGCATAATACATACAATAAATATGTCACAATATTTAATTTCCTGGAAGTCTCACGAAGAATCGGTTCTTTGACATATTCCTGAAAGTACATGCATTAGTTCCATTATACACAGTCAATAAAAATTCAAACAGATTATTTGATGATTACCTAGTTAGATTTAAGCGTCTGTTATTATACAGATTAGCTAACGATATGTTTCATTTATTTCATATTAGTACTCGTCAAGGAAATATATGTACATTATGCTAAAAAATGATGCATGCAAAGAATATGAGTAATCTTATTTGCTCTGATCTTTAAATTCATTTAAGAAGTAAAATTTCATGAAATTATTTACGATTGCTTTTAAACTGAACTAGGTACACGTTAAATAGCAAAATAAAAGAAATACAGAAGTCTTACGCACAAAGCACTGTATACGCTCCTGACATTAACATCAGGTATGAGTATGATTCCGTCTAATTTTGGCCTTTGAATCTTCTTGTTAAAACAAAATTTACAGAAGATACGTATGATGTTGGGCAAGATTCGTGAGGCTTGCGAACAGCTGAGTCTCAGCTGTGCATTTTGATCTTCTAAATAATATCATTGATCTGAGATATCAGAAACACTTGGAGCCCCCCACTATGCTGGCACTAGCGAAAGTCTTCATAATTTCTTACTGCCAGATTTGATCGCACATTTCCACAATTCATAAAATAATCGACGTAACATTTCCGGGTAGAATAGTAGACAAATGATATTAAACAAATACTTATGAATTCTACATTTGGCTATTTTATATAGAAATGAAATCACCACACAGGCGTCGTCTTGTATATACAATACAACATTGCAACTTTCTTCCTGAAATGATAAAGTAGTGCCTAATACCGTTATGTTTGTTACAAAGCTACATTATCGGTAGAACTAACGTATAAAAATATTGCAACGTGATTTTATAATTTGCTAAACAACAATACATTTAGCTGAATTTTATGTGTACAACAATAGTAGGCAACACAATATAAATGAGTTCTTAAATGTATCTAGTGTATATTTTTGATTAGATTTAGTGCCACGATTTAATTCGATAATCTTCATACAAGTGTAAGGATTTGTTTTCTAATACTTTGTAAAATGAATTCGATTTTTCATAGTAGTTTATTTGTACATATTTTTGTAATGTATAAGCAAATTATATGATTTAATTCATTAATTCAATATTGTAGTTTTAACCTTTTATAATCATGGTTAACGATTTGAAACGGGAGTTGTCCTTTTGTGTCTGGTATCCACGATTTACAAAAGATTCCTTAGAAGCAGTCGTGCTCCCAATTCCTGACAATGTTCTTAAATATTTGGAGCACGATGCTTTTGTTTTGCCTCTTGAGGCAACGAAGAGCGTTCCATATAGTTCAGAGTGGTCAGACGGTTCACCTGTGAATCAGGAGTCTGTTGAGGTATGTATATATATAATAATGGTAAAAAATAGTGTTCTACAATTTTTAATAACTATATGGTTTATGGGTTATTTTAGGATTCAGAATGTCAACCCACATTTCCTGACTTCAGTATACAGATACAAGAAGTTCTTGATAAATTTGGAGCAGTTTTCATAAAGTGTAATTGGAGTACACCTTCGGTAAATTATTAGCAGTTGACCACTTTGAAAATACAAATGGTAGTGACTTATAAAAATATTATTTTTAGGATGCAACTTGGGTCGCGCCGACAAAAACATTGAAATGTACAACTTTGGAAGAAGTGTATTTACTTCTAAAAAGTTCAGATAGAATTTCGGGAGATCTGACAGGAATTATGAAGTCAAATGATAATAGACATTGTTTGGAGCCTTGCTTGGTACTTAAGCGGTGGAGAGATATTAATCCTTGTACAGAGTTTCGCTGCTTCGTTGTTAAAAATGAACTAATTGGTAATTTAATTATTATTTATTGTAACTGAATTATACATACGATTCTAAATCTTATATTGATTATCTTCAGGTATTTCCCAACGTGATCTGTCTCAGTGCTACAGTTATATAGAGGCAGAAAAATATGGCATACAACAGGACATCAAAAGCATATTTATGGAGCGTATTAAGCATCGATTCAATGGAGAAAATTGTAAGTTTAATTATCATTATTATTATTTTAATAGTCCATCAGGTTATCTTTACAGATGTAATTGACGTGATACGATATAAAAAGGACAAAGTAAAAATAATTGATTTTGGACCTCTTGATGAATCTGTTACAAAGGGAACATTATTTACCTATGAAGAACTAAACTCTGAATTGAGAGAAACGCCAGAATTTAGATTTATTGCTGAAGATATGGGTATTCAACCAAATGCAACTTGTCATTTTTGTGTACCTCAAGAAATAAATGAATTTTTACAATCAGCTGGTAATATGTCGATGATGGACATAATACAAGAGGTAAGTTGCATTAAGTCTATTTTCGTTACCTGCACTTTCTGCACTTTTCACAAAAGTGCAGATTCTCATTGGTTACTGAAAAATATCGTTCAATAAGAATTTGCACTTTTCGAAAAGTGCAGAAAGCCTAGGTAATGAGAACAGACCTATTATATAATTCTATTACAATAATACTCCTTTTCATTTTCTTTATCAGGAAGTAAACAGTCAGCATCAAAGTGATAACGACGACAACTTTTGATATGTTAATAAATGTTAAAGATATGTTTGTTTCGGTCACTGCCTTCACGCTTCCCCCATTCCCCGGCTCCTCCCACTTCCACGCAAATTGAGGCTAAATCAAAATTTCGCAGAATATACGGAGTAGATAAAAATTGAACTGAAATTGTATAATACAGAAAATTACGCTTTAAGGGTTGCTCTGGTAATCAGCGGTAATTTGCGGAGAACCCGTGCCGGCCAGGCTACACGTTCGTGATCACATTCAGCTCGGCTACGACGGGACATGGATTATCGGCGGAGACGATGATCACAAAATCCTACTCCCGGACTTGCCGCTACGATTTAGTGCCATGCTTTTGGTATCGCCTAAAACCGGAGCGTTGTGCATCCCCCTACTCATCTCCGCCGTAGCGTCGTGCATCTCCCCACTCATCTCTGGCATCTCTGTGCTCATTTCTGGCTATCAGTGTTTCGACCACGGTGCTTCGACATTGGTACATTTGGATGTACTTTCGACGTGGTACATACGTGCGCGGATGAGGTTAGAACGGGTTAGGCACGGTCGTGTGCGTTTGATAGATCCATTATTTAAAAATTAAACGCTATAGCAGCTTTGAAGTATATCACAATGTTTATAAAACCGTTTAAAGTAAAATCTAATACACAACTGAAAAGTTCTGAAAGGTTAGTGAGATTTACCTTTGTATAAATGTGTATAATTTGATACCAGGCTACGGAGGGCTAGAACTTGTGTTCTACTTAAAATAAGTGAAATTAATCAGCTTAACTAATTTTCGGAAAAGCATAATTATGTTATATTTCATTGTATCATTGCAGGAAGAAACTATGTGAGGAAATACTTAAGGCTTTTCCCAGTTTAACAGAGGAACAAGTGCAAACATTATTACCAAAGAAAGAAGCTATAAGTACACTAAAAATTGTTACGCACAGTGGTCAGTTGAGTAGATTGTATTGTGTTGCTAAAGTGCCAATGTTCTTTGAACTTGATTTAATGGAATCACAGCTTTTCCCTACAATATTTACTCTGTGGCATCATCCAAGTTTGTTATATGCTTTTACAACACGTCAGGCAGTTGTACCTAAACTAACTAGTGGTGCTGACTTAATGTTACCTGGATTAGTCCTGGAAGGTCCAGCAACTCTGTACTCATTTGGAAAACTAGAAAAGAAAGCTCCTGTTTACGTGAACACAGAAGAGAACAAGGTATGCAATCATTGCATTGGTAGTATGCAACGATTATCAATTTAAATATGTAAATATAATAATTTTAATTCCGTTAGGCTGCTGTTGCTGTTGGAGTAACTGCTCACAACAGTGAAGACTTATATATGTGTGCAGGACGAGGAAAATGTGTGGAGATTCTTCATGTAATAGGCGATATGCTCTGCCAATTAGGAAAACCTCCAATTAGACCCAATTTGGGCCCTCCGATTAGTAAAGAAAAGAAGGAACCATCAGCTGAATCAAAATTAGCAGATGCAGTATCTGAAACAGAAGGCACGGTACAAGAACACAAGTCCTTGTCGGATACAGTAGGTGCTCTGGATGTTAATAATTCTTTAACGGAATCAAAAGCAGTCTACGATACTGAGGTATTGTTGGTACAGGTAGTCTTCATTTAATAAAACACGTTCATAACATTCAACAAACTCTAATATCACAGGCAGGTTCAATTGATCCTGCCGAAGATGCAACGCAAAACCTACAGGCTGAAGAATCAGTACCAGCATTAGATCCTGTTCAAGAAATGGACGCTCTATTAGAGTACTGTTTTCTCAAAGCGTGTAAGACAACAATCAAGAAAGGAGACTTACCAATGTTGTCATCGAACTTCTTTAAAAATCATTTAATGGCAGTCTGTCCTCAAGGACAGAGTGTAGATGTAAAGAAATCTAGCTTCAAAAAACTATCTGTCTTCTTAGCATCAATGAAGGCAAAAGGAGTCATCGATACCTCAGTTCTTAAAGGTGTTGAAAGTTTGATATTCATAAAGGTAATCATTGCTTATCGACAAAATAATAGTTTTCAATCTTATCACAACCACTGTTCTATTCCATTTAGGCTGATCATCCATTAATTAAACAATTAGTGGTAACCGAAGAGACACCACGACCTGAACCAGCTGTCTCAAATGCACCAATTGTTTCGGAGTGCTATAGAGTTACTGCTGATGTACTTCCTGTACTGTCGAAATTTGGACATGAGTAAGTATATTGTTAAACGATATGAATCATGTTATTTTACTCCGATAAAATAATTGCAGACAATGCAAGATCTTCTCTGCAAATCAGACGTCGAGATGTATTTCATCATTTACGATAACACTATTGTAAAATTTAAGAAAATTAAAAAAATTTCATTTCACATCAATACCGTGATTGCAGAAAAGGTGACGTTCTAACAAGAGCCGAGGTACGAAAGTGTTTTACCGAGTACGTGAAGAAAGAAAATCTTCAAGATGGAAAGTGAGTGAGAAGTGATTCTTAGTGTATAAAGTAATCCTTACAATTATGTTATACATATCTAAATTATTTGCAGGATATTAAATCTAAATCCTCAGCTGGCCGGAATATTGCGTACAAAAGAACATCAAGTAACTGTGACCATGGAAGATGGAATAAATAAGTTCATTGGTCGTATGACGCATACGCACGCGATTACAGTCGGTGGTACAAAATTATTACATTCCGGACGATTGGAACCAATTGACATTACTGTTGCTACGCGTTCTGGAAACAAAAAGGTATTGCGTTTCACTGCAACCACAGAATAAAACTTTGTTCTGATGCCTTTGATGCACATTTTATAGGTAACGTTAATCAATAATTTGGAGACTTTTGGCATCAAGCTTGAAGAATTTAGTAAGGAGTGTCAAGGCATTGGTGCAAGTGCAACGATTACGGACGTTCCTGGTAAAAAAACACCTAGTGTTCTGGTCCAGGGAAATCAAGTACTTTATGTATATAAATTACTTACCGGTATGTAGTCGGTCAGTCAGTTTCATATTTATTTTGAAGACAATTCATTTACTTGCAAACTGAGATGTCTTTGACTTATTTCAGGAAAGTATCAGATCAATAAGAACTACATTAGAGGTTTAGAATACGCTCCGAAACAAAGAAAGTGAAATGTAAATATATAAATGTCCATTACATGTTTATGGAAGGTTCTTGTGGCGTTTTCATTTGATGAGAAAATTAATTTATATTCATCGACTGGTACAAACCTTTAGTGAATAATAACGCATTAGCATATGAATTATATAAAAATCATAAAGTTCCATTTGTTATCATTGCTACATTCATTTAATAATGAATTCTATGTTCCATCATAAAAAGGACAATTTCAAGAACGGCCTATGGCCTTTCATAAATTTATGATTCTACAAGTGTTATGAATATCGAGAAATTAAAAACTGTATATACCTCTTTTATAGAGATCTCAGATGCCTAAAGATTATTTTGTGTTTAGATGCTTTTCTCTTAACTGATAGTAACTAAATGATTAAGTTTCTTATACTTGTTCCTTACCTTAATGCGACTCCATTCAGGTCGTATAACGCTTCGTCTTACACTTCATTACGACTCACGTATACTTGTTCTTCCTTCCTTCCTTTCCTTATGGCTGCCTCCTTCACCGAGATGTGCCAGTACGTACACTTGTCCGTTTCAAAAGTAAAACTACTACCCATGGCTACTACCATGAAACTGTGCCTCTAATTTGAAAATACAAAACTGTTTAATAAACAAAAATTTAAGTTCATAGACAACAGTATCTGAGTTTGTGCTGCAAAAATGACTATGGTTTTTAATAAAACTTAAAAAAGAAAAACCTATCGAAATGTCTACCTTCATTCGCTTATCCCCTAACTAAAACCGTAAACCAGCAATCAAGAAGGAAATAAAAAATATCCACTACCAAGAAACAAATCTAAGTATCTACACGTAATTAAGCCAGTCCAATGTATCTCAGACAACGATTAAAATCTCCCGATCAAAGTTTGTTAATATAATTTATTGTATATCGAGGTTTCAACATGGAAAAGTACAAATATTGCAATATAGGGCCCGCGAGCTCTCCTCGGGAGGGAGGGAGGGAGGGAAGTGGGAAGGAAGCAATGGAACGACGCAGAACCAGAGCAGGACCTTATAAGAAGAAGGAGAAGGACGAGACGAATATTAATTATCGGGTAGGAAGATTTCAAGGTAGGACGGTAAAAAGATGAGAACTCGTAGAGTCAAGGAATGCTTGGTATCCGGTCGTAAAAGGAGGAAGTTACGTATCACCGGAAATGGACGACTGTAAGAAGGAAGGAGAGGCGACGCACGCACAAGAAGACGGATTATACAGTGAAGTATAATAAGTTCTGATTTGTTTGATGCGAGCAGAGTTATTTTTAAAAGCGCCGTCCAGCGAGGATCGAAAGACGAAGAGACGTCAGTTATATTCTGGTGCGCTATAAAGGAAGGTCCCTCCTCTCCACGGCCCCCGCACATATTTAATACTCGTTGATCCACGCGCAGGCGCATTACGACAAGAGAAAATAATTTCCTATCGAACGGAATCATTTTCCCGCGAACGTAATGCATCTGCGTATGCACGTATCGCGACAATATTTAACTACAATATCCTAGCAGCTGTAGTTCGCTCGCGTCCAGTTGGAGTCATAGTAATTACGATTTGTATCGACGCCAATTTTATTTACCATCCCTGCCGACCACGCCTACCGATCCTCTCTTTCTCCGCATGGTAGGATACATCTTTTGCTTTTTTTGCGTTATCGACTACAAAACTTTTACGGACAGAAGTATTTTTCGTGTCCCCCTTTTTTTTTTTTTTTTAATAAATACTCTTCCAATTTTTCCTGCTCGTCCCTCGTCACGATCGAGCACTCGTTATATTCACACTTGACACACGTGTTTGCCATTATTTTTTCATCCTCGGACAGAATCTGGTTTCGATTTGATATAATTGTAATGCCGTACTTATCAAAACGATTTAAGAGAAAAAATACAATTTGTATACTACAAAGAGGTACACACTTTGTACGTAATCTCTTAAAATGTAAATATATTACTATAAGTCAACCGGTTTTTCGGCTCACTACGTCTGCAAAGGATCTCTCTCTCTCTCTCTCTCTCTCTCTCTCTCTCTCTCTCTTTCGCTCCCCCGCTCTCTCTCTTTCTCTCTCTCGCTCTTTCTCTCTATTTCTCTAGTTTTTCTCTCGCTCTCGCACGCTCTCTCTTTCTCGCTTTCTCTCTCTCACACACACACTCTCGCTCTCTCTGAACGTTTACTCTTTACTGTTATATTTCTTCCTCCACCTGACACTTTATTAACTAGTTATTCACTTCTCCATCTCGTGCGTGTCTCTATTATTTTTGTTTGCCATCGTAATTTTCATTTTTTTACGTTTTTTACCATTTTCCTTGTTTATGCAACACATAATGCGACTAGGTAGTACAGGGTAATTAATAATTAATATCATTAGTTATACAATAATAACGTATGACTAGACAATGCAAGATAATAATTATATTCGTAAGTAGTAATAATCATGGATCGCAATTTATATCAACAATGTGACGGGCGCTTTCGTTCCTTTTTTTTTCTCTTTCATCTCCCTTTTATCGCTTCTCTGTCATTCGTCTTCAAATCCCGAAAGATCATCGAGATCGGTATTATGAGCAATCGAATAATAATGGCGCGAGTCGCTCTGCCTCCCCTCTACCTACGTCTTAAATCTTACCACCCCCCCCCCACCTCTACCCTACGTATCCTTTGCGATTCGCGTATTTTTCGCTTTGCGAGAACCTCATTACGTTGATTAGTTTTTTTGTGTTTTTGCATTATACTTAGTCTCGCATTGTGTCACGTGCCTGTATGTGTGTGTCAGAGAGAGTGTGCGTGTACGCAACCTGTGACTTGTCGGGCAGAAAAAAAGCGTTCACGTTATAGACAACAGTGTTTCCCTATTCGTATATCTTCTCTCTCTCTCTCTCTCTCTCTCTCTCTCTCTCTCTCTCTCTCTCTCTCTCTCTCTCTCTCTCTCTCTCTC